>VZZY01019351.1:499320-555431 GCA_013400335.1 Eurystomus gularis
AGGGCAGAGGCCGTGCAGCGCTGGGATCGCCGGTTCGAGCCCCGGCCAGTGCCGCCGCCCACTACTGTCTTAGGTGGCACTGAAAAGGCCTTTACAAAGGGGCTCAAATTTGACTAATGTGTTATATGGTAGAATGTCACGCCAAGGAAAAATCATGGAATGGCTTGGGTGGGAAGGGACCTTTAAAGACCATCGACTCCCACCCTTCTGCAGGGAGCAGGGACATCTGCAACTAGAGCTGAGTCCCGGCCAACCTCACCTGGGATGTTCTCAGGGTTAGGGCATTGATCACTCCTCTGGGTAACCTGTGCCACTGGTTCACCACCCTCAGTGTAAGCAATTTCTTCCCTATATCTAGTCTAAATCCTACCTTCTTTTAGTTTAAAACCATCACCCCTTGTCTTCCAGTGCGGTGCCATGGGACCCATTGCAGCTGCCTTTAACTAAGGCAGATGATTTAAATGCTCCCTCCCATTGTACACACAGTCATTTATTGGCAAGGATCTCCCAGAGCAGTTTCCAGGGCCTACAGCCTCCTCCAAACTGCTGCCCCCATTGCTGCTCTCCCTTGCAGCCCCCAGCCCCCCACACAGCAGGGACATGTCCAGTTCTCCTGCCCAGGGTTGGCGATGCTTTCAACTCCCCTTTGGGGAGATGAGAATTCATTTACCCTTTTTACTGTGAAGCACGTGCATCTCCAGCATCTCGACCTTGGGAAGCCGGCCTGTGCCTCACCGGGATGTGGGGGCCCCGGCATCCCCCTCTGGCAGCCAGTTTCATCTTGGTTCTCATTTTGCACCTCTGGAGCCCATGCGGAGCTTGCGATAGAGTCTAAGGACAGTCTTTGCAGTGAACAGGAGAGTGGGAGCTGTGTTTCCTTCTCATCTCTTGGCTGCAGAGCAGCTTCCCAATAATTCAGTGAACCGCTATTCTTGTTTTAATAACCATTAGAGCGTCTCTCTGCAAACTGCAGAACTATTACAATAGCAGAAAACATTGACATCTACTATCTCTGTGCTTACTGCCCAGCTCCCGGGAAGGCAGGAATGCTGTGTTTTCTTTAGGCTATAAATCCTTTAACCATGGGATGATCTATCTCCTGGGTTAGTGCAGTGCCCTAATCCCAGCTGGAGCCTTTATGCACCACCGTAATATAAACATTTATTAGCTAGCTGAGTTTTCAAGGCTCTGCCTTCACCCTGATGGTGGTTTTGGAGCAGCACAGTGGTTTCTGAAGGTTGGAAGTGCTGTAGGAAGGGTTCAAGCCCAGGGAGAAGATGCTGAAGGATCCTTCTCTGTCCTGGCTCACTATGTGCTATCTCCTAGGTGGCAAACGCTGTGGGAAGGTAGATTAGTGTCTCCTGTATATTCATAAGCCGCTTTGAACCATGTGGCTATGATTCAAAGACCATTAAAATGGCCTGAGATTTCTAGGCACTAGCATAGCAAAATAAATCAAAATAAAACTATATGTAGAGTGGGAAAAGTCCTTTCTGAAAATGGAGCATTTGACCGTGTTGTTCCACACTGTAAGATTATATATATAAGACACACTGGAGGGACTGGAGTCACTGGGAGATGCTCTCATCCTCCTGTAAGTTGAGAGTCACCAAGCTCACAAACTTTGTATTTTTAAACTGCTTTTTATTGAAATATAGTACATTAGCAAACCCTAACTAATTGGTATACACTATTGACATATTGGCATATACCACATAACTACAATACAGTGTTATACTTACATCAAAACATGTTAAGAAGTTCTGCTGCTGCCAAGCTACAATTTCACAAGGGCTGGAAAGATCTGATTGTTGGGAGGGCACCGCACCACCTGCCGCACCTGCTTCCCCACAGTGTCCCCGTTGCTTGGTCAGAACCCTGGGAGCCGCTGGTGTTTTTAGGTTATGTGGTCACACCGGTGTGGCCCACCTTCCAGCAAGCTAGTTGTAACAGACTTTTCATTTTACACACACGCCAATTGGGATTTTGTTGTTGTTGTTGTTTGCTGCAGTCTTCCAAGCCCTAAGGCTGGAGTGTTCCCTCTCTGCTGGGATAAAATGATCCTGTTTCAGTGGATTCTGTGCATAGTTAGCCATGGCCTCGAGCAGGTGGTCTCGAATAGGCATGGTTGTGCAGAGAAGCTTTTAGTGTTTAACATCTACTTGCAAACTGCAGCAGGGCTGACCGGACAAGCAGAAGAGCGATGCTATCACTCTGTTTGCTCAGAAAGGTTATTCCCCCTTTATAGGACTAGTGTGACAGATCTTACCAGTGCTGGCGTGGAAAAAGTCTACCTGCTGATGTGGTGACAACCAAGAAGGCTTCTTTTTCCTGTAGCACCTTCCAGTGTGAGCGCAAAGTGAGCCCCGTCAGGCAATGGGCTGGGACGCTGCCTGTGCTGGCTGCAATGCAGGAACCGCACGAATCTGCAAACAGGAGTTTGGCTTTAACGGTTCCGAATGCCCTATTAAATGTTCCTGGCTTGAAAGGAGCAAAGAGCATCAACTTTATTTTCAAGGCCAGGCTTTCCTGTGCTGGAGCATGGGAGGCTTGCTGAGCTGTTGGGCTGTTGTCTGCAAGCTCCTCACTACTGCAGCCCAGGTCTGTGCAAAGGCTGGAGGTAGATACAGCCTTTACTGCCGAGACAGCCAGAGGGTGTTACAGACACAGGCACAGATCCAGACCCAATCTAGCTATGCGATGCCCTAACCACAACCCAGCAGAGCTGCTTTGTTGGGAATTAACAGCTCTTGTCCCCCTGAGGTGTTCGGGCAGCTTGAAGACCAAGTTAGAGCCAAGCAAAGGCGAACGCCAGAGTACGTGGGAAGTGGCAAAGAAAAGGCAAGCGGCACAGCAAATGTACACAGCGTGGCTCAGGGAGAAGACTGAAAAGCTTCTTGCTCCCGAGGGGCTCAGCCACAGAGAGCTGTGGGTGGATGCAAGAGGAGAAGGGAAGAGCCTGTGCCCGGCAGGAGCGAGGGAGCCTCTGTGTGTGTGTCCAGCTGTGAAACCCCAGTCCCAGCTGTGTGACGCTAGCTCCTGTTACACCTCAGCCTTGCAATGAAATCACTCTAAATAGCTTCAACTTTCAATAAAACCCTATCTACTTCTTAGTTTGCAGGAATATTAATACTTAATTATTAACTCATTAGGGAAGGGACTATTTTGGGGCAACACTTATACCACAGGTCTCTCACTCCCAGGGACCCTGGACATTATTGCCATAAAAAGAATAAATATTCAGACATTATTGCACAACCTACACATCCATTTTTGTTCATCTGGGCATCTCCATGAGGCTAGTGGGCTGAGGAGCGAAAGGGTGCTCCATGCAGGGATCCACAGAATGAGCATCCTACCACAACAGCCCAGGTTCTACCCAGCATGCTTTGGCTGGGAACAACCCACCAGGAACCACTATGCTTCCATGGACTGTGATGCTGGTTTGGAGTGATGAATACCCTTTGAGGGGCTGGCTGGCATGGTGATGGCACAGTGATGAAGATGCTGGTGGCTGGGAGGATGGCAGTGCCTGCACAAAAGGGACCTTCACCTAGCTCTCTGGAGGAGGAGGAAACTGGGAGTAATTGATGGGGTGGAAGGGCAGAGATTAATTGGGGAAAATTAAGAGCATTTGGGAATGTTAAAGGCTTTTTAAAAGAGTACACAAATGGAAGGATTAAAAACCATAGTTTTTTCATAGATAAGGTATTGATTAGCGTTGCTTTGCAAAGGCTCATACAAGCTGCTTTCATCCTCTCAGAGCACTTCACAAGCATTGGGTAAACCTGATGGGCCCCTGTGAGGTCGAGGTTTTGGCCAACAGGTCAGGACATCAGCGACTGGGGGTTATGCAGCACCGTGGCCACACACCAGGAGCAAAGTCTCAGCCAGGGCCCCACTCTTGTCACTGTATCCCATGAGGAAGGGGTGGGGGGTATCACTTTTTCTCTTGATTATTTCAAAGACATTGGAAACAAAGCAGAAAAGAGCACCAACCTGCAGAAGTACAGTCTACCTTTCTCCTGATTTTACCCCAGTCTGGTTAACTGGAGCATCTTTCCCTCTGTCACCCCCTTCCCTGCTCAGCGGTTTCCCCTCATCATGCTGGAGCACAGGCTGCCCTTACAGCAGTACCCTGCGGGGCAGCAAGTCTAGCAGGGAAGGGAAAAGAGTGAAGATGTCTTTAAATATAACAACACATATGCAAGCTGTCACAGCACATCACGTACTCTTCGGCGTGGCTCAGGTTGGAAAATGAGGTCACATATGAATGTGTAACACGGGGTGAAAAAGGAGCAAAAGCTTCACTTGTGAAGTTCAAGGTATTTCCTGGGGTCCCTGTTCTGAGCGCTCCTGCCCTTCTCACCCCACAGGCCTGGCAGCAGTCCCATGGCTCTTTATTTGCCCCACTGTGCCTTGGCTTGTGCACTGCCACTCTACTTCCCTTCTTGTAAAAAGCAGATGACTATGAGCTAAGTAAAAAAATATGTATCTTTAACAATTAAGTCAACTCACTCCCCAGTAATCAGGCTGCAGCGCTGCCTTGAACTTCAGCTCGACCCTGGTGCCTTCATCCTTTGGCTCATGACCTATGATGGTGGCAATATCTTAAAGCTAAACTGGGCTAAACAAGTCCTGGAGCCTCAGCGTGACCCTTGCCTCCTGCAGACCTCCCTCCACCTTCCATAGCTGGTAAAGCTCTTGGCTCTCCCAAGCTCTTGCACTGTTTTACATGAGGGTGTTTAAAGAAAACAGATGATGTGTAGAAGTCTCATAATACTGTCCTAAACACATTCGTTTAACTAATTTTGGTCTTTGGCTTGTGTAGGATATCTGGCTATTCCTATAGCATCCACAGGTGCTAAGGCAAGCATCCTAGAAGCAAGCGGACAGTGCAGATACATGAGCTCACTGGAGGGAGTAATCGTGAGTGTCAAGTAAACTTTAACATGCTTCAAATTTAATACTTAATGTTAGAATTATAGGTAAAAAGCGCACTGACAGTCTTTTTTTTTACTGGCAATTATCCTCTAAGAACACAAGCAAACCTTGATTTTACAAATGTCTTACGGGAACATGCAAAACTTTCATAGAACAGGAGGCCAGGAAAGAGAAGGTGAGTGCTAAGGTTTAAACAGTTTAGGGGAACACTCAGAGACAAAAGGGTTTTTTTTATATGTAGAAGTCATAAAATTATCGTTTTCTGTTAAAAAGCACTTTTTTAACCTTAAAAATTATTTTCCAAGTTACTGGCACTTACAGTTCTTGGTAGATTGCAGAATATTTTACTTCTATGAAATGACTCGACCACACACAGCACTACTGCAGCAGAACAAGAACAACAATGCTCACCAAGCTTTTTTAATATACTGATTAATATTAAAAGGAAAACCTCAAACTTACCAGCACAGCCCAGAAAAAAGCACCCGTGTTGCTGTGGTGCCTCCTCCCCATCCTAAATATGACTAAAAAGAACATCTGCTACAGCATGTCCCAGCACGCAGGCAGGGATCAATTATTTTCACTAGCTTTTAATTTTTCCATTGTTGCAAGGTTTTCCAAATCCAGGAGGTCAATTATAATTGTCAGCTCCCTTATCCAAGATGCTACAGCCCAAATCCATTTTAATATCACTATGCCAGACCCTGATCTCCATAATCAGAGGCAAACCTTCCCTCCTCATGGTGAAACCAAGATGTCAGGTTAGAAATGAGGAGATTTAACAAAATATAAATACATTATTACTTTGTCTTTGGAGGCATTGTATTTTCTAATGTTTCTTCTAAATTTCCATGCCGTTTTCTAGCTTTTCTGTATACTCTGGAACACAGCTCAGGCGAATGGTCTCAGCTGGAGCTGAGAAACCGTCAGATTTGTTTTCATGCCGAAACCATGACCTGGTGACATTCCCAGTGGCCTTGGGGCAAATCCCTTTGTGGGGCTGAGCCAGCCCGTTCAAGAAGGATTTTTCTTGGAGCACCCGTGCCCCGAGCAGAGCTATACAGGCTCTCCTACTGCAGCCGCAGTGCTGGTGGCTGGGGCTTGCGGCACAGGGTAGGCTGTCGCATGCTTGTTGGAGACACCCAGACATTTTTGTATTTAGCCAGAACGCCCAGGTGTTTGCTGGTTTGTTGTAACCTGACTGCCCACCACAGATCAAAGCAAGCCCTCTAACACCTTTGACAGACAGTGATTTTTCTCCCAGGCACTTGTTTTCGGAAGGGCCCCGCTCTCATGTGTCTGCCTGCAGTGATCTCACAGATGTAATTACAAAAACAGGGGTTGCTCAATCAGCCCTCCTGCCACCCCCGAGCTCTGTACAGGCCTGAGTGCAGCTTGGCCAGGCTGGGTCTGGGAGCTCTTCTCGGGCTCGCCGGTGCTGTTGGGAGCTGCCCCCAAGGAGGAGGACGGTGGCCACGACCTGCTGCCACGCCAGCCGCTGGCTGGCATTTTCTGCAACCTTTACTTCTGCTTCATAGCAAAAAGAGGGTGTTACAAATGGGCTCCTACAAAGTCTGGGGCTTAAGCATATTTCTAGAGTGAGCTGAATGACAACAGAAGTGCATTTGGTAAATATAAATGGGGGTATTACGAGAAAAACCTCCCTACACTTCACACCACCCACTCTTGAATTATCAGATTAAATAAAGCTGACGCACAGCAACAAAAGTCAAAGCACACTCGGCAAAGAGGATCATTTCCTCGTTATACGGAGCTGGGGTTTTTTTTCTCTTAAACTTTCATGTTAAAGCACAGCTGAACCACACTTCAGGTAAGAATATATGTCAAGCAGATGGCTATGCAATTAAAAAACATAATAAAGGAGGGGAAATTCCCTCGCTTGTAGCAAAAGCGGATGAAATTAAAGTGTGGTAGGGTATGTCTTACCTTTCTTTTTGGCTTAACTGATTTCTCAGGATTCCTGTACAGAGGGTGAAGCTTTGTTTCATGTTACAAGGACACGAACGCGTTTCTACACCTACAGTAACTTAAGACTGCAATGGAGAAAAATCCGAACATTCATTAAACACCTATGCATTGTCCGGTAGGAAAAGGTGGAGCAGAAACGCTCACTCCTCCACATCTGCTCATCTGAGGAACACTGTGGACGACGTATCTCCAGAGGTTCCTCTCTTGCTCTCCCTTTCTGCATTACTCCTTCAGAAGCTTGCAAACAATATTCATTTTCCCACCACTTTTGCCACACGCCAGTAAAAACTGATTTTTCCTGCAGCGTGTCAAAGAGATTGCTGCTTTCCTTTCTTCTTCTTTTTTCTTCATTCCCGTTATTGATGTCAGTGGGAAAGGGCACGGCTTAGAGAATGTGTTATTTAACTGTTGCAGATCTCAATGGGAGAATGGGATAAGAAGCTTACCTCTTCTCTTCTTCGTGTAATGCCAACATGCTGGCTTTTAAAAAACCTCAGTGAAAAATTTGGTGGATTTTTTAAACCCCCCCTCAAAAAAAAAAAAAAGTTAAGTGAGAAAGAAAGCTAATTAGATTCCTGCATATTTCAAAAAGTCTAATGGTTTTCAGGTAGATCAAGTGCTGGTTCTATGAATGTTCTCTCTATAGAAAGACACTCACTTGACTTGAGACATAGAAGGACCAAAAGTATATTCTGTGCAGGCCATTTTTCTCCCGTTTCAATCTAATTGGAGAAAAAACCAAGCATCAAGTTCCTTGAAAGTTTTCTGCAAATGCAGGTCCTCTCTGCAGCTTTAACGTCAGACTGGCTTGCTATCGTCCAGGGTTACGCGGGTTGTAGGAAACTCAATGCACTTATAAAGGTCCCTTTCAGAAGGGGCTATTTCACAGTAAGGTTATGGATTGACCGAGATACACGAGTGCTTTTACCAGTCACTGGCCATCTCTTCTACAACCATTTCCCTTTCTGAGATTGCCCAACCATCTGGACATTTGAAAAAAAGCAAACAGCAGACGCCTGTGTAAGAGACGCATTTGCAGTGCAACACAAACTCTTAGGACCATCGTAAAACCTCTTCTGCATCGCCACGGCTGGGCCGACACAGCTCCCCATGCTGTTACTCGGCAATTTCCATCAGACAATCTTGCTTGCGCGCAACTCTTTGTCAGCTCAAAGATGCCACCCTCAGAAACCACCACAGCTGGTCTTCATCTTTGCAATCGAGAAGGCGGGTTCATGTTCTGGAAAAAGCAGCTCTTCTTCAGACAAAGGAGATCCATGGAAAGAGTACACAACAATAGGAATGAGAAATGAAAAAAAAGGAAAAAGGGCCAGGAAGGAGCATGGATTCCTTTCAGGTTTTGTTCTCATCATACATGTCCAAGGCAGGCTCGATGGTTGAGAATTCGCTCTCGTAGACCAGGCTTCGAGGGGACAGAGAGTTACGATGAAAGAAGTGACTGCCTACAAGAGGTAGAACAAAACCGTGTTAGGAACACGTGAGCTACATAATAACTGATCAAAGCATCCTTGTACAGGGGTGCTGACCGCAAAAACAGCACGTGTGGAAAAAATAGCCACTCTTTAACACAAACCAGTAACAGCCATATGAAACAGCTCACCCCTGTTCATGTGCACCCCTGCCAGTTCAAAGCAACTGCTTCCCATACGCGTGAACAATCCCACCTCAAATAGTTCGTTCAGATAAAACAGGTCAAGTCTGAGCAAGGCTGGGGCAGGCTGGAGTTTCACACTCGGTGCTGCTGATTTACAGCCTTGTAAAGCAGGCACATGCTTCCTTGAGAAACCCAGAAACCTTTGGTAGGTTCCAGTTCCCTATGCCATGCACCAGCACAAAGTGCTCCAGCCCAGGGCCAAAAGGAAGAAGCAGGCTGAGTGAGGAGGTCACCAAGGACTGTCTGACCGACGCTGCTGAGATCTCAACCTCCTCAGAGCTCAGCAACCTCCATCCACCTGGAGTCACCTTCTAGAAACAGACAACTATGTATTTCCTTACACAGAACCAAAGGAGATCCAGCCCTCTTCTCCAGCATCAGTTAATACCCAAAACAAATACCAAGTGGCTGTTGATAAGAGTGGGGAATGGAAGTTCGTTTTTTCCCTTGGTGGCCTGGCATTCTCGTAGCTCTCCAAACCCACAGGTGTGTTTTGCAAGGAGCCCATCCCCACTGCTGGACAAACAGTTCTCTCTGAGAGCATCTATCAGATGAGGCCCTTGGCCAAAACGTTTCATTACTTGGTTTCCTAATCCCAGGGGGGATTAGCTGGGAGCAAGGCTGCTTAGATTACAATATGCCAGGCAGTCACATGAGCCAAATTGCAGGCAACTGAAAAGCTTCCAAGTTCATCGAAAAGGCACTCAGCAAACCAAGGTGCTTCCAGTTTCAGGCATCAGTGGAGCATGACGCCTAGGGGATTGCAATTTTATCCCTGACAAAATTTAGGTCCTTAAATCCTCCTATCTTTGCCAGATTTTGAGGCCAGCCTATGCCCTTCTGAAATGAAGATCTTACAAAAGATATGAAGGAATAAATTCAGCTGCTACTGTCCAAAATACCTTTTCTTCTTCGCTGCTCACCCAAAAGACAGAGACTCAGAAATGAAAAAAACCTCATCCTTATTATGATCAAAAAGAAAAAAACCTAGAGTTATAGTCAAATGTGCAGAACTGTTGGAAGAGCAAAACCAAAGATGAATTTTGCATTTTTCAAAGCAGAGGCCCCATAAGAGCACTGGCTGGAAGAGCCAGGGACACTGCAGAGCTCATTTTGCAAGTGGTGACAGCAAGCTGCCATCCTCATCTGAAGCAGAGTCTGGCCTGAGCTGCAGAGCAACCGTGTGCCTGGGTCAAATCCTTGTTGAAAACAGCTGCAAACTGAAGCTGGGCAACTTATCTGCTGCCAGGTTCCTCATCCCCCTCCAAACCTCTCTTTTTTCACCAAAAGCCAGCACACTTGCTTGCTCCACCATCTGCAGTGAGAAGGGGAAGTTCTCATAAGCAAACAAATTTATGTTTGATCTTGTAGTTAACTGAAACAAGAGTGAAATTAGTAGCTACATTGCACAGGAGTGAATTGCTCATTCTGTCGGGAGCACGTAACCAGGTACTTGCAATAAGTGCACTGTGCTGGAATATACTTTACAAAAGGAGTGGGTAGGGATTGATGAACACTCGCTTTCTGGATCTGAACCCTCTCCCAAATTTAGATGTTTCTAAAATGGAGCAAAACTTAAAATAAAAAAAAAACAAACAACAAACCACCAAAAGACTGAGTTATTGAGGAAATAAACTTGGAACTACGACTTCCATCTGATCATAGTCTGTCTTCAAACAAAAAAACTGAACCTACTTTGAAATTATACCAGATAAAACTGACTTCAAGATTCTTCTTGATACATCTTATGGGTCAGGATCATTTAGGTTTTGATGGCCGAGTCTTGGTTTGCACTTGAAATAAGCCACAGATATTGGGTGTTTCATCTCCCTTTCCTCCACCCACTGAGTTACTGAACAGCCAACATTGAAATGAAACAAAGGGGATTTTAAAAGCTTGGTGTTGCTTTTGTTTTGAATACACAAAAATCAAACAAGGGATTAGGAAGCAGACAGCCCAGGCCGTCATTTCCTCTGTGTGCTCCCAGACTTTTATTCCAGCAGATTCAAGGGAGAGTTTTAATCAACAGGCAGACAGGTCATCTGACAACAAATATTTTAAATTAATCTGGAAAAAGGCACTGTATATCCAACACGGCTAGAATTCTTTACTATGATGTTTTCTCATGTCTTGACACAAGAAGTTTGAGCCACCCGCTTCCAGGGAGGCTGTTTCCACACTGATAAGAATCTCTTGGTTTTTTTTACCGCTTTTGGGACACATAATTCACTCCTTCCCTAAATGTCTCTCTCCTTTTTGGCGCAACCCACACAGTGCTGAAAGTCCAGCTGCTGCTCAGTGCTTTACAACACTCAGGTGCTCCAATAAGCAGGTTGGTATCGTTGCCCACAACTTACGGCTCAAGAAACAGTGGTAGCAGGGCACAGTGACCTGGCTCATCTTACTGCAGAAAATTGCAAGTGTTTGTTTAAAAACGTGGCATCAGTCCAGTTGATAAATTTACTGAATAAATGTATTTTAAGGACAAGTAGAAACATCCACAGTTCCAACTTTGGCTTATGATTCTGTTCTTCCTGTTTTGTACTTACCAAGGGAAGATCAAGATTTACCCCTTAGCTATGGAAAACAAGTGGGAAGCCTGCATTCAGTTTTAATACAGGAACATGAATCCTTCAGTTATCTCTGCAATTTCTTCATCACATACTTATGAAGAACTTTTCACATAATTTGTATTGTGTCTGAAAATAAACATTCTACCTGGGAATCATCTTTACACCTACCATAGAAGTGGGCACAACACCAAGGCCAAAACCTCAGGCGACACAGCACTGCTGTAGCACTGCAGGTGCATCAGTATTAAGCATCCCTTGGTGTTCCCTTTCCACCTGAATGTACTTTCATGCTCTCCATCATTAATCAGGGCTATCTTCTGCCACAGGCTGCAGTCCCTCTCCAGAGCACTCCCTATCTCAATCTCACCTTGTCAGGTAAGGAACAACAGAGCAGAATTATTTCATACCATATCCCTTCCTTGAAGCCAGCTGTTGAGCAAGGCACAACTATAGCCTCTTGAACTACAACCCAGTCCTGCCATCTGTGCAACATCTGGAAATAGGGACCAGCTCTTCTCTTTTTCCTCTCACTATTATGACTCTGCATATGAGAGTAACATTACTGATCTTTTATGTGTGGGTATCTAAAAAGCATGGCTGGAAACAGAAACTTGGGGAATTTCCTTCTTGAGTCTATCCAAAGTAAAAATATGAGTTTCTGGGATGGTGCAGAGTCCATCTTCGATTATGTTTACTTTATTAACAGGACAAACTTACCTTGCTAGCCTGGCCTGCAATTAGCCTAGCAGATACTGTCTGTATTTTTATTAACACTTTCTCAAGACAATTGTTAGAGGGTCAAAAGAAAGATTAAAATAGATGGTGCTGCGTTATTTAAATCCTCTACAGGGGGAAAAGGCACAAGAAGCCCTCTCAACCGTTCTGCTCCCAGTATCACTCAACTTCTCCTTCTGCTGCTGCTCTGTAGAAGAAATACGAACTGGAATACGAACTGGAACTGTTTGCGGTGCCTTTCGCATCTGGGTCACCACGCTGTTTGGGCTGTCCCTGGGCATCCCTCCTGACAGCATCGAAAAACACTTAAGGCTTTTTGTTTCAGGAGACAAACCTTATCAATTTCACTATTGCTGTTAAGGGATGCGTGAAAAAAAAAAAAAAAGTCACCCTTTGTTTCCTAGCCTGAACCATGCTCTAACCACATCCCTCCATTTTTGGCAACAACGCTCAGTTGACAAGTGCTGTATTTTACCAGCAGATAGTGCTCACACAGTATGTTTGAGGGTTTTTTTTTTTTTTCTTCATGAGTAAGTTCAGTGGGGTTTTCCAGTCTTTCAAAAGGCCCTTACTTCTCTATTGATTGTTTTTGTGTTTCTTTCAAAATTTCACAAGGACACACTGAAAAATAATTCTATTAAATGTACTGCAGCCATCATGTACTTCATTTCTTATTATAAAAGCTGCCTTCTCAGCTGAAGACTGCTGGACAGATAAGAATTAAGAAACTATTTTAATGTGGACTCTGGCTGTGTTCCTAAATTCTAAAAGTGCCTATACATAAAAATAAAATTAAATTAAATCCACTATTTCCCAGTACATAAAAATTTAAATCTTACAGTAAAATTGGTTCTCTCCATTCATTTAATTAAATTAGAAAGCATTAAGTTTCTAATGTCCACGTCTTGGTACGACAACAACAAAAACAACCAAATGCAGAATAGGTTTTAACTTCTATCAATTATATTTTCCTAACTGATTTGTTACCTTCATCTACCCATCTCATTAGCACCAGCATTAGCATTTGGCTGCAAATCAGATCTGCATGTTTTAACGGACTGTTGTGAAATTACTCATGCCCTGCTTGCATAAGTAAACTTGTGTGAAGCAGCCCGAATGAGGACAGCAATGAAAGATGTTTTCCGTCTGCCTCCTCACCACTGAAAAAGCCATGGCAAGCATAGACGTGTTTGTACCGAGTTTCTACGTTATAGTAAAGACCATCGTCAATCTTTGATGATCTAACTAACAACTAACCCTTGTCACTAATACGAAAGGAGGCTTCACAGCGGGAGGAAACACTACCTTTTCACTTGGTGTTAGGAAGGAAGAAGTGGTTTAGAGTTCACTTCACTTTTATCAGACAGAAGGGTGGGGTGAAAGCAAAAGGTAGAAAAGCTTTAGGATTTGTATGTCAAGAGAGCAATGCTGCAAACCTTCAGGGACGTCTGACCTGAAGACAAAACCGCACTGCAATCCTCCCGGTGCAAGACAGAAGAGCGACAGGAGGAGCAATGAAGAAAACGTTCTTATTTCAAATAAATTCTCAGCTGGAGTCAACGCAAGCCTGTTATAGACTAGAATGCTTGGCCCAGCTATTTTCCCCTAATAAGTTGGTCTGGAGCAATTAGTAATAATACTCCTTGTTAGTCATGCTGGTGCTGGCTGGCATGACAAGAACGGTACTGCCTGAGATTTCCCCTTGTTACCTTGCGTGTCCCAAAACGAAAGGAGAAGAACACAGATCTGCAATGATGAAACCATTCAAAGGAAATGAAGTGCCTTGCAAAATTTACCACAGGCTGTCAGGCTTCAGTACCGACACAAAGTACAAGAAAAATAAAATTCTCACAAAGTAAGATTTCATAATTAAAGTTTTATTTCTTTACTTTTTCCTTAATACAAAGCTTTGGCATCAGCAAATTTTATGAAAAAATAGAATGTACTAAATAATTGCTTGTGCTGCATGATCGATAAATGATGCATAAAAATAGGTGTCTCTCCTCCAAGGCAATCAGCCGGAAAGCGTTTCTTCAATACCATTCTGCTCTGTGGGGCAGAAAAAAACCAAACAAAATATTTATATTAAAGTTAATTTTGCCAATACTAAAAAAAAAAAATCCTGTAAAAGTTAGTGAGAAATTACTAATAATACAAGGCCAGAGTATTAGTAGAACTCTGTACTCCTTACATCATCCTTACAGGACCAGTAAAACAGACAGGACAGTCAGAGGTTTGAGCACTTCTGAACTTCTGAGGAAACTCCATCTGCTACTGAAAGCTTTCTGTAAGTGGTGTTATCCAACATCTGGGCTTTTTGGACTCTAAAACACAGTTATACAGTAATTGCTGACTGTTCCTTAAGAAGCAACACAAAAGGTGCTTCTTTTGTTCCTTTAAATCACTACCTAAATAATTTAATAGCGATAGTGCATGACTATTATGAGACCAAGAGAAAGCAGCTGGTCCCTTACTTTCTTATCACTTAGACAATGTTTATTTTTATCAAGAACTATTTAAAAATGCCTGTGTATACATATATATAAACACAAACATATACATACAGTTAGAGATATATATATACACACACACAACTCCAGAACTATTGCTCTAAAATACATTTAAGCTGCAGGAAAGTAACAGGGGAAAAAAAAAAAAAGGCTGGGGGGGATATCAGGACATGCTTTTAGGTGAATTTTAATGCAGAATATTTGGCACCTTTTTCTTGCATCAGCATATTATGTGGCCTCATTCTTGCTACTGTTGTTTTCTCATAAGAAAAACCCCTCAGCTTCCTCTTGAAACACTACCAGAACAAATGTAGGGTATGCCAGCATTGCTTTTGATATGGAGAACAGCACAAAAAGCAGGTATGCTGTTACGACATTTAATGGACGTTGCAGTGAGAGGGAGCTGCCATGTACTTGGCATGATATTCAGCATGGGAAATGCTTTGTCTGGCACTGGGAAACATAAGGTGTCAATGGAACAATAAACCTAAGCATCAGTGTCACGCAGACACATTTTAAACTGCCTAAAATCAGTAGTCAGCCCTAGCAGCACTTGTGGAGGGCGCTTAGATCCCAAGGGATGAACAGAAAAAAGCTGTTGAAGCTGAAGGTTACAGCTAGGTACCTCAGCTACCTAAAGAAGTGATTTTTGACACCTCTGGTTTCTACAATTGCTAGTTTTCTTAAGTTTGCCTCAAAGTATACACTTGTGTATGTCACATTTTCACTCCTGTCACTGGGGAAAGGAGCCCTCCTCACATCAGCACACCGTTTGTTTGTACTGAGGGAACATCGCAGTGAGAACTCTCGCTGGAAGCCCCAGCTCTCTGCCAAAGTGAAGAAGCTTGCCCTTTCAGGGCAAATAGACCCAGAGCCCAAAAGACAACATAAAGAAGAGTTGCAAGGCAAGGCAGAAATGCAACTGCTATCAGTGCCTACATCTGGATGATGCTACATGGGCTACAGTTCCTTTGTCTTCTTCCTAGTGACGTGGAAATGCCTAGAAATGCAGACATTCCCGTTTCACAACTCATCTGGCTCCAGGCTTTCCCCAGCTATTTTTCAGTGCAGATTAACTGTGTTCAGCTACTGCTGATTGATAGTTACAACTTCAAGATTTTGACAAATGGAAAAACAAAATAATAATCGGAAAACTTGATAGAGCTATTTGAAGTTCTAAAACTTCTCTTCTTTTGTAACTAGCATCCGAAAAGAGGAGGAAAGGAAAATTTGCAAATTAGTGGGAAGCAAAGGTCTCTGATGACCAAAACCTCTAAGAACTTACTATGGCCCCTCCTGAGGAAGATTACCTTTAGACTGTCTACAATTTTTCACCGGAGACAATCAGACTTGTTTCCATCTTATTAAGAAGGACACCTTCTACTTTCCAGACAGCAATTAAAGTAAAAAAAGCACTTACTTTTATCTCAAAAAAGCCCCCAAACCAACAACTTTATAAAGTTACATTTCCAGGCTGCACAGGAGACTGCCTTCGAATCTCACTGCACTTTTGGTAAGAGATCAACACATTAATGGAAACTCAGCTGCGTCAAGATGTTCAGAGACAAAAAAAGATGTTGACCCTTTCCCTCCCCAAATAAATACATTATGATTAAATATATATATAATGAGCCCAGATGTTCTGTACACCTAAATGAAAATAGCTAGATGTACCTAGTTAACAGATCTGCAGAACATATTTATACTTGCCCACACACAGAACTGTTAAAAAAAAAAGATTGAAAGTCACATGCTAGAGTCTTTTCTTGTCCAGCCTGTCTTAAGGGAGGCATCGGGGGTGTCTACAAAAATTAAGAAAGCGGGGATGTCTTTAAGCACTCCTTTGACTGCAGTTCTTAGGCGTACTAAAGTAAGAGCTCAGAAGACTGGTCTGCTCTCTTCATTTAAGAGAGAAGAAGGAGTAGTGTATTCGTTGCTCTCATCTCTCCCTCTCCTAAAAGCAAAAAGGTAGTTTTCTATTTAAATAACTTTCTCAGCTAGAAGTGTGCCAACTAGGAATGCAGACTTTTTTTTTTAATATGAAATTTGACTACGCAATTGAGGTGAAAACTGTCAGAAGTAACTGATGGTAGAAATTTTTGTCTTTGCTAGGAGAACTTTGAGCATGGGGATGTAATGGCAGAAAGCTAATGTTTACCTAGACCATTGATCAAAACTTGAATAGAAATATTCTCTCTTTTCCCCATTCCATGTCTCCACTTAGCAACAAGATTTCCTCTGACAACCCAGCTAAATATAAATTACCAGGGACTTTAGATTTTACCCTGGAACCTACTGTTAATAAAGAGACTTACATTTGAGAAAAGCAGAAAAGGCATTTGATTAGAAAACTGCATTTTGCCCCTTCTCTATTCTCTGGGTGTATGTTCCCAATGTTGTCCATGACACACACCCACCCAAAATACATAGAAACATCTGAATATTTACTTACTCATTAGCATTCAAGCTAGCTGTGGCTTTGATGATCATGTAGCAGAGTGTAAGGGCACTGAGGAGGCCAAAACTGGCAATAATAAACCATTCTTCTGTTGACAAAGGAAAGGGAGGAAATCACTCGTGGGAGAAGGCTTATGTCAAAGCGATGCCAATATTTCCCTCAAACACCACTGGCAGGAGGCAAGAGGCTTCTAAGCCATGACTGGCACCAGGAGGTGAAGCAGAAGGAGGTTAGCCACAGAGTTACTGACTGGAGAAGGCTAGCAAAGAAGAAGCGGAGAGAGGTGTGGAAAAAAAGCATGGCACAACAATATTTCCTGGCTGAGCCCAAGCGTTAGTGATAACGAAAGGTTACTTAATGTAAAGCAAAATGCAGGACCAAGGGAAAATGTAATGAAAATTCTGCCCACCCCCAAGTCAGAAAGAAGATTGTCAGGGTTCATTTAGATTTGCTGAGATGCGGCTCTTCACAGAAGCACACTCAATATACTTTCACACTTGTGTCTTTGCCCCCTCCCTCCCAAATAAATGCCATTGCATTACTTTAAAAAAACCCCAAACCAAAACAGAAAAATTGGATAGTTTGTTCAACAGTAAAACATAACTGAAGTTTTCCATTTAATACAGGAACACAACACGGAAAAATAATCTCACCATTAGTGTATATATACAGACACATTAAACAAATAAGAAGACATATAAAGAAGGCTATTAAAGAATGTTCACTATTCAAAGTTCTCCCTCCTCAAGACCAATTTGGCACATAGTAGTAGATCGGAATAGAAACACTTCTGTTGGATACGGCTTTTGGTTTAACTGTCATGCACCAAAGAATGCATGTGTCATCCATAAAGTCTAAACATTTGAACAGCCTTTTCTAAAGCTTTATTTTATAAACATTGTCAGAATGAACTGTTGCTGATTATTTCTTGTTTTACCCTGGCATCCCATCTGTGCAAGAGCAGCACTACAGTTGGGAACAGACAGCAAAAATATCTTCTGTTAAACCAAGTAGTGAAAAGTTTCAGTTAAACTACAGAGTTTTCCCATGAGTGACAAGGAGCAGCACACCGACAGATCTGCTCCCTGTTCAATAGAGCTGAATGTAAGATGACTCAGGTGTTGAACACTGCATGACAAAGTGACTTACTGGCTTTGTAAAGAATCTAGATTTTGTATATGGATTTTCCCTTCTCAGATCAGGACATTTCTGGATACAGACGGTGTCTGGTAAGATGAAATTTTTTAATGAACCATTTACTTTGCTACAGCATCTAAAGAAACACTCTAATGTACTGTATCAGTGACAGATACATACATGTCAGTGGCAGTGTCACTAAGTTCAAAATATAGATCACAGATGCACACAAGGAAAATACAAGGAGAAAACTAGACTCTTGTACTGCATGGATTCTATTCTTGACAGAAAAACAAGCATTCATGCATCAAATTGAGACTGTACAGCATATGGAAAAATGATGCAATTCCACACATACTGTATTCATAATAGTGCTAGTATGCATTAAAAATGCTGGGTAAAATCCAGTGAGTGGAAATTTCTCATGCTGTTCTTACAGATAAGAGCTTGTAAGTAGCGCAGGAACAGTTTTCTGACGTCATAAAACATTGGACAAAACTCAAATGCTGGTACATCAAATACTTTAATTCACAAATTTTTTAAGAAAAGCCATGTGCTAAGAGACATCAGAATTCCAGAAGTAACGTCCTCAGGGAAAAAAAATGTCTGCAGAAATAGTAATCAGCTAAAATATTTACATTTGTATAAATTATTGCATGTAAAGCATCCTGAAAGGATAAATAATGTTTTTGGCAATCCAGCTTCTCCTAATGATTACCAAATTCAAAAGCGTTATTTTATTGCCATTTTAGTTCATCTAGGGTTCTTTGCATGCAGATCTAAATGGATATACCATTAATAATGAAGGCATTGGCACTGTCATACGTAGAGTCATTTGTCTGAACATGGAGCGTGCGTCTCTTACAGACAACGAGGTCACCTCTGTCTTTCCCGGGAAATCTTTCACCACGGCCCCGCAGCTCAGAACTACAGCAGAGCAACCACCACAGACCAGGAAACCATAGAACGGCACTGGAAGCCAAAGAAAACTTACTTGTCACAGCAATGTTGATCTCCCCTGACCTCGGCGTCAGCTCTCCGTCCTGTGGAAGCTGCGACATCCCAGAGGTGCGCAGGGGCTCCAGGCTCAGAGAGCTGTCATTGGTGAAATCTCCGAGTGCTGACCGCCTGCTAGCTGGCTGGCCTCTGGTGAGCCTTTCCATGTCAAAGGCTACGTTATCTGTACATGGCACGTTTGGCTGGAAAAAAAAAGCAATTCCACTTTACAATAGTGAACATTCTACAAGTAGCAAACCTATAAACTGAGTAAAACCACACATAGACAATTTATTCAGCTGTGTGATCAGAGGACAGCCACAACAGCAGAGGAACAGATGAATCGGCAATTTTTCTCCGAAGCTGCTCCTTCAATCCCCCTTAGAGGTGGAGGAAGAAGCATAAAAAAAGGACTAAGATTCAAGAAAGGGACTCAAATACGCTTGTATCATAGCCTGTGTCTGCGTGGTTTATCACTGAGCAACGACAACATGCATCAAATACTACTGTATCCTTCTCTAAAAATCAAGGTGTGTTGTTAGGTGCACAATGTATTTGCAACTATTTCTTAGAAAATGTGCAAACTTGCAGCTGACAGAGCTGAAAACGGAGGCCTGACTATTCTCACTGGCTTGATTCAAAAGCTGCTTTAGGCAGTATCTCCGTACGCTCTTTTCTTTCTTCTGAAGAGAACATCGCTCCCACTTTATAATCTTTTCCCCATGCAGGAAAGATAAAGTCCTCTTTGAGGTTCTTCAGCTCTATCCCTTTGTGAACTGGTCAATAAAAGCAGTCCTCAGGGATTCCATAAGCTATGAGCTGCTCGAGGAAAACTCACTGGCTTTGGCTAGGTCATGGCTTTTAATGTGTAAACAAATCAAAGAGTATCTGCAGGAGACCATGACAAGAACAGAGATTTACAGAGTAAATTTAACGAAAAAAGGGTTGAAAGAACTTGAGAAAAGAGAAGCTTATAGAGAACCTAGTAGCCTTCCAGTATATAAGAAATTGTTATAGATGCAAAAATAACAATATATTCTCAATGACCAATGACAGGAACAGCAAGTCAGCTTTATCAGCAGCAAAGAAATCGGTAAAAATCCCTGGAACACCCTTCCCCCTTTCTCCACTACAATTATTCCTCCTGGTCTGGCTCTCAGACGCGGGAGGATGAAGATGTCACAACAGTGCAACTTACCACAATTCCCAGTGCCTTCAAAATGTTCAGTTTACACATTGGACACGTACAGTGCTCACTAAGCCACGGATCCACACAGACTTTGTGGAAAACATGCCTGGAAGAACAGACAAGACATATATAATTTGCAAACAATTCTATTTTATACAAGGAGAACTACTTTAACAAACTTTAAAATAGTTTCTGTTTTAATTAAGGCAGCAGTACAAATTCTAGAACTGCCAGTACTTTGTCCTGATTGCAATAAGAATAAAACACTCTTTGCTTCTTGTTGCCACCCTTTACTAATAGTTCAACCAGAAAGAAACACTTAAAAAGAAGATTTTTTAAATGTTTTGCCCCTTTTACTGTGGATTTGAGTACGTATGTGGGCAGAATAACTAGTGTAACAAAGTCCTCACCACAATCTTGTGTAAAGTCTTGTCTGAATTTCTATGTAGAACCTGGCCATAAATTGAGTGGGAAGAGCACAGATCTGCCAGCAGTCCTTTTTATTCAAAACCCGGTGCAACCAACACAAACGCACTTATGTGTCATTTTAAAAGGGCTTTTATAATCATGGCATCTAAATAAAAAGAAGGCTTTTCCTACGTTTAGTATTTCTTGACATCAAGAAGGAAAACATGTCCGTGATCATATGATGGTCATAGAAAAAAAGAAGAATCTTTCAAAGATGAAAAGGCAAACTGGGCTTCTGCTTGCACAGGAAGGAACTCTGCAAGAGAACAGGCTGAATTGCCTCCTACACTGCAGACAAACTCTTAGTCACGTACGAGACTATAAATGTAACAGCGCTGGGATTGATATAAGCCAATATAACAAGGAAGAACTATGCAAAACAATGTATCTAAATTTCTAAATTAAAAGAATTAAAGGAAATGTCTTCTTGGCTTTTCAAAAGGCAAAGAACTTTTCAGAGCCTATTTATGGCAGAAATGGGTATCGCTAGCCTTTGTACACAATACAGCTTTAGCAAATACTCATAATAACTTAGTCTGCATAACTGCCTACGATAAGAACCCAGATCCTTCATTTCCAGCGCACTGACTGCAGAGCAAAAGGCCAGTAAGGGCAGGCACACCTGAGCATGACAAAGATCAGCAATTAGGAGGGCTGCTTAGCCAGCAAAGAGCTGTGCTCCAAAATGAGCAGGCAAAGGGGCAGTGGCAGAACAAGGAGTTCCTGCCATCTATTCGAGGCACCAGCACAGTCTGTAAGAGGTCATGCATGTCCCCAAGGCAGCATGAAGTAGAGATAGTCTCTGTCCCCTCCTTTCTCAGCTTACACTTGCTGCTCACCATGGGGTCCGGGGCTCCTTTGTTCCCTACCCCTTGGGATTTTAAAACCAGAAACCAAAGGAGACAAGTTACCAGATAACTCTTAAATATTTGGAAAGCCACCTGAGAGGAAGGCCTCCTGAAATTATTAACAAACACAGAAAAGGACAGTATATAATTGCGTTTTGTCTGTGGCTACTAA
Organism: Eurystomus gularis; assembly: GCA_013400335.1. Classification (NCBI taxonomy): domain Eukaryota; kingdom Metazoa; phylum Chordata; class Aves; order Coraciiformes; family Coraciidae; genus Eurystomus; species Eurystomus gularis. The sequence goes on from VZZY01019351.1 coordinate 521,015, forward strand.
GACTGATGGAGGGACTTAAGTGTACCAACATAATTGGGATCCAGTCAGCTGGAACTATAAATCCAACCTGTACTCACTAAAGATGCATAGACTTAAAGTATAGTATAGTCAACAGAAGATGGACAGGAAGCAAAAATACTTTGCTTATCTACATATCAGATATTGCAGGGATGGAATCTCAGCTGGTCACTCTGCTGGCCCATGTCCTTTAGTAATATGGCCGTCATGAAAAACAGGATATGTAGAGTGCTTACTGTTCAAATAACTGCACAAAATACAGACTCACTTCTGTTGTTAGTAGGTCTTAATGCATTCCCTTTATTACTCACAAAACTAGGGGAAACAATGTTTAGAAATCCTGTGTGATAGAAAATGGTTTGAAATCTTCTGAAACATATAGAGATGTTATTTTTCTATGTTAGGCAAATAATGGCTTTTATTTGCTTATGTTTCCTTTCAAGTCTCTGAAGTCTGTTTTTTTAGACTAGAACAAACCTAAAAAATCTAATATTTTGGGAAACAGCAGACAACAAGACTCCACAGAAGTATGAAAACAGCTTTAATATATCATTATTGGCTAATCAGTGCTGTAGAAGCACTCAGATCAAGTGAAGCAGGCAGCTGATACGGATGCCAACATGCATCTGCTAAATATTATGAGTTATGCTAAAGAGTCATTAGCAGTTTGATATAGTTGAAATATACCAAAACAACTCAACTATTTTTGTGACCTCTTAATTCTTTGCTTTTAGTCCCTAAACCTTTCAAGGATTAATGTGTTTCAAAAAAGGGGCAGTTCTCAAAGGTTATTTATTGATTTAGATCAGCACGGCTCTGCCTGCTGTTTATGCAGTTTATCTACTCCTCAAAAACCTTGCTGATACCATCATCATGGCTCAGGTCCTGTCTGGATTTCTCTGCTTGCAAGAGTTAAAGAGCAGTTATACAGCAACAAAGATAGTAAACACATGAATTATTTTAAAAACTCAGTCTGACAATGTAAGTCCTTGCAGCTCCTGCTATCATAAACCTCCTCCATATTCATATTTCTGCCACTTGTTTCCCAAGACCATAAATCTGAAGAGTTCTTAGTGAGCTGCTCTAGGTCGTGGCAGCTGATGATGCTCCCCCAGAAGCCACACACCAGGGAGTCAAGTGTGACACAGCTTTTCCTGCTGCTCCATCCTTGGGGCTGGAGGGAGCACAGCTGGCAGCCAGGCTGCTTGCACTGAAGGAATCCCCCATGCGGGTGTAACTCCAAGCAGGTGACCTGCAGGTATTTTTCCACTCTGTCAGCATACCCAAGTCACTTACCCTCCAGCCTGTAATAAACACCGTAACACCAACTCTGTTGTACAACACAGCTCCTTCACAGCATTTAACAGAAAAAGTGAGTTAGAAACGTCTTTTGGTGGCATAACGCCTCCGAATTTGCATGTAGAATTTGCGTCTGCTTCGCAAGGAGAAAGGTTTGAACAAGTTTGCAAGCGCATTTCCCAAGAGCTCCTCACTATTCTTCCCTGCTCTCGGTGCAGGATCCCACCAAAAGCACCTGACCAACGTGCTGCTGCAAAGCAGCATCTTTGGCTGCTGCTGGAGGCAGCTGCTCCCCTCGCCCTGGGCTACAAACCTCCCAGCCGGGCTGGCAAGCAGCACACAGGCCCTTGGTGCCCCGCTGCGTGCAGCCCAGTACAGCCAGCACAGCTGGGGCGAGATGGCTGATGTGCTGCTGGTGGGGAGGAAGGCACCACGGGTCCCCTCCAGCAGGCAAGGCCAGGGGAGAGCAGCCCCAGTGCTTTCCACGGCTACGCAGCACTGCTGGGGGGAAAGAGCCTGCCTCACAAGCAGGTAGCACAGAAAACAGAGGTTGCGCAGAGGCATTGCAGTAAGCAGAAAGGATGGCATTGAGATATTGTGTTAATTTGCTCTTCAAAAAAAAAAAAAAAAAAGCAGCTCTTTGCAGCAGCACAGAATGAAACAGATGAAAATCTGGCTTAGTCATTTTTGTCACTTTCCTCCTTCTTGCCCAGTACAGGAATTAAGAATTTGGCTCAAAAGCCATTTATTTTAGTATATTCCCTACTCCTTTAATTCTTTTCCTACCTTGTAAATTCCTCCCTTCCCAGGCCATCTTTCTGCCCTTTCCAATGTCATTCTCTCTGCTCTTCACTGTCACTTTGCTCTCCCCTTATCTCCCACTAGTCCTTCACACTACCCCCTCCTGATCGTTTTACACCTAGTGCCCGTTCACCTCCTAGATGCACTGGTGTGATGGCAGAGTAAAACCATCTTAATAAAGAAAATTGCCCATGACTTTCGCTAGAATACTTCTGACATTTGCTTAATCTACTTATTTTTAACTTACATAATGATATTCACAAAAGACAGACACATTCTTCAAGCGTGTAAGCCTAAGAGAGGTGGCTGCCTTATCCCTCTGTGCACTAAAAGCTATAGGTATGTCTGTAGGCTGCTGGTACTGAGCATATTTCTCTCTGAAGCATGAAATGAGTGATAGCTCAACAGCATTGTTTGCAGTAATTTTCACTTTATTTTTAAATTAGCCACAGTTTCTCACCTGCCACAAAGCTCCATCACAAATACAGTGCTTCACTACAGAATTTTAGGTGCAACTTGCCCAGCTGCTGGCAGGTTTTGCCTGCTGTGTGCCTGCCCAGAGCAGACTCATCTCTGCTGAAGCATAGAGTGACAGACCACACTTAACTGCAGAGAACAACCGCGGTACCAAAGGGAAAGGCTACTTTTAAATTGATGAAAGTAGCAAGGATGTCATATGTCAGTGATTCCTACTGTCTAATGATTACAGCTTCCTTCACAGGCACAGTTAGAAAAACTTCTAGCCTTTCATTTGCCTCCTCTTGGTCGAGCCATTTTCTCTGTGGTTTTCTGAGAATTTATTTTCTCATCTGGCTTAGAGACTCTCTTGTAGTTCTCTGGGGGGTTTGTGTGTGTATCATTGGTTTTTTAACTAACTTTGCATGTTGCACTAAAATGGGAGGTTGAAATATCAGGAAGTAGAAAGGGATTAAACCTCCAAAACAAGATTTGGAGAGAAGCATCTCAGATGCTGAAGACTGAAAAGTCTTACACGCAGTCTGAAATTTATTTGGCTCATCTCTGCAGGTACTGGTTGGCTCTTCATCTACAAACAAAAACGTCTTGTGGAAAGTGTCCATCTCAATGTTTCTCTCTAGCCAAGATAATTTTGCACTCAAAGCTGAGCTGCAGCAGATGAAAAGAGATTTAAAAAAGAGAAGTAGAAAGTGAATATAAAAGTTGTCATACAGCCTTCGGCAAGAAATGTAATCTGAGCCTTCACTGACCTTATATCCTTATGAAAAACAGAACAGAAAAGGGTCTACACAAGAGCCTTGATATCTCCTTTACATGAGAGATCGCACTGGAGGAGGCTGTGCTGAGATGGCAGCAGGTGCACCTTCATCCAGCTCCCTGAAGCTGCTGTAACTGTCCCTGAGAGCAGGGAGCTCCCTGTCTGCAGGACTGCGGCTCACCGAAAGTGTCTGAAGGAAAGGGGCTACAAAAAACTTTTTTTTGTTAAAAAAAGCAATAATCAATTATCATTTTGGTTAAACGGTCTGAATCTTATCTGCTGATAGTAGCAATATATCCATAGCTTGGACAGTGGCAGTTGTTTAACTAAAGAAGTTGACTTTTAGTCCCAACTCTGCCTTATGCTTAGTGGGAGAAGATGCTTTCCTACCAGATGACAACTCATTCTCTCTTTGTTGGCAAGGATCCCCTCTGACCTCTGTTCAGGATCAGGAGAAAGGCACAGTGGAGTGAACCTCCATTCCACATCCTTAAGCTTCACAGTACCACCCTGAACTACACAAATGAAGCTTTCTTTAGAGGAAGTTCATCAAACAATCATCTTAGTGGTCCAGAACTGGTATGTGGTTTCCAGAAGTTCCTCCTCTAATTTCCAAATAATTTTCTACGTAAATCAAAGACTAGGGCTTAAGTGACATATGCAAGCTTTACTTGAGATTACAATACAGGATATAACTCTCTAGAATCTTTACTTAAAGCTTAGGAGTACATTTAAGGCAACATGACATCATCTTTGAGTAAAAATTACCAAATTCTAAAAAAGAAATGCACACACATCCGTGTAACCAAAAGCTCCCAGACCTGTACAGATATAAGACCAAGCTTCTTCTATTCCCAAATATTTTTAATGGGAGTTTCTACACAAACATTTGTAGGGTATATTAACTAAACAACAACACTGAGAATCTAAAACAGGTCAACGTTCCCACAGTCCAAGAGGTAAAACATATAGAGCAAAGTAAACCGAATTTAACTTCCGGCTTGAAAAGTAGCATGCACACATATTTTGATCAATCACATATGAAGTAATACTCTTTTCCCTTTATGGTGATAAAAATTCATCATGCATTAGAAGACAGATATTCCAGCTATTCAGAACAGCCTGCAGGAGGATTTAGGAGACCAATGAGCTCTTATGCACTGCTGCTGCATGACTGAAGATTGACTCCAACACCATGACTTTGTTGCTTCTCGAGTCTCATGCAGAACACTATTTGTATACCAAGCACAAGGCAAATTACTGGATCTTGGCTGCATATATACAACATGACTTACATGTGGGTTTTGTGTCTGGAGATAAGAAGGAAGCTTTCCATTTCAGAATACAAGTGAAAGATGTCCTTGGTAATGGTTAATGCTACCAAAATGTAACCATTCATCAAAACCAATCACCATGTGAAAAAGTACTTAAAAGCAACTCTCAAAGAGCAAATATCCCAAAACAACTCAAGAATGGAAGTGGAATAGAAACAAACTGACAACCCGTAAATGTCAGGAGAAAGGCATAAAAGGAAGAGAAAGTTGTGACATTTAAGCACCAATGCAGAATATCCAGCAAGTACGCATCTTAAGGCACAAGCCAAGAATCCGCTGCACTGGCGAGACCAAAGACAGGTGACAGCACAGCGGCTGGCTGATGTCACAGGAGGTACAAAGGCTGCAAAGACTGTGTTTGTTTCCAACACTTCCAGGAACCAGCAGCCAGTGTTGCACTTCCACTGTGCAGAATGCTGCAGCTGTATTTGCTTCATTATACTTCAGTTTTTTGTGTCCACCCACTGCTCAGTCCTTAAATCTGAATCCTCCTGCCTTACAATCTTAATTGCTGATATGCCCAAAGCAGCCACCTTCAAGATCATAACCTTTTGTTTAAATCTCCACTGTCATAACAGTGCCAGCACCTACCTTCACACTTTCTGGTATCACAGTCTAAAATAAAGTGGCTGTTACTAGGACTGGAAACATCAAACAAATGTGTCTGTAAATTACAATGCAGATATTACATGAAAGGAAGCAAAGGAGCACAAAGAAAGAATAGTTTCCAAACAAAGCAACTTTACTAGCTTACTTGCATGGTAAAACTCGAACAACATCATTCTGCTTGTAACTCTCAATGCAGACAGCACAATGATCAAAGTCTGGGTCTGTTTCCTAAAATGAATAGAACGAAAATGCAAGTCAAGAGTTGAGGCTATGACAAAGGTAAAAGTAGTTGTGATTAGCACAGTGACTGCATTGTGTCAAGAAGATAGAAAACCAACAACTGGTTTATAATATCCCAACATGACTTGAGAAAGAAAAGTATCTCCTATATACAAAACTCTCCCCTCATTTGAAGCTGGTAAATGATCATTTGAAATATAAGCTAAGGCCTAAAATGATTCTAATATTCAGTTGAATCCACTATAAAATACAGTGGGAATTTTCCTAGAGGCTTTAATCCAGCTTGGAGCTAAAACTTCTATTTTATTCAGGCTTTCGGGATTTGTTTTTTGGTTTGTTTGTTTTTTAAGGATAGGATAAAAATCCTGGCATTGCCCTTTATAGCCAGAACTAGCAAATTTTACTTATTTCAGAATAGCTCCATATCTTTGTCTGCTGGCTACTTGCAGAATTATCATCATTCTTACCTAGACATGAAGATGAGGATCACCAAGTGACTGGCTGTTCTCTGTTAAAATTCTTTTAAGTCTTATAGGTTTTCTTCTTTTTTTTATACACATGGGAATGTAAAATTTCTAATGAAAAAGGGCTGACTTCATTTGGCTGTAGGTAGGCATCAGCACTGTGTATTTAAAATGGTTGGGCCTGTGGCACAAGCAGACTGTGCCTTCTCTTAGTTCCAGTTCATTATTATTATTATCCATGCCAGCAAGCTATCAGCAAGGCAGCGAGACAGGAGCCCCAGCAAGACCACAGCCGCTTGCTGCTCAGCACCAGTCAGTGCTGCATGCAGAGAATCCCGATGGCCTGCTCTGACGAAGGACAGGTTTTCTCTGACTCCCCATTCACCTGCACGTGCACCTCACACTGTCTGTACCGCAGCCTACACGTCACTTGCCAGTTTTGAATTTACGCTCCAAGATGGCAGCATCTCTTCTTTTAATACAGAAAAGCTCCTGTTATCTGTATGTACTCGCATACCCACAGGAAAGATTTAGTGCAGTGGGCTGTCTTAAAATACAACTACACAGGGAGGGAGAAAGAGGAGAAAGACATTTTTTTCTGCCTTCTCTCTGGAAGCAAATTTTTCCATCACTTCCTAATCTTCCATTGCTGATAGCGTTGGTAAGAAAGATAAAAAGGAAGCATACTAAAAGGCCCAAGGAAATAATCTTCTCTCAAAAAATCAAATCATAGCCAAAATTCCCTTGCCTTTTGCAAATTAAATAGCAAAAATTATGGAAGATTAAGTGACTATATTTTTCTTTCAGAATCAGAGAAAGAAGTACTGCTTATAAAAGTGGAAAAAATTAGGACTTAACACACCATATATTTTAGTTTGTATACTCGCAAGAAATACTCTTGGAGTAACATTTACTATCTTCAATGAAATACTTGTTTATACTCCCCCTCAGATTACTGGATATTCATCTTTTACATCAGAGATTGTCCTTTATTACCCATCTTTTAAATTTATTTTTACTTCACACAATTTACATATGGAATGATCCCAAGTTTACAGAATTCCACATAAACAATGCCAGCCCTATGCACTAGTACCAGCAAGCCCCCCCAGCCAGGTAGCACACAAAACCCCTCAGTCACAGTTGCCAGATGGAGTGCAAATACTATTTGAGCCAGAAAAACTTCTCTGAAATGTCCAGACTCACAGCACACTAAAAGTTACACAAAATACTTTGCCGCAGGACACAGCAAGCCTCCAACACGGAAGGCAAGGTCATAAATCAGAAGCAGAAAGGAAAAGTTGAGATTGTCTCCCTCAGCAAAAATGAAACATGATGCTCAAGTTTTCCATGTCGAAATCGTATTATTATACCTTATCACCCTTCTTTACTGTCCTGGTTGTCAATTTACCGATGGCTTTCTTGGCAGCATCTCCAAGACGACGCTAATAAAAAGACAAAAGAGAAGAACACAAATTAACCCCGATAATCAAGCTTCATTATTGTCCTTTATAATGACTTATTTGGGCTCAATCCTAACACTGCAATACACACCACGGCAGCAGGCCAGCAGACAAGACAAAAAGCTTACACAGCAAAGCACACGCAGGTTTGTCAGGAAGAAAAATACAACAGTTGAGCCCACTAACACACTTGGATAAACATGGGAATAAACCACACGGACCATATAAAAGTCCACAAAGGTGATCCAGCATTTGTGTGACAAAACTAATCAAACCCAGCCCACAGGATAAAAGCTGAAGCAACATGCCCTCCCAGTGATTTCCCTTATATTATGTTCATGCTGCTTTTTATTCACTGTGCTGTAATATACCCCTTATTCTCTTCTCTAGCTTGATTTTTTGTTGTTGTTGTTTTTCCTTGAGCAGGCGGATTTTATTCTGATGCACAAGAGAGCCTCTCAGTGTAACCTAGTTTATCTCTTGCTATTACCTGAAACCACCACAACCTCACGAAGAAAAAAATATGGGTCACAAACTCTCAATAAGCCAATGCAGACTTAAATAAAGCTGAAATGAATACTGGTTTGAAGATGAACCTCATCCGAATGCAGAGGCCAAGCTATGTTTTTGTTGTTCATGCTGTTTTTATGACCACTGCTGTTGGATGGAAGAAGCCCTTCCTGCAGTACCAGTGCTGACTCCTACTGCAATGACCAGTTCCCAGCCAACAAAGAATGGCTATTTGCCAGCTAGGATCCCAGGGACCAGGCACTGAGCATGAGCAACAAAGCTCATGTCGTCTTGTTTCAGGAACCTGAGACATCAGATTTGGTTTACGTTGACTGGAAAATGGGAATTTCACGCATTTCATCCTTCACTTCCATCTTGTACTAAGTACTCTGCCTTTGAAAGAGATGGGCTGTTTCCGAGAATGTGAAGTCCACCTATCAAAACCTCCCGTAAAGCTCAAAACAAATGAGCATTTTTGTGCCCACTTTCTATACAGTTGAAAATCAAACCCTCCTTAAGGCATATCCCCCTGTCTCATACACTTTCTCTGCATACAAACCAAAACTAAGAAGGCTGCTTTTATCTGAGAAGCACAAAGACCTCAGAAGTCTACCACAACCGACAGTGCCGCTGTAATTCTAGAATTACACAAGCACTTTTTTTTGGTGGTTTCCACAGAAGAACAGCTCTTACATTTTTTAGAGCATGGAGTTGAAAGAAAAAAAAAATAAATCAGATACTCAGTGCCAACTGCTGAAATATACCCATGTAGGAAATGCAGCATCAGAAACAGAGCTGGCATGGGAAAAAGATATTCTTCCCAAAGTCAGAAATCTAATCCTAACTTCAACATGTGAGACCTGGTCAATTTAAGCAGACCTAAATTACACGTCCTGGACTAAGCATATTTGCCTGAGTACTTAGCCACACAGAACATACTGGCACACTGCTGGGGTAGATTATCACTGCATAAGCAAAAGTGTGATTACTAAGAGGGGAACAAGGTCAAAAAGATATTTAACTTAAATGCTCAACGCTACCAACTAAGTAATTGTGGGTAATATTTACATTTAGTTGTACTGCATACGATTCTATATGCACTACAAGAAATTTTAAAGATTATTTTGTCATTGGAAGTATAATACTTCAGCAAAGCTCTTCCAAAGTGTATACACCTTCTTTTACGTAAATTAATTTGCTAAACAATAATTTTCATCTCTTCCATTTAAGAGATTAACCTCTTCCCCTTTTTAATTTTAACAAATACTTTTTTTTATGCTAACATTGGAAATGATCAGGATTTGCTAATTTGATAATTTAGGGCACAGACACACAGCATATGCTTGCTTTTAAAACCCAGAACTGTCTGGATGGAAAAGGCCCCCCACCACATGCAAAACAGTTTCATACTTCCGGCGGAAGTGCCCAAGAGTAACGATGTGAAATATCAGTATGACTTTTTTTAAAGTGTGCCTTGACATAACTTAAAACCAAGATCATAGCCTAAACCGAGTTATTTCATCACTAACAGTACAGCCTTCTTGCTGTGAGAGCTCTCAAAGCTCTTAAAAAATAAGCTCTAGCTGTCGCCACCTTCTTATTAAAGTTTAATAAGCTCAGCTTTTTAAACCGCATAAAATTTTCATCAAGTTTCTCCTGACCTTTGTAAAAATCTAAAGAAAGAAAAAAGGTCATAAGAGCCCTTTCCCCATGGAGCAACTGTTCTGAAACATGGACATTTGGAAGAAGCCTAGAACCATGTAGGGGATGCAGAAGGCATTATTTAGTATTCCACAGACACTCATTGAGTAACAGTTATATTTAAACTTTCACCATCCCAAGGGACCACACTAAGTACTGGTTACAGTGTGGTCATTTAAGAATGGCATTCTTAGGACTATCTACAGGATGCCCACAGGACCTGCAGTATCAGACATTATTTATAGAAACCAAAAAGGAAATCCTTTGTCACAGCCAAGGCTTTGCAGGCTTGCATTTGCTTCAGGTTTGACAAAACACCAAAGCACTGCCTCACAGGGAGCCTCTGTATTAGCTGTAATTCAGGGGAAAAGGGGGGACAGTGACTAGAGCTCCACAGCTTTCTACGTTTGCCCTGACAGAGAGATACTAAGGCAAAGGGAGCTCAGCAGGTTTCCTGAGGTACACTGACCCCTCTCAATAAGAGTCAAGGCATACTATGGAGACAGTGGGTCATTAAGTCCACACTAGTCAAACATTTACTTCTGATGTTTAATTAATATTTGAGTTGATTACTTGATTTAGTCAAGATGTCAGAGTAAGTTTTAAAATTCAGTTCTTAAATTAAGAAAAATGGAAAAAGAATGTAAGAAAGGCGTGTTGAACAAAATTTTGCTTAAAATATATGGCCAGGAGAATTAAGCAGTCCATAGCAAGTGTGACCTTGAATAAAGTTGAAAGTTAACACAGATCACTAAGCAGCTCTATGCCTTAGTTTTCTTACTCTAACATTAAGGACAGATTATAGTCTGGAAATACTTTTACACAGCTTCTGAATTACCTGAACTATCACTAAAGCTATCCTTAAGAACATGTATAGTATTCAGAACGTTAGCTCTATGCTCCCCTGCACTACACAAGTTCATTTGCAATTTAACTTTCCTCCCCATTCCCAACATACACACAGTACATATTATTCAGCCAACATAAAATCTATCTTCCTCTTGGTCTTCTACTCATCAAAACCCAAATGTTTTGCTTCATTTCTATTCTTTCCTGTCATGTAGTAAGATCCTGTACTGGTGCTGCTCAGGATGAAAACACTTTGCTATATAAAAAACCTTGTCCAGCAACTTGCTCAGTTTCATAACAGAGAGGCTGTGAACTTTATGGACATTCCTTGGAAATCATTAGTTTTCTGTTGACTACTGTATAAAGAAATATCACCTGCAGAACTTAAGAGAAAGAAAAAAAGAAGTCACTTTACCTGATTCCTGTCACGTGCACTTGTGTACCTGATCTTCTGGATGAAGTAAAATATTAACCACGCCGAAGATATTATCATCAAAACAATGAATGATATTGACACAAAGACTAGAGAGCCTCGACTGAAGTGTTTTGGAGGAACACGGGACCCCACTGCTATTGCCATCAGGACAGAAATATTCTTTTCCAAGTAATTCAGGATCTCTTTAACTTTTGATTCTGTAATCATGACAGCAACAATGTCTCCAGTTCCTATAAAAAGAGAAAAATATTTAATTTACATCTAAAATTAACATGGCATGCTGCTCACGAGGCTTTCCAAATGCAAAGCCATTTAACAACTTGGAGACTTTTAATCTAAGCTATCTATGGCACATGGAACATGCTACTGGGCACTCAACTCATGGCTTGTCCTTCAAATCCAGATTTTCAAATAAGGTCATTAACATGCAAACTGTCTGCGGGTCCACATGTAGTAGCAGATCTCTACCGGTGGTTACACAGTACTTCCCACATTATAGTTACCAGGTGCAGTCTGAACTAGCTTTAAAAAGTACATTTGTTCCAGATTTGAAGCTGTGAATACCTATATAGGCAACTCACAGAAAAACATTCAGAAGAGAAGTTCAGTGACGTTGCTAGAGTGGTCTTAGTACGCACGGGGCTGCACGCAAGCTGCTCTGAAAGTTTTGCAAGTTCCCCTGCGCGGTTACGTGGCTTTCACATGCCACCAAAGTCGCCAAGGACCTGTAATCACAATTCCAGCACAGAAGCAACAAAGCCAAGCTTCTACCTCCATAACTTCAGACAGAAGTGGAAGTAAAGCGAGTAAGTCTGTTTGCAAAGTAGAAGAGAAATGATAACTTGGCAGAAGGTTGAGTGTTGATTTTATCGCCCATACAAAGACACGCTTGATAAGATGACAAAGAGGCTGTCAGCTTCATCAGCTCTATTTTCAATATGTAGCCCATCTGCTTTTCATAGTGTCTTGCCTCTGGACTACCTCCTGTCCCAAAGGGAAAAATTACTGGTACAAGGATAATAAGAGAATCAAACCACAAGACTTGCTGAAAAAGAATGAAATCACCTGCAGAGCAGAGAGAGCACCTTAGTTTTAAAAGCAGAGGCCCCATAACAAAAGAGGATCTTGAACTCAGGGCAATTCTGATCTAAGTTCAAAGAAAGCAAAGTTTATGGGAAAACCAAAGCCAGCAAGAAAAAAAAGCCTTATGAGTGCCATTCTTACTCATCCAGATCTATTTGCTTCCTATACTAAAACTCCTTTCAAGGCCTACTTTCAAAATGCTTGCAAAATCTGCTCATCTGCTTGCTCCATCTGCTTGCTCCAATTCACATTCTCTCAGAGAAGAACTGTGTAATGCAAGCGACTTCGGCACTGAGATTCTGGATTTAGAGTGCATTTAAGTTGCAGAGAACCTGGCGTGACAATGAAGAGGGAGCATGAGGTCCTCTTTTGACACAGGGAATTTGTTCAAAGCCTTTTAATCAAAATCTGATTATTAAGAAGTTATTGTATCCACAAAATGATGTAGAAGACCCAAAAAAGCAGCATCTCTGAAACTCAAGGCACAATAAATCAGGGTGACAGACTCATACAGATAATTTTCCAAAATGGGGGCTTTAATAGAGTTGTGTAACAGTCTTAAATGTTCTCTCATTATTTTTTCCATTCATCATGCCAAATAGTAACTTTTATAGCCACTATTGTCAGTTTTCAGAGCAAGTTCCCTAGCACTTCTATTCCGGATTGTGCTGACAGAACTACTCAGAAGAATCAAAGCTGATAATCTCAGAAATTAAGATTTGCACAGTAATTCAAAAAATATTCCACAGCCCCAAAACTGTTTTCCCCAAGAAATTTCAACTTTTCTTTATTTAAAATTGAAATGGTAAAGACATTCATGCCTTGTCCTGGTAACATGGGACTAAGTAGCAAAAGAATGTTCAGTGTTTCCTTCTGAATTAGTATTTTTGAAACAAATGTCACAGTAACTCAAAATCTTTGAATAGCAAACAAAACCCAACACAGTTTATGGATATAACTTATTTAATCACTAGTATACCACAGATTCAGACAAGGTCCGCTTTAGTCCAGCTCTCCAGGGACACTTCAGTTCAAAACATGCTGCATTTGGCTTCAGACTAACCAAGACATTGTAATACGCAGTTAAGCTCAGAGAGAGTAAAAATCCACCGCTTGCTTTATCTTCCAATGAAATCTACTCAGATTTCTATTTGTCCGGTTGAGAAGAGAGTCCCTGCCCAGACTGGATTACAGGAGAATAGCCACCTTTCCTGCAAGATTCTCTTATGTAGATGCAGTATGTGCTCCTGCAACCCCAGAACCCTGCAGCTCAGGTGCTGCAAGATCAAGGGCGGACAATTTATACTGCGTGGTATTTTCCCTAGGCTTTGCTTCTGTTCTTTGTATCTAGTTCAGATAGTGGGTGGGAAGGGTGCAGGAGGACTCTATTCGCCAGAGCACATGTTCTGCTGAGCTTCCCCAGTCTGTATTTACTTGCACCAAGGAATTACACTAGCAGCAAAGTATCAATCAGAAAGCACTCCATGTAGCGTTCAGACACAATTTACTGTTATCTGCAAAGCAAAGCCGACTACGATCTTCCGATAATAGTCCAGTTGTGTCTGGATCAAAAGTTGAAGCCTCTACCTGTTCCCTGCTGCCCAGGGAACGTGACAAAGCTGACAATCTGTCAGGCGTTTTATTAAAGCCCAGCACAAAGGCAACCTCTGGCATCACTGCAAAGTGATTTGCATTCCAAATGACTCAACTGGGAACAGCCAAAGTGCTACTGCTGCTTCTGACCCTGCAAGAGCCAAGGAGAACTGCAAAGAAGAAAAATAATTTGCGCCTGTTTAACATACTGGAGCTCAGTTGAAACTGGGACTTGGTTCATCTGTATTTTCGCCAGGAGCATCACCCTAAATAATTTTAGCAAGAGGTCCCTGTTTGAGAACAATTGGGGACAGGAGGAGATACTGACTCATTTATTTTAAGCACCTTGAAACTTTGCATTTCTGAACTTAGGCAGGAAAAAAGTCCTCAGGTGAACACAGAAAGACTAACAGTGTAAAAGTTAGAATATGGTCTTACTACATAATCTTAATGAAAAGCAATTATCTTCTCAGCCAAGAACACAGTGTCCAGAGAAAAGAAGCTGGAATGCTAACAAAAGCCAGTGAACTACACACTTGACCATAGATGACAAGCTAGGACAGACGGTAGGCGTAAGATAAATATTGATGCCTGTAAATATAAGTCATTTCATTGCTATCATCCAAGCTCAGACTGCTCTTTCTATCTTGCAGTTTTACCATGTGCCTGTTTAATTACGATAGTTCTACAAGTCTATGTACAAAAAGGGATGAAGTTGCAATTAATCCTTACATCTGTAATATATTACATTGGGAAAGGAGAAGAGATAAAGACTTAAAAGCTGAGAAGACACTAAAAACAAGAAGATGGGGAAACCAGCAACATCCAGAAGTTTCCTGTGGAGCTCCTGAGGAACCTGCTTTGCCCTCTCACTAATCCATCCGTATCTCCCAGCAATTCTGAATGAGCACATTTAGAAAGTCAATAGAAAGTAATCTCAAAGAAAATTACTGGTCTCATCACAAGCAAATTAATTGTTTTCTTGTCTGTTTGTTTTGTTGACCCTTGACTACCAAATGTCTGCCTGAAGCTCTAAATACGGACAGCTATGGTCAGGATGCCAAGCTAAAGAGAGGCATGGTTCAAAGAGCAGACTTCAGACACCTTCCATCCATCTACCATCCCTCGGAGCATGCAGGGAATGGCAGCCCAGCCAAACGCAACTGCTGAACAGCTGATTTATTTTTCTTTTCCCGGGCTTGTGAACAGCCCAAGCAGCTGTTTGGTGAGCACTCAGGTAAAAGGACAGGTGAAACAATTCCTCATGGGTACATGAACAACCTGGCACCAAAGTGCTGCTACTGCTGCAATGCTTCAGCCGCCTTCCTGCAGATGGGGAGGACAAAACCTGAGTCCCCACCTCAAGCACAGCAAATGTTGGACCACCTGTAAGAGACACTGAACTACTTTGATTTGATTCAACAAGGTTTGCAGAAAGCTGATAATTAAGTCAGATACTCATAACAAAGGTTAGTACTTCTCTAATGGCTGATAGTTTCAGCCCAAGTCCTTGTAATTTCGTAAGTCTTTGATATTGCCTGTGGATGCTGCAGACACAGCATGAGGCAGATAGACTGCGCTTACCTCACGCTTGCAAAATAATATTGTTCTGTTCTTAAATAGCAGGCAATATTTAACTGTAAATGAATCCTTTCATGACATCATTCTGAAAAACCTAAACTTAAACACACACTTATCTGGATAATTCCGCTGCTGGAAATTTTGGAGTACTTCCTCAAAAGAAAGCAAAATCCCCACCTTCCTAATAAAGGTAAAGAATGGTGCAGTCACACACAGGCTTGATTCAGGGCATTATTCAGACGCTGAAATGCCACTGCCTATTCAACTGCAACAATGCGAATATCATGATGATAATGTCAATGGAAATAAAACTGCCCATCTTCACAAATCAGGCTTCCCTATTCTTCTGTTAAAATCCTGTAATTGATGCTAACCACTTCTACACGTGTTATATCAGAAAAAAAAAATACAGCAACACATACTGTTCAGCACAGGAAAGGGATCAGTCCTATCACTGTGAGTGACATTTCTTGGAATACAAGGAAATCACTACAACAGAATTTGGGAGCCCACCAAACATGGACAAAGAGAACTGGAAAGCACAAATGAGGTGCTATGGTTATATATGAAGTTTGTAAGACCGGTTGAGAGTTCTGTGAAAACACTGGAAGATGTCTGAGCTGAAAGGGAGGAGAGGCAAGAATCACCTCCACAAGGTATGGGATTTAGCCACAGAGATGGGGATATAATCCACAGAAGCCAAAAGGTGAGGTGAGGGAAATGGAAAGGGCAAGGGCACACTGAGCTGGATGCAAAGCTGCACTGCTAGAAGAGGTGGGCTTGGGGAGCACAGCTTTTACATAAAAATTCCATAGTACTTCACAACATTGGGGAAAAATACACAAATTATTCAGGTACCTTAATATTTTAATGTGATACAAAACAGAAAAATTAGTAATGAAGAATAAGTCTTACATTCTAAAGCGGGCTTTTGGAAAAGCAAGAGGAAGAGCCCTGGCATATCTTCAGAGTGATTAAAACAGGTCTAGCTGCCCATATTTTTATTTTGATCTAATCAGAAAGTAAACAAGAGCACATCCAAGCTGTCAACACACGACTGCAATCTCAAGAGGAAAATATGTTGTTTGACATGTCCCAAATTAAACACTTCTGAAAACAGAAAAAAACCATAATATTTGTCAGTTATTTAGTCCTAAGCAAGGCAAGAATTTAATGTCAAGAATAGACATCAATTTTAAAACGAGACTGGATAGCATTCTAAAACATTTGTCTTCCTGTGGCCTTTATAATACTGAAAATGTTGAATTCTTGTCGGTATGTAAACATTTACTTTAAGAAGCCTATTTTATGTAGCATTAGACACTATGACAGATGTTACAATGCTACCATGAGAAAAATCGTAAAGGACAGCAGTAAAAGTTAGGCGGTCACAGGATGCATCAGTTAAACACAACCAGCGGCACAACTAGCTATCCCAAAACATTGAGCAGGTATCTACAGGAATCACAAGTCTCTTTGCTATAAAAACCTATGCAAAACAACCCAAAAAAACCAGCTTCTGAGGTTAAAACTTGAGCTCTGTCTACTGAAGAAGACAAATAAGTTGATATTCAGGTGTAGTGAAGAACAGGCTTCTATGAGTTGCATTTGAAATACAGTCAATTTACGTCTGAATAACACTTAAAACTCTTCTTTGATTGAGGCGAAAAGAGCTTCCACAGATTTTACTCTGCCAGGCTAAGCAAGGGCACGGCACTATGCCCTCTAAACACGATTACATACCCTTTAGTATTTTGCAATGTACCACTCATTGCTGTACTGCTAATACACATTGTGATGGACATTCACAAAATTCTGCTCCTTTAGGAAAACCAGGCATATGATTAGAAAATCAGAAACAGCAAGAGTAGCTTTCCAAAGATGGGTGTGACACGGTTAACTTCAAAACAAATATTGAAGCCTAATCAGATTCTTGTTGTGCTTGCCTGTAGCACACTAAGCCCACAGGTGATAAATAATTTCATAAGCAGAAATTATCTTTCCAATGCCCACCCTCCTTCATTAACCAAGAAACGATGCCTCACTGTAATGTTCTTGCCATATTTTTGATCAGCTTTGAAATCTACTATAACCAAGAGTTCCTAAAAGGAGACCTAAATAGAGCTAAACAGCAAATTCAGTTGAGGAAACGGTTGGGCTGTATTTAGATGACAACTGCTGACACATTATTTCATAACCCGATTGCTCTATTCTGACGCTCAGGGAGATGTTTCTTAAGAAGAAATCTGCGTAAGATCAAAACAGTTAGTGACAGCTAAATCCTCCTGCTTCATTCACAAGTCCAAGTTCTGCTGATACATGAGATGGCAGAGCTGCGCCCCTGCACTTCCTCAAGCTTGACAAGGTCTGGCTGTCTCCCTGCTACACCCATGGCACCCCACTCAACAAAACCCTTCTCTCTCAAATTTTTCTTAGCTCTCAAAGATACAATACAACATTCATATGTAGAAGACAGGCGTTAAGACTTCGGTTTCACTGCAGATCATTTCCTCTCCATCAACCTCATCCAAAGAGCTCCTTGTTATCTCCTACCCTAAGTCATATGACATTATGCACTGTTAGAAGAATCAAGATCCTTCTGTTAAGCTACAAGATGCACCCACCTCTTCTCCTCCCACAAGTTTCTGAATCCCTGCCCCATCTTGATTTTTGAAAGCAAAAAGATGCTATTTCAATGCTTGTGATGGACACCAGGAGCACAGGCTCATGTCTGGGCTGAGAAGAGGGGAGCATCCAAAGGAAGAATTTATACAGCTCTGGAACCAGAACCGCAGCAGAGTTCACTTAAAATGGTAAGAACACTGGCGTGGGGGGGGGTTGCATTTTGTGGGGGGTTTTTATCCCCAACTTGTGACTGCCCTGATCATTCTACTTATATCCCATATTCCCTTTCTGTAGGAGAACTTTTGTCTTCCAGGAATTATATATTTTTTTTAATGCATGTGACCTTTTGGGTTCTTTACACTATGGAAAATCAAGCCTAAATAAAGGAAAAGCCAATGCATGGCAATGATTTTACAGACATTTCACACAACTTTTTCCTCTTTTAGCAATGCTTCTTTGCACTACATTTTTTTTGAAAATGAAATGGATGTTCCCCTTAATACCAGAAGAATAAAAAAATTGGCACAAATTAATTTATTTTATCATCCCCTTCCCGCTATCTGTGCACAGGTTTTTTTTTTTTTCTTTCATTCACACAATTTAACAAGGCATTTAACTATCCATTATGGTGAGTAAACTGCATTTGTACTCCAATTTAATGAATACTTTTACTGTTAAGGTATCAGTATGGCAACAAAGTAGACCAAATTTTATATTCAGATCTTGAGCAAATGCAAATTAGTAAGGAGTAGAAGGGTGACATTAAGTTTTGACTAGGGAAATGGTGTAATCCTAACCTGACACACTACTGAAAAAAAGTGCCCCTCATACCACAATTTCACAAATTTCCAAAATACTAAGTCTTTTCATCTTCAAAAGATACTTTTGCTTATTTGAAAACAACCTTTCTTCACATATACTTCTGAACAATGTCCAAAACCTGTTAGCTCAGGTCTAGATTTAACACCCAATCACTGAGCACAGTGACACATTCTTGATTAATCAATGATATTAATGTAATGTAGACCTTGCTGGTCCACTCATCAATTTAAGACACACTTGGATTTTGATAACTAAAACTCTCCATAATCTTGCATTCTGTGAATGTGCTAGTAGGTGGTTTCTACTTTGCTATTTCTGGATAGCAGTTCTTAGTCTCACTAATAGAAACAGGAGCTAAAAAACCCAGGGATTTCTAAGAACAGCAATCGGTCATGCTCATGTATTTTCTTCTATCCACAGACAACTTCCATACAGATCCATCAAGCTGGACAGTCATTCCAAACAAATTCAGCAAAGCACAAAAGAGAAATGGCAAGAGAGCCTCACCCAAGGACACTACAAAATATTTTTAGAGCTTCATAAATAGCATGTTCATAGATTTATAAATTTGATTCCACCAAATCCATAGATTTTGGGAATTACTCTGCTGCTGGAGCTCCGACTTTGGATAAGAAAAAGAATGTCATTACTTACAGTCACTAACACTCCCGTGGGCCTTTTCACAGTCACAGAACTAATTACCCTTTCAGCTGGCTAAGGAAAAAACGAGCCTAACTGCTGTTATTTCAGTTGTGGATGAGGCATATATACACAGAAACCCTGGCAAGAAGTTCTGCAAGGCGCTGAGGCTATGTTAGCTTTGTAAAGGGGTTTCCCTGGCTTGTCTTGAAGAGACAAGTGCTTCCTTATGGTCCAGAATCTGTGCTTCAAACAGACTCCTCTCCACATCTCAAGTGTCAGACACCTCCATCTACTGCACAACAGGTTTTCCTGATGGACGCATCTCCAAGAAATGCAGCGGGAAACAGGATTAACTATCGTACTGTTGACACTTGTTCCCCACATTTTCAATTAGTAAATAAAAACAATATAAAATGCTCAAAGGTATGTGAACTATGGTTAGATGACTGCTTTGCCTTTTTGAAAGCTTCAATTTTAATGACTCATCTCTCCTTCCTTTTCACCAATATTCCAGGGTAAATTAATAATAAATTATAATAACAATACTGTAATATACAGTAAAATTAGGTTTGAACTGTGGATTAGAAGTAGGTTTCAGTAATCCCGGAAAGTTTGTGCAGTGGATTCAGTGCAGAGCTGAAATATTCACTGGCACACATTTGGGCAAAACAACCAGCCATGGACCCCGCCACAGCTTTTGCGCATCCGCTCAGCTTACAGTGACGGAAAAGAGGCACTTGTGAGAAGGCAAACAAGCAGCAGAGGAAGAGAGGTGCTGCACACAGCAACTGCCATAACAGAGGAAAGCAGCATTCTGACTGCCAGATCTACCCACTCCAGACTAGGGCAAGAAGATGGAATAGCCATTAGGTGGCAACAACTCCAAATAACTTCCTGTCCTTCCTGCCTCTGACCCATTGACCTAAAATGAGCCACATAAAATACATTCAATTTTATCACAGCCCAAAGCAAGCACAGATCTCCCTTCCCGTGCCAGTGTGCTTTTTAATACAGGGCCATCAGAAATCCACCCCTTGAAAGGAAACCATTTCTGGGAGCCGGTGCTGGGCAGCTCTCCCGCAGTCCTACAGCAGAACATCCCCTTCTGTGCACAGCACAGAACAAACACCTTCTCTCAGAAAACATTGAGTGAGTCGTCTCTTTAGAAGTGCAGTGCAGATCGATCCTGATTAGGACAGATTGATCCTGATTAGGACAAGCTGCAGACATTTCAAGACTTTAAAAGATTACTGAAGACTACCTTAAAAGACTTACCTATATAGGGTAAATCCTCTGGAAAAGGTATTATATTAGATGTTGTTTAAATACATCAAGAAATTTCTTCAGCACCGATAAGCAGGAGTTATTGGAATCCAGTGACTTCGTTTTGACACTCTCTTCTGTATTTAACTTTTTGCTCCATAAATTCTGAGTATGAAATTTTAACTTTAGGGGCTTCTTTGTCTTACTTCCTTTTCTATAAATCCATCCAAAGTCTAGATTTTAATGGAGAAGTTCAATACAAAATTTAACTATTTTGTACTTGACAGGACTCTCTCCATCACAAACGAACAACAACAAAAAAGAACTAAAATGTTATTTCCTATTCACATAACTGATTATAAAGGAGACAGCTACTACATCTTTTCTCTACCGCATAGGCCCTTTTTTTACATTAGACAATTATTTGTCCTGCTTTAACAGTAGTAGTAAGTGAAACCACTCATAAAACTGCCTTCCTGCCAGTGATATCACAGTCTAACATAGCCTATGCTGGGAAAGACGTCCTTTGCTTAGGTTGATAGAGGACATCTACAGGAATGTGTAAAATGAGTTTATTTTACACACACACATTAATACATACAAGGATATATACAGAGAAAATAAAATGCTGTGAATAACATTAACAGAAATATATATTTTGAAAGTTCACCAACTCCTTAAGGTCAATACCTACTTTAAAACTCAACTTGAAGTCAAAGGGGCAGAGACTTAACAGACTACCACACAAGAAAAAGCAAATTCAGAAATACCTGAGTAGCAACAGACACTGTTCATTTGACATAGTGATGACAGACCAATTTGAGAGTGACAGTTTTTAGCAGAATACAAATTCCTGCTGGTGGCTAGATAAGTACTATGTTGAATATGAACAAATTTCCATAGGATTAAAATTTTCAAATGTGTGTTGGAGCATAAAATAACTTGGATAAAATATTAATCCCAGAGGTGAGAACTGCTTACTGAGCTCTTTTCATTGGGAATCACCTCTCTGCAGGTGAGGAACGTTCACAAATCTATATAATATTTTATTTATTCTTAGCACAGACACTGCCTAAGCTGGTGATAGGAATTAATGCAAATGTCAAAGTAGGAAAGTCTGCAGTTCACGGAGTGTGTGTTACCAGCAGTTGCCACTTTCCTCTCTGCTTCATTGGGAAGATAGAATATTCCTAGGACTTGGTACACAGCAGTATAAAAATTATATTACAGTGATATAAAATGACACAAGGTCTATTTTCTCCTGTCTGTGGAAAGAAAATGTAGAGCCATGAACCTGGTTACCATCCTACAGTTGCAAAATTGTCTTGTGAAGAACAAGTTTTTAAAAGAACAGAGGAATACTGCACAGCGCTAGGCATCCTATGGAAACAGGACCAACTTGGTGGCTCACCTTCATTTTCACTTTATATCAGCTCTGTGTCAGACATTTAACTGAATCAGCAGCAGAACAGCTATCAAATACACAGGGTCAACTCCTCCCAACCTTTAGGGGCAGAAAACACAGAAAAGAAGAGACGTAGTGCACCAGAATATCTAACTAGCAGGTGACGTGGTCATTCCACCACCTAAAAAGCGTACACGCAGCGATATTGTTGAAAAGGCAGAAAACGGATTCCAGACCCTCCCTGTGCTGAGGCAAACACCAAAGGGCTAGTCTACACTGCTGTTACACACCCTTGTAGTTCCTACATCAAGCAAACAGTAGATTATTTATAGGAAGCTCTGCAAAGGGCAGGTTAATAAGGAGATCCCCTACATGACCATAATGGAATCAAAACAAAAGCTGTGGAGCGATATTCCTCTTCACTACAGCATGGTGCTAAGGGGGTGCTTCAGTGCTAGATAATTAGTCTGTTACATCATTTGAACACTTCAAGTCCAATATTAATTTTGAGATAGTGCCTACAGCTCAAAGTAGGGACAGAGGTTCTAGTATACCAGCGACTCAGTACATGCAGCTATAAACCAGAATTTCAAATAGTCAAAGATAAAATATGCACCGACTCCAGTAATTACATTTTTTTAAAGCTTGCCATGAGTAAGAGTAAATATTTGGAAGTCAACATGCTGAAGGCAAGTATTAGCTCTTTTCCAAATATCAAGCTGTTGCCTGGCTTACAAGAGACCATTCTACCCACAGCAGCTCTCATGTTCCACAACTTGAGATATGATTTCAACCTACCAGAACCACCGGACCTATCGATACCATTTCAAGGGCAATACACTGGACTTCAGAGCTGAAACACTCAGTGAACCAGGGCTTCCTAATAAAAGACAGGCACCATCCCACAGCGAGGAAAGCACTTGCCAAATCTAACAGCGTTACGAGGAAGAAGGTATTCCAAGTTATAATCAAACCCGATTAAACATGGAATAAAGCGAACAATGCTAGAGATGTATTGTTATTGTTAGTCTCTTTCTCTGTCACAGGAAGGTATTCCATGCCACAGGAGAAGTCACAAACTATTGCTAAACAGAGACTGCCGATCTTACAACCTTAGGAGCATTTCAAAGAGAGACCAGAGCTGAAGGTTTAGAAGGGAGCTACATCAGCAGAGAGAGAAGTGGTTAAAAAAAAAAAGCAAGGTTGTAAAAAGCGTTTCACTGGAATATGGGACTTTTTGCCTGCAGTTTACTTGCGAAAATGTCTAAGGCAGGCACCTAAGATTAAAAATGGTTTGTCAACAGCCTTTGAATTGCTACCCAGAGGTCAAAATCTCCCTGGAAAATCCCTGTGGTATACAGAACTGGAAAGGTCAAACCCCACTAAATCAGAAGAAGCTACAAGACATTCCCTTTATAAAAAACACAGAGAAAGATGAACCATAGCACTTCTTTAGTAGAAGAATTCAATTCCAATTGTGTGACAATATGCAGAACAATAATTAGGAAATTCCAGTTTCCAAGCAACCCCTTATGCTTAGAAGAAAAAAAAAAAAGACTGAAAATATTATAGAAAAAAAATCTGCCAGCAGTACCACCATCAAATATAGAGACATGCCTTTTCTGACTAAGCTAAATAATTCCAAATTGAGAAAACCTTCTGGGAAAGTGAAAAGTGTAGTTATCAGAATTGTGAAAATAATTTTTAACCAAAGAAAATGTTTATGTATGAGGCTCCCACCAGCTAAAGCAACTCACTAGTAACAGCAAAATTTTAGATATGGATAGCCCTAAAAAGTAGAAATCTGTAGAAATCTGGATTTTCGGCATTATTCTAGACCAACAATAGTCTAATCCTAGACAGACAATTTACAGAATCAACTGCTCTCCAAATCATTCCTGTATGGCACTCAAAGACACACTGTAGAAAGAGAACGCCCTGTAAACTATCATTAACAAAACCATGCAAGCTCAGACTCTGATGTAACTGTCAACATCTGAAAGTCCGCACCATGACAGCCAGTTGGAGACATGCTACCATAAAAATTCTGCAGGTACAGATGCTTTGTAAAATTCTAGACTTTCCATTGTAAGATACCTTTTTTTTCCTCAGAAAAGCTTGAAACTGATTGCTCCTAAGATCTTACAGGTATTTCCTTGCTGCATAACACTCACATCTCCACTGCAGAGGAGTGTCCCTCACTGGATAAAACATGCGCTAAAGGAAAATAACTTCTCAGAATTATTAGCTTACTTTGCTATATTGCATACATGTAAACATTATTAGAGAACAGGCTATTTCAAGTAGCATCTGTGCACTGCCAAGAGCTCTTTAACAATAGTTTATATGGCAAAAGAATACTTGGGTAAAAAAAGAATTAGTGAAAGAGATTACGTTTTATTTACCTTGATGAGTCATTGTGACAGGTTCTTCGCTGGATATATTGTTGTAAATGACCACAGCTGTGGCATTATGTGAAGCTGCTCGCAGTATTTTCTCTCTAAACGTACAGTTTCCTCTCTGTAGTAAAGCAATCCACTGCTTAGTGTTTGGTGGAACTTGGAAACGTGTTCGAGGGTCACAGCCCAGGCGATCTGCAACTGAAATGGGAAATACATTTACACAGATGGCAATTTGTTCAAAGAATAACCCCAACTTTTGCTGAATTACTTAACTGTTATGCACTAGGAAGCCACTAGCCTCTTGTTCATAAAACAAAGATAACTGCATTCTGATGAAAAAAGTCTTTTAAAAAAAGAAGTCTTGCACATTGAGGGCTGTGACTATATGTCCGAGAATTAAGCTCACTAACAAAAGCTATTTTTAACTCTAGTGCAGCTAGAACAATGAATTCACGTTTGAATCAATACCTGCCTAGAGGCTGAAAAACATGAAAATATGGTTCATGTGCCATAGGCATCTACAAAACAGCTGTTTATCACCCATTCTGGGGAGCAGAACCTTTTTTTTTCCTTTCTAATGCAGTCATAAATACCACTGCAGTGGGAAGTGTAACTAGACAAAGGAGGCTGCAAAAACAAGATTTCAGAGTTATCTGCCATATGCAGGCTACTGTAAAAAAGGACAACGTTAGAAGCTGATCTCATAAAACCCCAGCAGCCAGCATTGGCTTTTACGTATGCACACTTTGCCTACGAGGAAGCGCATTCAAATTTAGAGAGAAACAAATGGTTTTGCAGACACGACGCACTGAAGTTGTCAGCTGAACAGGCACCGATGTCATAGAGGAAGAGTAACAGAAACAGCAAACGCCTGACGTCTGAATTCAACAGTATGTAAAGATCTTTAGTCCTTTCTGATGCTGTAATGTATCTTGGAAGAACCCTAAACCACACAGAGCCACATCCAAAAGGCAGACAATGCAGGCAGAGGATAGCTTCATGGCACAGCAGCTGAAACCGATGACAGACATTTCTGTTTACACAACTGGAAACACATTTAGTCTGATACACTGGCCACATCATTAAAGGATTTTAGAAATTTACAGCCAACAGCAACTTAGAATACAAATGTATTTACCCTTTCAAATGCCAAGAGTATAGCAATCTTTGGCTACTAAAAAGGGTTGGGATAAACAGTGATTATTTTTTCAAGACATAAACAATTCATTTGCATAATAGCTCTGAAAACATTACTGTTCATAAGAGCAATTCAAATGAAGTGTCCCATATTTTTTTCCTTTTAAAGTGAGCTCTTCAGCAGAGACGAGATTTCAGCAAAAGATTTACCAAAAGAAATACCCAGCTTAACATACTAGCTGGAAACAAAAGAGCTTTTTCAGCATTCTCAGCGTAAGACAGCTCAGGTTAAAAACTATAACAAAGGAGAGTCAAACAGCTAAAGGATCTTTTCTGAAACAAGAAGATCTTTTGCTCATCTGAAGAACACAAGTGCAGCTGAATCTATCTTGTGGCAGTCATGGAGGAAGTCGTTGCACCTCTTAATTTGGACAAGAAGTGCCTCTCCCTGTTCCCCTGGCAGGAGGGTGGGGTGCCAGATACAAGCACATCCTTGGCACAATTGTTTTTCAAGGTCGTATGAGACATTTCAGACATGGAGGGCTAGTTGCTGTATTTCTGTATTTGTGCTTTTGTTTTGTACAAGTAACGGGGAAAGTATGAAATACAGATGCCTGAAGCCAAATTTTAGAGTGTTTTCTTCCATTCTCCTGACATTATTACTTTAATCCCTTTGGAAACTGCTAGCTAGCATTGGTCCACACACTGTTTTGGAGCAGTGGTGACGGCCATCACGAACAGCAAGGATCACAGGAGCACGCTTTCAGATTGACTGCGCTTTTGTAGCTTGTCTTTACAGTCTTGCATTTAAGAGAACAGTACATTTTTAAAAGGAATCGCAGTCTTTTTTGAAAATGTGATAGAACCACAACACGGCACGTGCAACCAATTTTGATGCCCTCTGTTAAGAAAAAAGCAGTTTAATGCATGCTTCCCCCTGGTTCAGAACGTTTCCATTGAAAAATGCAGAAGAGGGGAAGCACCAGCAGACTGCGATAGGAAGTTTCTCAGGCCTTGAAAGGTAAAAATCCCACCCGTCTCCAGTGAAATCAGACTCAAGAATCTCAGGTGTGATAAATCCTTTGCAAAATACCGTTCGATAAATGGCCACAATTCCACAGAATCTCCTCAAACTGCCAAAATTAACTCTGAAAGTAGACACTATGGCCAACATAAAATTACTTAAAATATATGGGATTAAAAGCAGTAATCCCATGGATTATGTACAGTTTGCTTCAGTACAATCATGCTCAAAACTAAACTACCAAGTGAAGACAAAAATGGCCACAAAAACAGAGTAATGGGCTATTAGAATGAAAAATTGTGAAAGCAGTAAGAAGCTAAAGGCACCTTGAAAAGGGAGGCAGCATTCTCAGAAGTCTGTTACCTAGTTCAGTTTTACAAAAATTTATGTAGGCACCTTCAAATTTCTACAGCTTGAAATTTCTAGCTTAAATACTGATGGAGAAAGTAGTAAGTGATAACAGAAATTGCATCTGTGGGAAAAGCAGTACAAAATTTTCTACCACCGTAGAGATCAAAGTCTCTTTCAGCTGTGGACAGAGCTATAAAACACTACTGGGTAGGGCAACAGGCATAGGAAACAAGATATTAAGAAATAAAAGCTCTCCAGATATAGACCAACAAACACAAACGCATACAGCATGTTATTCCTGACGAGGTAGATGAAAAATTAACAGCTGGCAATATTATTTTAGCACTATTTAAAGACTATAAAAGCATTAAGGAAAATCTGGTTGGTTTAGATAAACCTGAATTGAGTCACTGTGAGTCACTCGAGATTTAATAAAAAGTCACAGCCCACTTTTCCTTATATTAGCACCCTATCACACCACATAAACATTAAGTCATCTTTTCACTTTTAACTATGTAAAATTCAGGAACCATAGTGGAAAGTCTGAGGTTTTCTGCTCATCTTTTCAATAGACTCTCCCAAAAGAGTGAAAGTCTTATAATCATGGTCACCCTTCTAGCTGGCGAAAATAAACCTTCTGCTACACACCGAACATGCCGAGCACATCAGTTGGCACTGTGAGGGACAGAGATGAACAGTGTCAGCACGAATCATCGATAGCTCTCAAATATCATGCCATCCATGCTCCATTATCCAAAGTCCAATTAGGATCTAAAAGACCAGGGCTTTGCAAGTATTACCTGGATGACATCCATATCAGAATGAAAAGCAACTTCACATCAAATTAAATTTATTCTAAAACAAATCACTTGCACATAAAAAGATATGACCAGAAGTCACTCATGCAATTTCATAATCTCAGAAGACATAAGCATACAGAAAGCCATCTAAGTATGTTTCCTTGTAGGTGTACTACTTGTCTGGTTTATTTGAAATAAGTTATATACTCTGCTTTTCCTTTCTCCAAGTCTAACTATGTACCACAAACGTGTTGGAAAAAAAAACCAATTTTCTGTTAGAAGTAGCAGCCTGCTAGGTTAAAGAGCTATGTACAATGCTGTTGTAAATATCTCCCTTCCTACCATAAGCCCCAAGATCACAGAAGAGCCTCGTTGCAGAAGGATCAGCTGTGATTTAACTATCTACTGTTAGGCTGCATGTTCTCAACTTCAGGAGAGCTTCAGTTTCCTGCTCAACTTGTATATAACTGCTTCTCTTTGAGCTTTTTTTTTTTTTTTTTAAATTCAAGAGCCCTTCCTGCTGAAAGACTAATGTTTGTGGCAGCATTTTAGGGATTCACATGCAAGAAACACTTAATAACACCATAGATCCAAACAGGCTTTCTCAACTACCAAAGAACTACTGGCAAGTTCATGTTTACGCAGCAACAGTACTTTCCTCCTCATCCATTCAAGCATCCATCCAATTGCTTGAACAGGTCCTTTAGCCTTCCCCCTATAAGAGAGATAAACATTTTGTGGAAGTGGAAGGAATAGGTTAGCTGTCAGAGGTAAGCAGACACCTGCCTGAATGCAGACCGTCTCCTACCTCTGAACTGCGACTGTGTTTGCCTTCTCTCATACACCACGTGTTTATGCTGCTCTTGCATTGCTTAGAACATAGCTGTGACATCTCACTTCAGACAAGGTTGCTGTGTTGACTGTTACCAGACTTTGTCCCCTTTTCACCGAAAAAGGTCAGCACCATGATCCCACGCCCTGGGTATTAACTATTTTATTCCTTTTTCTTCCTTTTTTTTTTTCCCCCTTCCTTTCTTTTTATTTATTATTTTTCTAAAGGTCCGCTATCTCGATATTGATTGCATCTTAGCTAATACTCTACTCCGAGGCCAGCACCAGTTGACAGAGCTAGTCTCTCTCAGCTACACGTACAGAATTCATTTTAAAGGCTGACCTTTAATCACTGTAATAGAATAGGTGGAGAGACACCACCAATATTTTGCGGGACAGCAGATCAAAAGGCTCCTTAGGAAAGGAAACAGCACACGGGAAGAAGCAGTTTCAGGCAGCCTGCACCCCAAAGCATTCCCCCCTTCCTTTTTTCCTCCCTCCAGCAGGCACTGCCTGGGCAGGTGCTACATAGCACGCCTGACTGCCAAAATGGACGGCCTTGTGCAACACCTTAATTATAATCCTGTGATAAAATTTCCAGAAACTGAATTCAGCTGGGAAATGTACAGAAGCAACCAAGCAACACGGCTTGATTCTTATTTCAAGGAGAGGTACCAGTTATTTGCTATCCCATCAGGGTTTAATACATGTAATACGTATCTTTTCTTTCAACGCATTTCTACTCATCCTTATTATTCAAGGCACTTATAATTTCCACTTCTTAAAAGCTGTGTCCATTAGTTATGTGCAGTGATATTTTATTTTCAAGAGCTATTTCAGGTAATTGCTTTGACTAAAGCTGGCTTGAACACTAAAAGAAACTCTTTGAACAAGAGGTAATCTTGTTTCAGGGAAGAAGTTAAACAAAAGAAAATCACTGAAGCTTAGAAGAGTCCTGTAACAGTTCAGATTTAATCTTGTTATCTCAGTAAGTATGCTACAGTTATGGTTATAAACTCCAATATGTAACCTCCACTTCTGTTATCAATTAATGACTACTAATTAAGCTGGATACTGAGACCAATGGTAAAGGATGGAAACAGGCACAAGATTTTTCTTCCGCTACTCCATTGATACATTTGCTTTTTGTATTTTCCTAAAGCTTACTGTTTTGGGTTCTGGGCCAGAAAGGAACACGAAATTGTCTGAATGTTACCTACAGCTCTGCAGTTACCAGGAAACTGGCATTTTAAACCTTCTGCAGCTAAAACTTGTTCGCACAACATGTTTACAAAGTGTCAGATGCTACAAAACACTATAGTTACAGTACCACGCACAAGATACACCTCCATTTCCAACATGGTGTCAATATTGTTTCTTCCCCACTTCCACCTTTTTCTAACATGTTTCTCTGCGAATTCCCGGTCTCCTTGCCCTGTCTCAACCCTACTACCCCTTCAGCAGAGACCTCCTCTTTCTACGAGTTCTTTCTCCAATGCAGCTCTCGCACAACAGCCATGTCCCCACACACCCTTCAGACTCCAGTCCCTTCCCATCCTCCCCACTCCCTCAACTCCTGACTTACTGGCTCAGTGAGTTTTAACATTTTCAAGCTTGGCTTTGAGCCTGCTGCTCTTCCACTTCCTACCAGTCCTATCTCCAGACCTCGTCACCCTGCCTGCTTCCTCACTACCCAAGCCAGCCAAGGGGCACAAATCCTCAGCTCCCAGCAAGGTCTGACCATCTGCAAGGGGACTCTGGGAGCACACAGGACTGACACTTCCAGTCCTCAACTGCCTATCCAAACCCAGAATGACACGTGATAACCCAGACTCAACAGCTACAGAAGAGTCCCGCTCACCGTAGAACACTTTTGAGGGAACTAAGCCACAAAGCGCTGCTGTTTCTGCCAAGAACTGCTGAAGTGAGTTTTCAGTGGCTTTTACCTTGGTTTGTCATAGCAAAAGGAATATGCCTGACACCTAAAGGTCAGCACCACAACCGGTGCCAGGCACCTAATACCAAAGGTGCCTAAAAGCAGAGGTCAGGGGAGCAGCATGGGGCTGAACACTTACACGGTACATGGACAGGCACTGCCACAAGTATCTGCACAGCTACTGTGAAATGTTTGGGGTGACAAAGAGATGATATAAACCTCAGCTAAGCTATCAGAAAAGCTGCATCAGGCTGTGAAGACGCATTTCACTATTACCCATCCATACAGAAGGAGAGGAACATTTTTTATAATCTTCATAGCCAGAAGCTGTTTGAAACACTCCTATAAGAAGAAACCATTTAAAAGACAAAAGATTAACAAGTTAGAGGAAGTAAGAAAAGGAACCGGAAGAACGGAAGAGATTAAAAGAGAACCTCTGCTGCTATCACACATTCAACACACTTCAAAGAGATGTGCCCACAGGTGCTGGGTTCACACCCAGCGGGGACCAATAGCTCGCTGGAGCTACACTTTCACAAGTCACATTCACAAGCGGTCAAGCGAATTACTGCCATATCACTTCCAGGGGAACACTGCTTTTGAAAGCCAGTATCAATTTCGTAGAAGGGTCTATAAAAAGAACAGGGAAAGTTTTAATACATGTATTAACATGACAAGGTTGAATTTGATCAGAGAAATTCTGCTATAGAAATGGGAGAAGTGGCTGAGTATCATTCTGCACTGGCACATAAAGGATGGGTGATCTCACTGGGATGGCAGTTTCCAGAAGTACTCTATGAAATGCTGGGCACTTCCAAGAGCACAACAAAAAACACTGCAGAGCACAACACTTAAAATCACAACCTGTGCTATTACAAATGACGTATGCTCAGCAGCAGATCATTGGTCCTAAGTCTTGAATTAGTAAATTCACTTATTCCCCTGCAGGCAACGAAAATGGGATCTCAACAGAGCAGGCAAAAATGTGACATTCAGGACATTTCAGCTCTGAAACGTGGATGCTCCAGTCTAGGCCATCAAAGTGCTAACAGTCACTGGTGTTTGGGGGAATTTCAAGGGATAGTCCACAAATGGATGAGTGCTTGACATCAAAAGAGTTTCAGAGTCAAGGTATCTTCAAACAGTTGTTGACAGTTGTAGAGTCCTTTTCTTAGAATACCTGAGAACTGGGGTAGCGCATTTGCTGCTCTAATAGCAGAGGCTGGTGCTACCTACTCATGTTAAGAGTTATTAGAAAGAAAAAAAAAAAAAAATTGCAAACAATTTCTGCAGCAACGTTAACGGGCTGATAGAAAGGCATTATAACAATCACTTTCAGCAAGACAGCCTCAGTTTTTATCAAGTCTAGACATACAAAAGCAGAAGAATATAAACATAAGACCTTTAAACGTTCAAGACCATCTTAACTAAGAGCATAAAATATTCCAGCCTTCCCTACTACATATTTTTAAGCCACATGAAGTGTATGCCTTGGCCAAATAAAATTTATGCTATATAACAATCAACGTAGAACAATTCAGAAGAACTTTAAAGGAGGACAACTGCTGCAGCATTTGCTTTAACAGTATTCTATCGACAAACAGGACAAAACTGAATCTCCCCAACAACTGATGGCAAAGTTTGAATGACTACAGCGTGTCAAACTGCAGAAATCGAGGTCTGCAAACTCATAATTCCCATTATGCTTTCTCACTGAAGTTATTCATCACAATGCTTAGCACTGATGTATAAAAATGCTGTTTACGGACTGCTCAGAATTTTATTTAGCTCTCCTCTCATTATCAGCTTCTGGCAAAAATGCTGTCAGCCTCCCTCAGTGTTTTAATCACACCTTGGTGAAGACCGTATCAGATGAAGGCAGAAAACATTAGAGGCAGGTTAAAAAGTAATTAATATCAAAATTTTTTCTTGACAAATAATGCAGATTTTTAAAAAAAACAGTGTTTTGATATCTTACGGATATTAAAAGGCAGTAGTTTAAAACAAAACCCTAAAATTACTTCTTGCGGTAACGGTGGCTATGTGCCCAACCCTTTCAGGACACCCTCTGATTTCATATGGCGGCTGGGGGCTGTGTTTGAAGAACACCAGGAAGCAGAAAACAGACAGATTGAGCATATTTGATGATTGCTGACGCTGAGTGCAAGCAAAGGTGGGATTCGAAGTACAAATAAAACCCATTTTACACTAAACTTGCTCAAGATTTCTGCTTCCTCACCCTTCCACCCCAAAATATGCTGTATTAATAATATTCTAGTTAACATTTTGTAGAGCTAATGAAACCAAGCTTCAACGAAGCTGTCAAGCATCTGCTGATGCTCAGTCTGCTTCATAACTACAAGAATCTTACAGTGGGGCTGCCCAGCAGGATGGATTTTGTTCTGTAGAAGCATCAAAGTATTTTCCTGATCATAAGATTAGGTAAATTTTCAAAAAGCTTTTAATAATACAATAGGTTCCATGTTATCAATTCTTTTTATAAAACCCCTTAACATTCACCACTTAAGAGTCTAGTCTTAACTGACTACATTATTTCACTTAATGCATTATTGAGAGGTTTACTGTCCAGGAGACAAGCTGGGACCGTCGTGATCCATCAAGTGGTCCATTTCTTAAAGATGGCAGTTTAGATAATGTCAAGAATGGTTTTCCAAATAAGATACTACCAAACCCACATCATTATGACTGAGGCAACTGGTTCCATTTCAGGCAAAAATCAAGATGATACCCTCACTTGTCCAAATCAGCATTCTCCATAAAACCCAATATTTGCCAGAAAAACAATCAATGGACAAGAGCTTCACTTAATTAAAAGAAAACTTGTTTGGAAGCACTGCACAGCGTTCAGTACCGCATACAAGCGCATTTTGGACTGGCCACGAGTGTAATGGCTTGATGGCCTCAGTCCTTCCCAGTCTTGATGGACTGCTTAAACAGCATTTTTAGGAGATGTACACCGAACAGTCACGACCTCACGCAGCTGCAAAAGCCATCCAGATGTGTACCTATCACCATGAGGCAGCTATGCAGCTGTTCTGGGATTCACGGCATCGCTGTAACCAAATCCCGTTAGCTGTGCCTGCCCTCCCTCTGTACTTCGCTTGGCACAACACCTTCACCGCCCGGTGTGACCGGCCTACCGGGACCCACGCTGGAATACACACAGCCGGTATTCACGCCCGCGCTCCCAGATCACGGATTATTTTGCTTTTCATTATTTCCCTCGGGGCAAGCAAGCTCTTCCCCCTCCGCGGTCAGCGCTCTCCAGGAACGCCCGCGAAGCCCCGCCGGAGCCGCCCTGCACCCGACGGCGGCGCCCGACGGCGAGCGGCCGCAGAGGACGCGTTACCTCCGTTGATGGGGACGGGAGTCACCAGCAGGCCCTTGACCTCCACCTTGGGGGAATCCTGTCCGTAGCGGCCGCGGTCGATGCGGAGCAGCGTGGGGCCGCCCCGCTCGGGGCTCAGCACCGTCACGTTGATGAGCGCGGTGTAGTACGCCTGGCTGGCGTTGTCGGCGCCGGCCGGCCGGACCCGGCAGTGCCACAGCAGCAGCAGCAGCAGCAGCAGGAGCAGGAGCAACTGGGCAACCCTCGCCTGGGGAGCGGGAGAGGGACCGGCCGCAGCAGCAGGCAGAGCAACGAGGACAGCGAAGGTGAGGAGCCACCACACGCGGTGAGAGCTCCAGGAGTTGGGCTGGGGCTTGAGGAGAGAACGTGAGCAGGTTGGAATTGAGTTATGGGATCGGTTGGGTTGGAAGAGACCTTGAAGGTCTCTTAAGTATCACTGAGTTCGATCATTGCCCCATAGAATCATGGGATGGGTTGGGTTGGAAAGGACCTCCAAGATCAGCTCGTTCCAACCCCCCGACCATGGCAGGGACACCTCCCACTAGAGCAGGTTGCTCCAAGCTCCATCCAACCTGGCCTTGAACACCTCCAGGG
>VZZY01019351.1:555645-617649 GCA_013400335.1 Eurystomus gularis
GGGCGGAGCACGGCGGCCGCGGGCCCGGGCTGGCTGCGGGTGCCTCCGCCGTGTTCTCCGGGGAGCCCTTGGCCCCAGCCGGGGACTCGCTGCAGGGACACACGCGGGCTCCACGGCTCCTCGGCGGCTGCAGGTTCCAGAGCAGGAGCGAGACCACCCAAAAGTCAGGAGGGATGGTTGGAAAGCGTGTCACGAAATGCTGTAAAACAGGACCTGGTGAATGGCTCGCTCTAACAACATAGTCGTAAGGATTTTGGCCTCTCTGGAGATGTAACCGTGTAATGGCCATCTTGGGTTTTTTAAAAGGCAACCGATCATGGAAGTTATTTATGGCAAAGAAAACCAGTACTGCAGGGCTGCGAGTTAGGCTGTTTTCTGAATGTCTGAACAAATTGTTGTGCTGCCGTTCTTTTGAGATACAGTCTCCCTGGTGACTTCCCAGCTGCTCAGGAAAATCCTCCAGTAAGCCTGGTGTTTAACCTAAACGTCTTACTCAACTGTCTTCTTTTGGAAGGTTTTGTACTTCATCCCTTTGTGATGCACCTGGTCACATACCCGTGTGAGATACCACCATCGAAGCACTGCCTGTTTGTTCTGTTGACATGCAAGTGGTGGGTCTAACCCTGCCCTTGGAGACACCCACACCGTTCCCAAGGAAAGCAGCAGGCTTGTGGATCTGCGTCCCAGAGCAGAATGGACCTGTGGCTCTTAAAGGCATGGAGTGTGTGGTTCTGTAAAATCCTCTGAGAAACTGTTTATGAAAAGCTGTATGAAAATGTCAATGAGATCCAGGAATTTTCTGCTTTGACTTATTTTTTTTTTAATTTAATTTTTTCTCTCCTTGGTGAGCACTGGGTGAGGAACCACATACCATTAGTGGTTTCTCAGCATCTCACCCAAACTTTCACCACAGCTGGAGGGCGGGAGTTGTGGCAAACACACTGATACTACACTGCCCAGAACATGTTTCGGAGCCGTCATTCTTGCAGCGCAGACACTAGTTGGACTTTTCAGCACTAAGAGCTCTGCATCATTCTAGTACAAAGTCATGTGCTTTCTTGCTGGAATGTCCTCAGAAGGGGCCAGGGAGTCCTAGGAGCCTGAAGGATTCCCTGCTATTGCTCCATTGACCTTCAGAGAATGATCTCACAGCTCTTTCGAAAAGCATTGTGAAAACATTTGCTGGCCATGTTAGAGACAAAACAAGCCGAAGGGCCCAGCCAGTGGCTTCCCAGCTCCCTTTTCTTACCACAAGAAACAGCTGCTTTTCATTTTGCCCTGTCTGGCTTCCTGTGGGCCAGAGACAGGCACATCTGCCACGCTCTGCTCCCTGTGTGAGGACAGATGGTTTGGTCCCATCCCTCCTCACCGAGCAAGAGCTGGGAGGTTGCTCTGTGCCACATGTAGGGCCACAAGCCTTCGGCCATTCTCTTCTGCCTCCCAGCCTGTCCTAGAGCTCATAGTCGCAGGAGAGGAGCAGCCAAGCATTGCTCCACAGTGCACAAAAATGGGGTATTTAATGAGCAGAGCGGCTTCCATCTCTTCATTTGTCCGACAGGGAGGTCCTTGCATGGGGAGAAAAAGAGTTAAAAGGTCCTTCTGGCCACTTTCATTGGTGGTGGACCTGGATGAAGGATGGTGATGGAAAGGCTGGACCTTCACAGGTCACCACAGAGGTGAGGAGGGAGCTGTGTCTCAGGTTTCGCCCCACTTCTGGTGGGGTTTTTTTGGCAGAAATGGTCACAAATCCATTTATGTGCCACCTCCAGCACTCCCTGCTCACAGAACATTTCCTCCAGCCCCGATCTTGACCGTGGCTTGCACCCACCCTTTGCTTTCCTGTCAGTTTTCCCATTGCCAAGGCCTGTGGTGGCCCTGATGCCAGCTTCCCACCCAGGCTTTGCCCCGTGGCTGCTGCTATGCTGACCTCTGCCCACTGAGAGGCTCCCCATGGCCCCAGGGGAGAAGGAGGAGTCCCGGAGGGTCTCCACCAGCCTTGGTCCTTCCCGGCACTGGTCACCGCTGTGTGGTAGTGAAGGAGGGCAAAGAGGGACCAAGGGGATCCCTGACCCCCAGGGCTGAGGAAGGGTCTCGGGTCTGGGGGAGATGGCAGCAATGAAGGGCTGGGCACAGGGCCACCGGCCCCTGCCAGCAAGCCATGAGTGGTGAGACACTGGCCCAGGTTGCCCCGAGAGGTAGTCGATGCCCCACCCCAGAAAACATTCCAAGTGAGGCTCTGAGCACCCTGCTCTAGTTGCAGATGTCCCTGCTCACTGCAGGGGGGTTGGACCAGATGAGCTTTAAAGGTCCCTCCCAATCCAAAACATTTTACGATTCTAAGCTTAACTAAAGCGCATCCGGCTTGATCATAAGAAAAGACCAGCTTTCTTCCTGGATGGAAATGCCACAAAGCCCAGCTGTTTCCTAGAGGATGTGGGGAAATGCAAAGGGACATGAAAGTAAAAAATAATAAAACTGAAATGCGCTAACTGTTGAGGCCCGAGTCGATGTGGCCGGTGCTGTGTGGGGAAGGGGGTGCTGCAGGACACACGGGCAGCAGCGGCCTCCAGGAACCAGAGAGCAGCTGCCAGTTACAACTTTATTCATTTTCACATTTAGATATTACAACAAAACTCTTAATAACAAAGGATAACAAGTACTATAGGAGGAGAGGAAAAGAAGCAGTGTTCTAACTGGTTTGATATATAACCGTGAACTTCCAGAGACAAGACTCAACGTGAGTTATAAACACTCACATACGCTCACTGCTCAGAAAAATGTCACACGTGCAAACACCCACACACTCACCCGCAAAACACTCGCTCACACACAGAGACCACACTTTTGCACACGCACACAACCTATGTTGTAACCTACTTGCTTCAAAGGCAGCCCACTGAAACATTGAATGCTGCTGTAGCAACAACAGGTACCAGCTTAAAATATTGCAGTATAAATGAAGTGTTACTTGATACACAGGTTTTTCTTCAGAGACGTATGTGTATTTGCAAGTAGGGGACCCAACGCTTTGTTTTCACGAGGGAGGAACATCCTCTCAACACCAACACTTTGTAAGGGAAAACGAGACTGCGCGTAGACCAGGAGCAGTCATTTTAAAGGAGGAGGATGATAAATAGCTTAGCTTCAATGCTGAGTTCCAGTAAAAGGCCCAAACAAAACAAAACAGAGAGTGCATTGTGAACGGAGCAGGCACAGTTATCGAACACCGGGCTTTAAAACTCCCTTGTCGCTGTGGAAAGGCAGACAATGCTGCTGCCTCACGTCTTAAAACCCAGACAGACCAGCTTCATTTTGTGCTCATGCTTATCCAGAGACACTAAAAAAGCAAATGCCAGAAATAATGCAAAAGTGTGGGGAGGAGTATCAGGTTTGTACACTCTAATTTTAGTATACTTTTAAGAGAGTGAAAGTACAATTGTCTCAACAGATCTTCAGTATCCCACACTACAATTGTTCTTCATCAGCAGGAGTGTCTGAAGAGAAGCCAGCGTTTGCTCGTGTCATGGCTGCATTGTTCATGCAATGCTGTTGACGCAGATACAATAGGATCTGATTCCACACCCTCCCCCCCTCCCCCCCCCATCAAGATGGTGGAAAAGAGATAAAATAAACTTCAGTGGAGTCAAATGATTTGAATGCTCAAAAATCAGATGTCACACCAGTGCTTTCCCCAGAGTGAAGCAGGGGATCATTAACGATGGCTGTAATGAAGTAACCCTTCTCCACAAGGATGCTTGTGAGCAATTTACAGCTGAACCTAGAGACAACGTGTAGCTGTCCTGGCTGGCTGGCAGTGCTGACACCATGCCAGAGTGCTCCATCCCCTTTCTGCTGAGGAATCCTGCCAGTGCCCTGCAAGCATCAGGCTTTGCTAGTGTATTTCTATCCCTTACATATGGACAAGGACTTGCAGCTACCTTGAAATTCTGGTTTTGGACTATTATTTTATTGACAGGCCTGTTTCTTGGGCCCTCTCTCAAATGAGGCAGAGAACTGTTTGTGATGCACTGGTAACAAGAGAGCCTGAGTCCTAGGGATGCACATCACCCAGCGAGCAGCCTGAATTTGGCTCAGTTGTCTGTCACATTCCACCCACGTGCATGCCAATGGAGACTCACAGCAGCATGGTGCACATGCAGCAACCTTTGATCAAGGGAACCACCAGTTCAAAAAACCAGGGTAAGGTGAAGGCAGGACAATATGGTCTGGCCTACCCCCCACTGGCTGTCCTACTTCCTTGGTCTGGCTCTCCAGCATCTCCTGCCAGAGGATTTTTACTGAGCCATAACAATTACTTAAAGATGCTTAAATTCCTAGCCACTCCAGGGGACACCAGTAGAAGTCAGGGAAGTCACTGTCACATGCAGTTGCCAATTTTCACATCCTGAGCCAATTTGGCTCAAGCTGGTCTGGTTTTGTGCCTTTCTTTGCCATGGAAATCACAGCCATGTCATCCTGCTGACACAAAATGGGAGGGGAACATTGAGCGCTCTGCACAGGCTTAGAGACTCTGAACGACAGGCATGCTTTTCCCATGTGCTAAATAAATCTCCCCATTACACTTGTGCGGAGAACTATAATTAAGACTTGGGAAAGCTATCTGTAAGGACTCACAGGCTCATGTCAGGAAACACATAAAACCTTCTGCTGGGAAAGAAAGACAGTTTGGGAAAGCAGCACATCTGACAGGAAACACAATTTTAAAAGTCCAAACCAAACCCTTGGCTCTGTGCACAGAGGTGCAGCCTGCAAGCAGAAACTCCCCGGTGCTGAGATGCCCTGGTGCAAGGAGCTCTGCCAGCCGCGAGCACGTGGGAGAAGAGATGATGACAAGCTGTTCTCCCTCTTCACCCAGACTCCTCTGGCGGTGATGTAACTGTGCTCTGTGGCTGAGCTCTCGGTTTGTGAGCAGGATGGAAAGAAGTAGGTGGGAAGCAGCGAGGCAGCAGCACAGGAATCTGTAGAGAGGGGCTGCGGAGGTTCCTCAGGGCTCCGAATTCACGTGGTATCTTTTAGAAACAAAAGACCCACGTGATGAGATGTTTCCTCAGCAAATAAATGTCCCTCAGTCCTCCAGAGACAGGTATGCTGCGCTGGTGGCTCTGCAACAGAAACTGGAGAGGAGCCTGCTGGGCAGAGTGCCTCCTTAGAGCCAGGGAACTATGGTGACAGGAAAAGTTATGGTGCAGAACTGGGAGAACTGGGGCTTGAGCCCTGACCAAGTGCTGCCCTCCATGTGCTCAGTGATACCAACACACAACCAGGGCAACCCAGGGCACATCATTGCTGGAGCTCTGTTCCTTCCTTTGTTTCAAAAACCCTTGCATCAACTTGAAAACAAACATTTCACTCCCTACCACTTTGATCCATTTCCTCCCAGCAAACAACCCATTTTCACTCTATGTTTAGAAGCCAGCTGAAGTTAACACAGCTTTGTCTTAATTTCTCACTCAAGTTACAAATGATCTCGGCACTGCTCTAGGAGAAGGGGAAGGTGAGAGCAGCAGACCTGTGAGTAACCTGTTCTCAGCACAGATCATATAGAACCCTGTTTTGCACAGGCCGTGCAACAAGAGTTGTTACTTATCTCACTGGGAGGACTCTCGCTATCAGCTGCTGACCTACTCAGCACTAGCTGTGTTGAGATGGCTAAAATAATCCTGGTACAAGGCAGATTGACAGGTTTCTCCCCCAGCAGAGATGAGAGGAGTGTGGGTGTTGCTTGCAGAAGAGATGGAGAGGCTGGCACCTACCCAGAATGAACAGTGTGCATGAACATTTACAAAGATCCCTTGGGATCTCTCCATACACCTATTTAAAATGTCCTGCTCTTGCTGCTAATACCACTAGGGATTTCTTCCCTTTGATTCTGCTCCACAGCTCAGCAGCTGACATCATGAGGAGAGGAGGAGGAAGCAATCCAAGGAAAAACATTCGGGCTGCACACCAGGAAGGGACTTGAGACTAAGACAGATCTATTTATATCTGACCTGAAACGGGCTTCCTGAATGGGAAGCTGATCTGAGCGGAGGCTGGATGCTAGGCAGAAGGAGCTGTAGTGCTGAACACAGGCACCTACTTGCCGGCAGAATGCATCTGTCTGAGCCGTGGGAAGAAAAGAAATGCGAGGAATCAGCGAGGCTCTCTATATCCAGTCCCAGCATGGGGAAGCTGCAGCTGGAGGTGCTGCATGGGCCATTGTGCTGCGGTTCCAAGGGCATCGGTGTTCCTCATCCGTTCGGGGCAGGTTCCCTGCTGGGGTTGGGCATAGGTTGAAGGAGAAGCTCTGAGTGACCCTGATGACGCGTGTCTGGAGGGTGAGAGGGGTGTCTCAGCAGGTGCCTCCAGGGCCTGATGCCATTAGTACTGCTCCGAGAAGAAGGAAGTATGGAGAGTGGGGGGACTGGCCCCCTCTCCAGGCGGGGTGCAGCTGCCGTCCTCAGAGTGTTCTGACAGCTCCCCGTATTCACTGTTGTAAAAAGTCTGGCCTCCGACTTGGGACCCATACGACGGCCGACATCTGCCTCGCAGGTCCAACTGTTCCCCTGGCAGCTCCGCAGCTCGGCTGCACCCTTTACTGCTGTGAGGGAGAGAAAGATAGAAGATTAGTCTGAGCACTCCTGGAAAGCCTCTGTTGTCCTGCTTAGATTGATCCCAGCTTCAGGAAACATCATCTGCTAATGCATGGGGCAGAGGCAGGGTCAGGAATGGACCTACACCTCCAGTCCAAAGCACAACACCAGACCTTGCTCTAAACCTAAGCACAGCCCATATGTTTTCTGAAAAATCTGCACATAACCTGGTGACAGAGCTATTTTAGCTCTTCTAGATACCTCTGGGAAGCCAAGGGAAGGGTTGGGACCCCAATGAGCAGGGAGAGACAAGAGACATTGCCTCAATTTCTCCTAGACCTGGCAGGAGCAACAGAAACTGATACAAACCAACAGCCAGGATGGGGGAAAGGAAAAAAAGGAAGATGATTAAGAAGATGTGGGAGGAAATCAGCGATGCCATCTCAGTGCCTGCCAATACCAGGTGACTGGCAAGAAGTCAGAACAGCGAGGGCAGGGACACATTCAAGGAGAGGTTTAAGGGCAGTGTTTTCAAGGAGATGGGACACCAGGTAGGTATAAGAGACAATGGAAACGTGCCTTAGGGAAAAGAGGACAAGGACAAGAAGCAGGAAACAGTCTGATACAACAGCAGAGAGGCTACAGGGCTATGGCTAAGGGAAAAGACAATGACTGGTCTGATCTGATTATCTTGGGAGGCAGAGGAGGTGAGGAAGAGGCTTGGGACTGTCATTGTCTTCACATGAGCTGACATGGCTCGCTCAATGCGCTGTGATGGAGACAAGATCCCAGCCTGCTCTGGCACCAGGCAGAGATGAGCTGGAGAGGTTCTCACCCAGTATCCAAGCCTGGGGCAAGGACGTTATGATCCTTAACATCCTCAGCCCCGAGAGTGCCAGCTCAACCTTCCAGGCTCAGTACCGGCATGTGGGAAATCCTAAGGCCTGTACCATCCCTGCATGTACCACGCGGGTCAGGGCTGGGGGAGAGAGATGGCAGTCACATGGTTTCCATCTATCCATCCCACCTGCCACTGCTTGAACAAGCCTTGACACATTTCACCAGAAAATGTCAATAAGCATTAACAGTCTTATTAACACCGTCACTCCATTGTGTCTCATTATCTTAACGGACACGTTCTCATTGAATGGGCACAGTCTGTGTTTTTAAACCCTAGGAAAGCAGCAGGCAGGTCTGTTCTTCATGCGTTTTGCCTCTCATTAATGTGTGCATGGACTTAACTGGCTCAGAGCCCACAGCCCTGCCCCTTCTAAGAGCCCCAAGAGGTATACACTGTATGGGGAGACACCAAGAGCTGCCTCCTGCTCTCACTGCATTTGGCAGCAGGGAGGTCTGAGTGGCTAGACTTAAGGAGTACCTGAATCCACCTTCTTTTCTGTGTCGGTTTTCTATCCTCTCAAATTCCTCAGATGCCAGAACCATCCCACTGTCTGTCTGATTGTCCTGGAAGGAAGCAACAGGAATTATCAGTAACATCCCTGTCGACTGATCAGAGTGGGAAGGGAGAAGGAATCATTCAGGAGATGAGATCGTGTGTATCTGTGATGGGGAAAAAGGAGTAGGGGCACTTTACCAGCATGCTCCATAGTCTTGCTGGAACAGATTTTCTTAAGTGCCTTCTTCAAAGCAGCACATACAAGGGTAGGATTTGTGCGTCCAGTTCAGGGCCACTTTGGGGGGAAAAAAAAAGTGTTCCCTGCCTGGAAGATGTACTACCATCAAATCTGTGAGAGGTGAGATTTTTCTCTGAGACTAAAGGTATGACTTAAGTTTTGCCACTAGAGGAGATGTAAGTACTAGCCCAGTTCAGAGAGGCCAGGAGGGCTCCACCACAAACTGCCGTGTGGTTCAAGATACGGGAGGTGCAGACAAGCACTCTGGGTTTACCTAGTCCTGGCTGTATTT
The DNA here is from genome assembly GCA_013400335.1 of Eurystomus gularis. Classification (NCBI taxonomy): domain Eukaryota; kingdom Metazoa; phylum Chordata; class Aves; order Coraciiformes; family Coraciidae; genus Eurystomus; species Eurystomus gularis. The sequence goes on from VZZY01019351.1 coordinate 564,165, forward strand.
CAGTATGCTTAACCAGGCAATGCTCACAGATTTGAAAAGGGTGAAGAGCAGGCTCTTCTCTGAGGCCCTTCATAGTCCTTGCTTGCAGATCTAACCTCCCTATTTCACACTCAGGCAATATGATCCGTGCTGTAGAGAAACCTATGTGCCAGGTGGAGAAATGAGTGTGCATAGGACTAGACGGACTGAACAGGAATGACACAGACAGACTGACATTGGAGAGGAGTGATCTTCCTTCCATGATCTTAACAGCAAAGGTGTTGGGAAACAGCTGAACATTTCTTTACACCCTGCTCAGACCCACTCAGATGCTACTCACCGGGTGTGCTTTGTACATTGTATGTGTCATGGGAAACTCTTCAAATGTCTTTATCCTGGATGGACACCTGATTTGATTTCCTCCCGTCAAACAGCCAGGGAATGAGACACAGTTGTAGTATCTGCCGACAGAAGCGTACTGTATTCAGTAAAAACAACACAGTCAATGTCCTGAATACACAGGACCTGAACCCAACCTCCTCTCTGTGCTGCCAAAGTATGCAGGGAGGCAGATAACCCAAGTGGTGGATTTGGGGAGTGGAATAGGGTCACCATAGGCCTCAACCCCACACTACTTCTGCAGTAGGGAGCACCCAGACTTCCTGATTGCATCAGGCCCTGATAATGTCTCTGCTTTGGATAAGCAATGTCATATAGATCCTAGGCATCACACTATCACAGCTCCCCGGAGACAAGGAGCCTAGGCCTAATTGTTTGGGTTAGTTAGAAACAGACAGGATGAAACTCTTGCATTAGCAGAAGGGCAGCGACCCAGCTGACACCTTCCTTCCCCATCTACCTGATGGGCCACAACGCCTTTAGAGGGACATGGTACTCTCAGTGTAGCTGGAGGCAGGAGAAGGAATGTCATAGGCTTGCACAGCAAGGGCTTTTTCTTATCCGCAAAGGAACATGATTTTGTTTTTACAAGCAAGATGCTATGGTCTAAATGCTTGGATCACACCTGATCACCTGGGATTTTTCCAACCTCTTGCTACTGGGTTCTCCCCACATCCCTCAAGCTCCCTTACAGCTCAGGCTTCTGGCTGCCTGCTCTTTCTCTGCCCTGATTTTCAGAGGGGATTCACCTTGCTGCTAGGCTGTGGCAGCGTATCCTCATGTCAAAGTCCTCTTCATCTGAGTTTTGCTGGGCAGAGGAAGGCACCTGGGAGAAACCATCATCTTCGGAGCTGTGGGAGTCATTCAGTGGGATGTAATCCTTCCCTTCCTGGTAGGAAGAAAAGTGAGTGGGGAGGGCTTTCCTACAAGAAAGGGCTCTACAAGCAGAAGCTGTCAGAGCTGAGGAGGTAAATTTCTGGTTTGTCTTTTGTTTCTCTGGGATGAAATATCTGGCTGGAGATCTCTGTGCTCTCTGTGTTAAGTAGCTGTGAGTGTTGCAGGTGCATGGAGGAATGTGTGAGCAGGAAAACATCCCAGTCCTGCAGCACCTACAGTTCTCCAGCCTGCATGGACAGAACACTGTGCTCTGGGGGCACATTATTGTGGCTTAGTCATGCCTGTGCTGGATCCAGGACTTAAAGGTTAAAATCAGGAACGTCAGGATGAGGCAATACTCATATTTACACATTTAGGTATCATCTTATGAAATGGAACATCAAGAAAATGTTAAAATCAGAGCTGCATGCTCACCACAGTTAAAAGTCCTGGTGAGTTACTGTATGGCAGTGATTAGTAATAGTTTCACAGAAATTTGTATATCTGATTGCTGTAATGGAACAGTTGTTTGGTTCACATGGCCCTGACATTTAGATCTGAGGACAGAGTTTCAGAAACCCTAGTGAAGTCCTGGTTTTCATTATGCGAGCGTGTGGGAGGAAGGAGAGCCATGGCCTTGACTCAGCTGAAAAATTTCAAATAATCATCTGGGGATGGAAATACTGGAATGATGACTGAGAGGGCACGCACCCTGCAAGGCATGGAGCTATATTAGGACGCAGCAAGAGGGCTACCACAGAAATGAGCTCTCCAGTAGCTCTGATCCAGGAAGCACTGTGTTATCCCTTGGCCTGTGCAAAAGTACTGCTTTGGCCAGGGAGTCAGAAAAGGGCACAGCGAGGGAGCTCATGATGGGAGAAGAAAGACCTGTCTAGAGCTGAGCAAGGGCACAGAGAGTTTTTCACCTGCTGGACGTTTTCCTGAAGAAGGTTCCCCAGTATTTCCACCAGGTCAGAGAAAGTTGGTCTCTCCTTGGGATCGCCATGCCAGCAGCTCAGCATTATACGGTAACTGTCAAGAAGAGATGCTGGATTTATGCCACAGAAACCCTTTCCTATCCCACTCTGCAGCTCCTCACTATGTGGTACCTGCTGGGACATCATGTACCTCCACTGTGAAGGAAGGCTCAGCACCCCCCAGCACACTGGCCATGTGGACCTACTGGAGGGGGGTTGGTCCATTATGCACTGAATATAACAGTGTCCAAAGAGCTAATTTGGACACCTCTGATATCCTTCAGTGTGGGAAAGCACATTGCCTGCTTACAGACCCATCCCAGTGTGGGTATGCAAGAGTACCTAGATGGCTCTGATTCAGACCCATCTGGCTCACCCTCCAAGCAGCTGCCTGGAGTGAAGGATGTGTTGACTCATCGCCCACCCTGGCTGAAAGGTCTTTGCATCCCACAGAGGGTCCTGCACTATGGCAGGATTCAGGAGGTTTGTACCATCCCACAGATCGCTCTGCTCTGACCAGTGCTGGGATCCATAGGGTTTCTGACTTACATTTCTGCTGTGGCGTACTCTGGGGCTCTCATCCTGGTACCATCTTTGAGCCTCTGGCAGAACTCCTCATTGATCTGGACTCCAGGGTATGGAGAGGCCCCTAAAGGAGATTCAAAGACGAGTGGGAATGTGAAATGTACCATCAGAAACCAGTCCTTCTGAGACTGCCCTTCCTCCCAAAACACTCGGAAATGTGGTCACAGCCTAAGTCCTTGGTGCTGTCTGAGATAGGCGCCTCTGCCTCAGTGAGCTGGAGGCCATCTCTGCATGCCTGTCTCCCCATCACCCCGTTCATGGGTGGATACAGTCGCCATATTTTTTTGCTTACAGCAATGTCTCTTCCCATCACTCCTTAGATGTGCTTTAGAGCCTCCTGTATAGGCTCACCCACCAAGCTGCTATGTGGGAAGAGAGGTCCTGCCTCCCTCAGCAGCATGTGACCCTCATTAATACTCACCTAGTGAGAAGATTTCCCAGAGGAGGACCCCAAAGGACCAAACATCACTCTGTGTAGTGTAGACCTTGTCAAAGATGCTCTCTGGAGCCATCCACTTCAGTGGGAGACGGGCCTGCAGGAAGGAGAGGAAAGGCACAGGCGTTCAGTCAAGGACATGCCCCAGGACAGCTCCTCTTGTAGCAACAGGATGAAAGGAAACCAGAGCCTGGTCCTCTCTCCATGGAGGAATGAAAGTTTGGTTATGTCAGAGGGAGCATCATTGCGCAGATGGTTCCTGGTCCCAGCCACACAAATGGTTCCACTCTTCCTTTTTCATCTTTTTTCTCAGTTTACTCCAGCCCCAGAGTAGTTTATGAACAACCTCAAAGGGGCCTAATCTCTATAGGGTTTGAGAAGATGGCACTCACACTGCCTTTCCTGACATAGTCGGGATCCTTGTAGATGTCCCGGGCCAGGCCGAAGTCACAGATCTTTACCACGTTGTTCTCTGACAGCAGGATATTGCGAGCCGCCAGGTCTCTGTGGATGCACTGAGGGCACATGAAGAGGAAGGGGCAAAATCAGAGGGACAGGAACCACCATCAGAACGTTGAGAGCACCCCCTCCCCTCATGAACCTGAGCTGTAATGAGGGAGTGGTGGAAGTGGGAAGGAGCTAAAGATAAAAATTTCAAAAGGAGATGGTTAAGAAGAGAATGAAACAGAAGAGGACTAATTTTCCATCTTTATGTACACAGGGCTACCTCAGCCTTCCTTAGAAGTGAGGCAGATTACTGTATCTCTGTGTGTCACCTGTAAAGTGACCAGGCCTTCTCTGGTCAAGCATGGACAAATTAAGAGGCTGGACTCACCTTTCGGGATGCTAGGAACTCCATGCCACGTGCTACCTGGAAGCTGTAGCAGATCAGGTCTTCCATTGTCAAGGGACTTTGCCACAAGTCATCCACTGTCCAGGAGTACAAGCAAATTATTAGACAGTGAGCAGTTTCTTGTCCTCCCTTCCTCTCCCCAGGACTGCAGAATACAACCAGCCCCTTGTTGAGACTCAGCTAGTCCTCAGTACTAACTGGGGTAACCAGCTTGCCGCTAGGATTTTCTGCTTAGGTGGCAGAAATCACATGGTGGGAACCTGCTCAAGTGTGAGGAGAATGAGTCCAGCCTCTGGCACACATCAGTCAGACAGAATAGTGGGGAACAGGCTGGAAGGGACTTTGAAGGTCAGCTCATTGTTCCTGTCCTAGGGAGAACCCACTGAGATCCCTCTCAGTTCTCCTTTCTTTAGGCTAAAAGAATCCAAAGGGATTTAATCCTCCCTTCTAGGTTTCAAGAGTCTATTACAAGAGACAACAGATGACTGTAATAGCCCTGTTCAGGGAATTGCTACACAACAGTGGGGTGGTCTGCTCCAAGGCTAGGTCCCAGCTGCCCGCTGTCATGCACTACCCATTCCTCAAGTTACCCAAATCTGGCATTTCTTTGGTTGGCCAGGTGAGGAGCTGCTGCCAAGGCTGGTGTGTTACCTTCCTGGATTGGCTGTGCGGTCTGGCTCTTGTGCATCAGAAAGCGGTTGAAGATAGCGCTGTCCCTAGTCCCAGAACGACTCCTCCTGTCTGCTCTCACTGCCTCCACGATGGACTGGACCTGAATGCGCAGCCTGGGAGACTTCTCCTGGAAAGGAGACCAAACCAAAAACCTCAGCCATACAACACACATTGTAACTGCCGCACCCATGAGCTACAACAGGCTTGCCTTGCTCTTAGACTGTTATTCTGGCCTAGAAGCACCAATGCATCATTGCAGAAAGACATTACTTCCCTGATGTGCGTGTGAACCAAGATCCCTGTGTAAAGCTGACCTGCTCCTAGACAGAAGGTGTCTTTGTCCCATTGACAGATCATGTTCCAGGTTACACATCTTCCTTCTCTAGCCATGGGACAGGTCCCTAGGAGCAAAGGAAGCTACTTACCCTATAAGGACTGAATCCTTCCCGCTTGGTCCTCAGGTAGTTGGAGAGGTTTCCATACTTGCAGAACTCAACAATAACCATGAGTGGACCTGGCGAGAAGACAGCAAAGGTCAGGGGAGGAGTAGGAGCTTGGGACGGTCAGAATTTGCCCCAGCTCGTGTTATGTGCAGCCCCACTGAGCTGTGGCACCTGCTCTAAGTGCACACAGACACATCAATAACATCCCCACATGTCACTGCAGTCAACACATGACCAGCAGAAAGGGCACAGGGGATGAGCACTGATCTTTGGGAGCAGGCACAGCCTGTTGTCCTGGGATATTTACCATTGGGTTTGGTACAGGCACCCAGCAAATTCACCACATTGAGGTGATTCCCGATGTGAATGAGGATCTTCAGCTCTGACATCAGTGCCTTGTGCTCGCTTGCGGTAGCTCCCTCTGGAAACACACAGACCATGTCATGATGCCTCCTCACAGTTTTTCACTCCTCCTCGCCACCCTTCTCTTAGCAGAGCATTAATGTGAGTCTTGCTGAGGAGGCTGTGACCCCAAAGCCTTGGTACATTTTGTTCTTGAATGTTTCCATATGAAATGTTAAAGCCTTGTCTGGAGCTCCAAGGATCCCTGCAGTAATGCGGGGGGTGCTCCCCGCAAGTGCAGGGACCTGGAGCAAAGGACAACACAACCTATGCCCAACACATTTTTCCTTATGATAATTGCACGGGGAAGAAAGATCACTTGAAGCTGACATACAGACACACACATTTGAATCTCTGCCCCTTTGGCCTCCAAACAGAGATAACGAGCCATAAAACAATTTGGAGAAAAATCAGAAACAAAAGGCATCAGAGTCTTTTGATTGTGACTGAAGACAGGAGCTGTCTCATCTCAAACCCAGAAATATATTTTTATGATTCCTCTCCAATAGCAAACTCAGTGTTATGCCCCTGCCAGCTCTCTGTACTGCATCTTCTCTCCGAGTGCCTAATTCGCATCAACCCTTGATCCTCTGTTTTACCCTCAGAGTCTGTGGGCCTTTTTCATACTTCCCAGTTTCCCCATATGCATTTTGCCTTACTTGAGAGGTTGTAAATTTAGTCTGAGAGAGAGAAGTATCCTCTTGAGCTGCAGGTGATGGACTACGTGAGAGCCATGCCTCAAAGGACTGTAAAGCAACCTTGCACAGCCAGCCTTCCCTCTGCAATTGCGGTGCAGACCATCTGCATGCTTGCAGTGCTAAGTGCTGCTGAGATGAGCCATGACTTTGCTTCCACATCCAGGCCACTGCTGGCCAGAGACTGACTCAGTATTTTGTTGGGTGCCAAATTACAGAATAATGTTTTGGATGCCTGTTTGGAAGCATCGCTATAAAAGCTTCAAATCTCACTTTGGACTGACCAGGCTTTGGGTGCAAAGCCAATTTAGCCCTCAGAGCTGGGTAAGAGGTGCAGCCTGCTTCCTTACCCAGCTGAGAACCTGGCCCATAAACACCAAATACAGGCACGTTTGGAAGAAGGCAACTGGGAGCAGCACTTCCTTCAGTGATCTGCCAAAGAGGTCCTCTGGATTCTTGTTCATCCTTTGAGACAGAGTTCATTCTTTGCCTTTGCAGACAGCTACATTTCCTTGAAAACCAAGTTCCCCAAGTCCCTGCTGTCTGTTCTGCCACTTGCCTCCCAGTGCAGCTGAATGGGGTGAAAGCATCCACGAGGGGAGGCCAAGAGGGTCAACTGTGCTGAGGCCCAGAAGCCATAAATCCAAAGACTGGCTCCAGCTCCATTTCCCTAGCTCAGAGCTGGCTCAAGCAGAAGTACCCAGGAGTGCTTGTGGGAGATGAAACATTTTCCAGGGCCTTAAAAAATGCCTTATGTAAAAGACAGGGATTTACAGGGTGGACATTCCCTGGTACATGCCTCCTTCTTTGTTGTCCACACAGACTTCATATTCTGCTTCGCTGTCCACATACCTTTCAGCATTTTGACTGCTACAGTCTCACAGCTGTTACTTTTATTGATACCAAATGCTGATGCTTCCACCACCTTCCCAAAGGCACCATGACCCAGGACTTTACCTATGGGCAAGGAGAGAGGTGGTGTGAAGGAAGGCAGGTGCAGAATAGAATGAAAAAAACCTACCCAAATCCCAACAGGAAACCACGGGAAGAAGAAAGAAAAAAAATCATAAAGGAAAAGGAAGGAGTGGAACCTGTGCCCTTGCCAGGTGGCTTCTTGCTCTGTTGATGTGAATAAGAGAAAGGATGATGGGAGGAACTGAGACAGAGCTGGCAGGGACAAAGCAGAGGAAGGAAATGGCCCTGCAGAAGTGAGCGGCTGTTCATTGCCCTCGAGCAGAGCATGTGGGAAAGGTAAATGTGACACCTTTGAGCAGAGCAGCCAGGGCTAGTGTCACTGTTCTGTGCCTCAGAGGTAGTCTGAAGCACATTTAACCCTCCCAGGCAGAGGGAAGAGACTGCAGGTGGGTGTCTCAGCATGAGGAGGATAATGGATGCAATCCTGGTCCTGAACTCAGAGTACCTGCCATGGACTGGGCTGTTCTGTCCAGATTGCCTTGGAGAATATGCAAATGTGTTTTAAAGCATGCCCAGAGGTCTTCTGGTCTCAGTGATGCCTGTGGCGGTACACTGGGAGAGTCTGGGCTTACAGTTGCCTCAGACATGTCCATAGTCTGACCCAAAGAGATTTCCCAGGCACAGCTAGGCTTTAGGGACAGTCTGAGGAAGAATATGGGAAGCCTGAGGTAGAGAGAAGGCATTAAAAACATAGAGGTGTGTAAGAGACGTGGAGGGTGAGTTTGAAGAGCCGGTGGGAAGTCTTGGCTGCAGTGTGCAGTGGCAGGGAGGGGGTCTGGCTCACCTAGGCGCAGGCGATCTCGTGGGAACTCCCACTTGCTGGAATCATAGGGCAGGTACTCGCACTGCTCCTCCAAGGGCACCTCACCGGGGTCCATGATGATGGAGAGGTAGCCTGTCTTGATGTCTGCGTGGGCAGGCTGCAGGAATCAGCCAACACAGAGGGTGAGGAGATGCACTCCCTGCACGGGGCGCTGGCTCCCAAAGGGGATTTGGTTCCTTTGCCTGCCTTCCCCCTGGCAAAGACCATTCCCTGTCACCTTCTTTACCACAATCCTTATGCACCTTGTCCTTGGTAGTGAGAGCGCTTGAAGCATCACTCAATGACCTCCTTTTAGGGGGTGCTGTCATACAGCCCCACATTACAGCCATAGTTTTGCCCTAAGCCACCTCCCCTGCCCTGAGACAGACAGTCACATACCCTTTTGATGTTACAGAAGATGAGAATAAGGAGGATCCAGAAGAAAACAGCAATAACCCCAGTCCCAATCAGGATGACAATCTCCACATTGGTCCTGTCATCAGAGCCTGTAGGACGGAAGGGAAATCATAGCTTCAGAGATTCCCATTCCTTGCTCCAGCTCATCTGTCCCTTTTGGCCGGCTTCAAGATGTGGGGAGACTGGGAAGATGTGTTTGCCAGAGCCGAACATGCTCTGGGCTACAGAGCCTCCTGTGAGAGCACCACGCCACCAGCAAGGTCTAGGGGTTTTCACTGCCTCCAGCTGCCTGGTGTCACAGGGAAGAGGCATGGGACCCTGGCCACACTCCTAATCCCCCCCTTTGTACCCGGGGGTGTTATGAGTGCGGATACCTTCCACAGAGACGCTCGCTGAGGAGTTCACACAGCCCTTGGCGTTGCAGACGTTGCACAGGTAGAGCCCAGCATCCTCCTCCCTCACCCTCTGAATGCTCAGCCTCTGGTTGAAGTCTGCCAGGTCGATCCCTGTAAGACATTGAGGGTTGTAGTGGTCACTCACAGGGAGGGGGGATTAGTATATTGAACTCATTCAGGCTCAAAATAAGGCTTCTATTTTTTGGCTGGTTCATTTGCTCTGCTTCTGCTCCAGGACCTGTTCCTTTCCCTCCGCAATGTGCCTGGATCCTTCCCATGTTCCTTCCATGGGATCTGGGTTGGTCCTGGCATGAGCAGAGATGCCAGGCACTGGGCTGAGTGTAAGAAGATGAATGATTTCTCTCTCTCTGCTCTCCAGCTGAATCTGCACAAGCACAAACAGTGCTGAGCCAGGCCCTAGGGCTGGTGAGACTGCATCAAACTGGGATAGAGCATGATTAAAACTAGAGTTCTGCCAATTTAGAGAACAGGTGCCTCTGCCTGGGCACATCAGCTCTCAGAACCCAGCAGTGTTCAGCTCTCCAGCTGCTGGATGTGATGTCCTGCCTTTGATTCACCCCCAGCCCCACTGTACCTGACACTTCTTCCACCAGTTTCTCGTCTTTGTACCAGCTGATTTCAGGAATGTGGTTGCCGTCCACCTTACAGCGCATCTCTATGGAGTCGCTGACGTTCACCCAAATGTCTGTCAGGTTCTGCTTGAGGCGGGGGATCTCCAGGGCTGGAGGAGCAGCACAAAGAGGAGGAGGGGAAAACGGGAAACTGATTGATCAAAAGAATATCTGTGTTCCTGGGGGCCTTTGGGTCTCCGACCCCTGCTGAAGGGTGTCTTGAGAACCCAGATGCCCTGCCTTTGCCACCTTGAGTTTAGCTTGCTCGCATGGTTTCCCTGGGGGTGGACTGGGAAGCTGATGGCAGCAAGAGTACCAGCTCTCCTGTGTCACTCCCGCCTGCCCTGTGGACCCTCACCCTGCACAGAGATGTATTTCTTGTGGCAGTGCTTCTCCCGGGTCTTCCTGTTCTGCACCTCACACACGTAGTCTCCCTCCTCGCCCAGGGAGATGTTGGGGATGGTGAGCAGCAAGGTTGCATCATTGGAGTCGGGCTTGAAGCGCAGCTCCCCCTGCATCTTGGTGGCATAGTGGTGGACGTTCTTGCAGTCCAGCACGAGGGGGTTGCCCTCCTCATCGTGGAGCTTGGAGAGGTTCAGCCGATACCACTGCAGGTTCTCGTAGGTGTAGTTGTCCGCATTGCAGCTCAGCTGTAGGTCCTGCCCCTCTATGGGCTCTTCCGAGGGCTGGGACTCAATCTCAAACCCATCTGGAATGGCTTTCAGGAAGGAAATGAACATGTGAATGAGTTTCCATGGCTGAGCTGCCAGACACAATGAAATTGTCTCCTTGGGCTCAGTTCGCTGAGACTTCCCTGTCCTCAGCCAGGGTAAAGAAGGCCAATCTAGAGCAGAACTGTGACATGCAAACATCTAGTGACCAGCAGCTTAAGTTGCACCCAGTGAGTGCTAAGGGATATGCTGAAGTCCCAGGTTCAAATTAATGTGGGGTAACCAATGAAACAAGTCTGGGTGGTCTGAATTAGGCTGCTACTGCTCTCAGCTCAGCTGCAGCACTTTGGATTGCACACGTGCCTGCTTTTACAGGTGCAGGCAGTTACACAGCCAGGCTGGACAACTACCCATGTAGAGTGTTCTTGGGGCAGCAACCGAAGATGTTCATCTGCCTCCACAAAAGCTGGGGGCTCTGACAGCACAGGTATTACCTAGGAGGGCCATGAGCCAAGGCTTCTGGGGTCTGTCCAGAAAGGCATGAAGATAAGCCTCTGCTGTGCCCTTGCTGGGCTTCCTGTCCCCAGTGTCAGGGCACAGCCTGGGGTACTGCTGGTAGGAAGCTTATGGAGCCCCATATGGGACACGACTCCAGCCCATACTGCTGGGCTCTAGCTTCTACAAAACCATCTTCCTTCCACCACCAGAAACCCATGGGGACTCTGCTGAGGGCCAGCAGGACCCTGCCTGGGAGCGGGGTCGGGCAGTGCCACTAGAGGATGCTCTTGGACCAGGCACATCCCCAGCCCAGGACCTGCCAGGGCTGCTCCAGGACCTAGGCACAGGCAGGGCTGGCTCATCCCCAGGTCTGCCTGCCGAATTCTGCCTGCGCTATCTGCTGCCAGAGCTCCAGGCTTTTGCTACTCAGCAGAGCTCTGTGGTATCCCTGTTTCTTGCTGGCTTCCTGGTCACTGTTTAAGGTGCTGCCTGTGAATGACGGGACCCAGCAGGTCTAGGGAGCTGTCTCTTTCAAGCAGAGAGCTTGGCTGATGCAGGTGGAGAGGATGTCCACAGTACTCACTGGTCACATAGAAGTAGATCAGCCGCTCATCTCGACCCACTTTATTAGACGCGATACACTTGTACATGACGGAGACGTTGGCTTCCTGGATGGCCAGTTTGCTGACTGTCTGATGGGGGAAGAGAGCATAAGGAGTTAGGAAAAGGGAAGAGGGGTAGGATTGGTGCTGCTGTCTCACAGACAGCAAAGCACACACAGCAAGCCTGGCCCCAGGCGGCAGCTGTACCTGGGAATGGGTTCTGCAAAAATAGCCCCTTATTCAATAGCCCTTCGTGTATTTCAAGCCTCATCTTCTGGCTCTAGCAACAGTAAAATGGTTTGACTCCTGATCTCTGCTCCTTTTTACAGAGCCTGGTCAGCACAGATGCCTCTACATGGAAGCAAACTTCTTGCTAAGCCCCTTGGGTCACCACGGGGACAGGCCTGTGCCCGGCAAGGAGGACATGAACACAATGCAGGGCTGAGGGGATGGCTAAGCTCCTGCCGAGCTTTAAAACACTGGGGAGAAAGGGAAAGGACACACCAAGGCTTTGGTTCCCTGAGACTTCTCCAGCACAGTAGCTGCTTAGTGTCCCACAGAGTTTCTGTGGAGTTTCCAGGTTCTTACAGACCTGCAGGTACTACTTTCATCCATAAGGGGAAATCAAATCTGTGAAAGCATCACAGCTCTCACTAGTTCAGGAAGAGCTGTCGTCTTCTGCCTTTAAATTCCAAGTGTACATAGGCATGGTCCCAAAAGCTTCCTCCTCCCTCCTTCCTGCCAGCCCAGACTAAGATGGGGCAAACAGCCAGGTTGCTGTCCTGGGGACCAGCAGCCTCCCAATAAGTCAGGAAAGGCAGCTGGGCAGTAAGGCTGCTCTCCTCCTGGCTCACGCTGCACGTGTGATCTGCCAAATGTGTTACAAGCACTCCCCTTAGAGGAGACCTGGAGTTTGAAGCACAGATTTCTCCTCTCTCCCAGTTTAAATGACAAGGTAATCACATGCAAAAATCCCACTGATGAGACAGTGTTTAAAATGAAAAAAAAGTGTTCTACAGGGAAACTACTTTGCCTTTACTATTCATCCCATAGACTCTGGGAAGTGTTTCTGTTCTGAGTAGAGATGTATTAGCTTGTCTTCACCATAAGGAACAGTCATTCTTTTAGTGCATCGTCAGTACAGATGAAGTGATGTTATTACTAGTATGTTTGTGCATTGCCTTTTCCATTTCTTACGGTTATTCACCACAGCCAAAGTGAGCCTATTGCTGGCACACGTGTGCTGCCTTTCCTGTTTCTTGAGGATTTTCCTTCTAATCTGTGCTGTTACATTTGAGTTGAGGTTTCTGGATTTGACATGACCCTGCTGTTTGCAGTGCATGGCCATGCACTGTGCACCCTGTGGCATGTTCTGGCCTTTCTGCACAGAATAAAAACCAGAGGAGGATGGTAAGAGAAGACAGGTAGAAAGGAGAGGGAGAGGAAGCAGATTTGAGGACATAGCATCCCACCACAAGTGGTGGAGCTCTCTTCTTCCAGAGTTCTTGCACATCCCTGAGCTGCACAACTTAAATTGGACCTCCAGGACAGTTAAAACCAAATAAACGGAATGAGAAGGACACAGCTGAGGAACAGGAGAAAGAGAATGAGGAAAGAAATGAAAGATCAAAGGTGACCTAGACGAGAGTCACATCTGGAGGGGGACACAAAGGCTTCTCACCCAGGAGCTCCCACCATCCATGCTCACCTCCCCAGGGGACACCAATCCCTGCCTCACCCTCCAGCTGCTCTGGGAGGAGCAGCATCTGCCCCTGCCACCCTTTTGGCAGAGCAATGAACTCCCAGCCAGGCCAGGGGACAGGGGACGGGAAGTGCCTTTGGAGGTGTGTAGGAAAACAGGAAGTGACTTTCGGAAATGGGGGCCCATTTGTTTGTTCTGCATCCCTCTTTGAGCAGCTGGTGCCCGACACCAGCAGGAACAGGAACCCCGTCATGGCGCAGACCTGACACTCACAGCTACCAGAGAGACAGAAAGAGGCAGCAAGCGAGGCCTGGCTGTTTGCAGGTCACACACGCTGCAACGACAGAGAGATGTTCCTTCCAGAGAGGAAATGCTGTGATGGAGAAGTGGGCTCTGCAGGGCACATGTGCTCTCACTCACAAACATGCAGCGGATGGACACCAGCATCTCCATACCACCCTCGCCCCACCAGAATGGGGACAGCTGGGTGAAATGCCCCACTACACACATGCCTGTTCCCGAGGCCAGAGATTTCCTGGTCAGTCTGTGACTCCTGCTCTCCTTTCCCAGCTGCCCAGGCTGCTCTGCGGTGTTTGGCTCTCCCAGAACAGCTCATGCAAGAGGGGCTCAGAAATGGCCCTGGGAGCCCCACATCACACATCCCCCATGCCCTCCCTAGCGAGGTGCCCTGTGTTCAACAGCGGTCAGTGTAAACCCGCCTGCACAGTCTCAGCTCAGTGGGAGCCTCTCTGGACCCAGGGTAATTTCTCAAAGATGACAGCTTGCCCTGGGGCTGCCTGGTACTGCAGAGCCCCAGGGATGGGAAGGGCTGCTGATGGTTTACTTTAGAAGCAGAGGTGTGAAGTCCTCCCCAAATCTCATTCTGCCAGGCATGTTTCCAAGCCACTTTTGCTGACTGAACGCGAAGAACCCATCTGAGGGTGCCTGTTTCCAGCTCCACACTCTGGAATGGGTTTGGTGCTACAGCCTCACCTTGTTCCGCCCCTCCACAAACTCCACCCAGGTGTCAATGCTCTCAATGGGGTTCACTGCATCCTGCTGTGACACATCTTTCCAGTCCTTGCACTCAGGCATCCGGTCCCGCTGATGGCGTCTTGTTGCCCGGTGCCTGCTGTTGCTAATCCAGAAGCCAGAGAGGAGCAGGAGAAAGAGATGGAGAGAGGATCAGCTGGGAAAAAGGCAGCAAAAATAAAATAGCTTTGTGTCGGAGAGTTGATGCCCCTGTCCTCTGACTCGGCAAAATTTCCTGTGTCTCTTGGTTGCACAGTTCTGATGTGTTTCATAAGGGTACTCTGCAATCACTAGTGAGGCAAACATTATCTGTGGGTGTGAAAATTGAGGCAGGGAATGGATACTGGTGTCCCAGGCAGCATCATCACCCCCAGGCCTGTGATTTCATCCTTGCCTGCTAGCGGGGGAGAAAGGCTGGGATGAAATCCGTTGATATGTGCCTGGGACAGTTCTTGATGCCATTTTGCTCAGCAACAAGGCCTTAAACCCTTGCTGAGATGTCACAAACTGGCTCGGTGCCGGCCTGGAGAGCAGAAGGTGCAGCACCCAAGGGTGTTCCTGCTGCCCCTGATTCAACAAATATCAGGAGGGGAACATTTCAAGTAAAATGCTGCTGGTGTCTCACCAGGGCATGATGGTAGCTCTTTGGGCTGAGACAAGCAAGCAGGGAGAAATGCCCAAATCTGTCAGGGACCCGGGATGCTGCAGCCTGCAGGGTGCTTCTGAAATGCAGGTGGGGCAGGGAGAAGGGACAGTCTGCCCAAGATCTAGGGTGGGAGTGTGGAAGCAGGAGGGAGCTGAGTGCCCAAGAGCAGTGGCAAGGGTGTGTGCTGGCGGTGTGGGGCGGAGCGCTCAGCGGGGCGAGCACAACGGTGAGCTGTGTAAACAACAGGAAGCTCGAAAGAAGCCTCCTGCATCCTCTGGAGCTATGCTAGGCAGAAATATGGTGGCCTTGGGAGACAGTGCTCATAATTCATGGGCCCCTCTGCTTCCTGACAGGGCCACAGTGCACTCACATGCAATGGAGAGCTCTCCAGTGTCCCTGGCTCGGCAACAGCCTGCACAGGGCTGCAGGACCTGGCTTCCTCCAGGCATCCTCATGTCCGCCACGCTGCCTGCTCTGGCTACAACTCCCCAGCATCCCTTTTCCTTCTTCCTGTGAGGCTGCTGCTAAAAAATGCCACTGCCTGGTGCTGCCCCAGCTTCCCAGGGCACAGGTGGTGGGCACGCACCCTTCCTGCCTACCTGTTGGCGCTGCCTGCACAAACACCCTCCCGGCAAACCAGCCCAGCAGCTGGCAGAAATCCGGCGCTTTCCCTGATTCAGCAATGCTTTCCTGCATGCAGCAGCTCTGCTCCCCTGTCTATGAGCACTTTTGCTTCCATCATTACCCAGCAGAAGATGAAGGACCAAAAAAATCTTAGGACAGGAATGGGGTGAGCCTCAGCTGCTCTCTCAGAGTCTCACCAAGGGGCTGTGACAATTTCTTCTGCAACCTGCCTCAGTTTCCCCATTAGCACAGTGGTCAGCAATTTTATTGTGGGTGCTGTGAGGTGTGGCCAGGCCATGGACATCCCCTGCCAGATGCAGATGGCCAAGGAAGCAGGGGAAGCTGTAGAAGCCCTTGGTGTCTGGGACCAGCCAGGCTGGGCAAAATGCCTACACAGGGCACAAGCGTCTCTGGCAGGATTCGCTCTGCCTCTTTACAGGGTGAGTGGGTGTACCGTGCTCCAACCTATCGGCTGGGGCTGTCCTCCTCTTGCCATGTTGTGGCTGGGACAGCAAAAGCAATACAGGGTCTGGGACACAGCCACAGTCACAAGGAGCCCATAATACCATGCTAGTGGCCTGATATGAGACGAGTGTTGGAAGAAATGGCACTTACAGGCTGCGTCGGGAGAACATCCGACAGGGCATCCACGGCCTCCACTGCCACTGGATCACCTCTGGTGCAGGGATGCCATAGACTGTGCAGGTGAGGGCCTGGGGGCTCCTTCGGGAGTAGATGCTCGGGGAAGAGGCTTCCTTCTCATGGATGCGTGGAGGAACTGCAAGGATCAGAGTGAGCTCAGCCACTGCATCCCCAGCCCAGGCACAGCCGTCCCCAGGCCCATCTGTAGATGCTGTGGCTCTCAGGGCAGCTTCTGGGGAGGTCAGGCTTCAAGGCAAAGCCCTTTATACTTGGGTAGATTCAAGTGATGTCATTTCTCCTTCTTGTGCAAAGTATGACTCACGATGCTGCAGGGCTCAAAGCACTGTCTTGAAGCCTCCAGCACAGGTCTACAGAGCTGGCTGGAGACAAATCTCCAAGCAGCAGTGCCCTTCCAGCACTTTTTGTGCTGGCATCTGGTTCCTGTATGACATGGAGCAGTTTCTGCTGGAGGAAAACTCCCTAGGAGCTTCCCACCCAGAGGAACTGCTCCAGCTCTCTCCAGGCTCCATGTATGTTGCAGCTGCCCTGCCCTCAAGTTTGCATCCGTCAAGGTCATCCTCAGCAGCATCTCCAACTGGTGGGAGATGGGAAGGCGGGAAACAGCTCCTGAGCAAGGACATACCCTGCCCAGAGTGATGAAGCCAGGAACAAAACTGTGCCATATCACCCAGGTGACAAGGAATCAGCCCCACTATAACCAGAGCATCCCTCAGCAACGGGGGAGAAGGAGGTGATGTAGGTACCAACTGCTTTAGGACAGCAATGGGGACTTGGTCTCAGGGCAGCCCAGAGGCTGAGGCCATGGGCTCAGCACTCTACCCCCAGCCAGTCTCTTTTCTTACCATTGACAATTAACTGGAGGCTGATGTGCTTCTCCAGCCCCGCCAGCCTGTTCCGCAGAACTAGTGTGTAGGTCCCCGCGTGCTGCTCCGACACATCCTTGATCTGCATTGAAGATTGAGATTGCTTGGGAATTAGCTTCCCGTCCTTGTACCTGTGGGGAGGCAGAGAGAAAATGCAGCCGTGGGGAGGAAGTGTCCCACTGGCAGCTGGGCAGGGGTTTGCTGGTCCTCACTAGAGCGCTGTCAGGGGACCTCTAGCACTGGCGACCTCTCTGGAGAGACCTGTGGGCTTCCCCTGGACCTGAGTTATGGGTCTGTGCATTGTCTCGTCTGGGTGTGTGTGGGATTGGGGATGTCGTAGCTCTGCCCTGAGCAGTGTGCAGTCCAAAGCTCCCAGTCAGCTCTAGTAGAAGTACAGCACAACCTGACCCACTCCCTTGCTCCTCTGGGCAGCCATGATCCCTGCTGCAGGGGGACGAGGGGGCAGCTCCTGTGGGAGTTCCACTCGGCCCCTCCAGACAACGCAGAGCTGACCTTTGCTGCTTCTCCCTCAGACCTCACCTCCTCCTATCCCAAGCTGTGCAGCTGAAAGCCAGGACAGGTGGGAGAAATTACCCCCATAGATGGAAAAAAAGTGATATTTGGGACAATCTTGGCCATGGAGGGACCTAGCAAGGAGGCCAGGCTAGGCTTCCCTACTTGGCAGAGGGAAGGAGGAGAGGAGAAGGTGGCTCAGGCTAAGAAAGATGCGTTACCACTGGAAGTCTGGTGGGGGGTAAGCCACGACTTTCACTGGCAGCTTCACAGTTTCATCTCCTGCGGTGGCTTCTATCACCGGGCCCTTCCTCCACTCCACATTGATGAAGGGTTTTTCTGCAAGGAAAAAGTTGAGAATGGAGGAGAGCACAAAGGGACAGGCTGTCACCAAGCTCTGCTGCTCTCCGCAGGGCCTGACAGCAAGGACCAAGAACAGGTGGGGCAGTGCAGTTGAAAATGACTGCTCTGCAATTATTAAGTCAAAATAACCAAAATCTGCTACTGTCTCATTTGCCCATACGACCCTCAGCCTCTATTCCACATCCCTGTTCCCAGCAGGGTCCCCTCCCTGGAGCAGAAGGAGGTGGGAGCCAAGCAGGCCTGCGCAGCGCTGCAACCCTGCCTCTGCTTCACTGTTGGGAGCCATCGGGGGTGCAGGGAGGCTGTGCTGCCCCGGGACTTTCTGCTGCAGGACACAGCTGCCCAGTGCCGATGATGCCTTGTGCACCCACAGCCAGGTGCTTCCCAGGCCAGCCATGCCACAGGGGCACTGCACCTGCCACAGAGCTGTGGGACCTGTGTGTCCTGCCATCCCACTGGCATTTGGGCCAGATTGGTGTTTGCATCTCTCTCATGTCATCTTGGCTGAATGTGGTCATGCTCCCAGTGTGGTGCTGGGGTGCAGAAGGGCTAAGGGTCTGGAGAAAGGCTGGGTCTCACTATAGCAGAGTGGGATGGAGGGGCAGAAGCCCTTCTGCTGAGCCTTGGGACAGGCACTGCCTAAGTCTGGGGATTGCTCTGCCTGCAGTTCGGCTGTGGCTGTGGCTCTGTGAGGGAGTGGAAGGTGCCGTACCATGCACGATGACGTCAGTGCTCTCCTCCAGCATCTGGGCACCGTTGGTGGCTGTGCATGTGTACTTGCCCAGGTCCTGCTGGCTGACATTGTGGAGGGTCAGGATACTGGAGAGCTCTGTGTGTGTCTGCAGGGACCGGCGCTCTGGCTCCATCACTGCCCGCTGCATCTGCAAGGGACAACAGAGCGAAGGGGATGAAAGAAGTCAACAGGATGGGGCTGTGCAGATGGGCTCCTCATGTCTGTGCTTCTTGCTGCCCAGTGCTTGCCCCTCCCTGGACAGGCATCTCCACCACTGACTGCTATCCTCAGGGATTGAAAGGCAACAAGCTCTTCATGACTGACCACCTGAAGCTGGGGTCAGTGTTTAGCACGTGGTTTGCTCCGATCTGCATCCCAGTAACCAGGCTGGAAGCCCTATAGGTACCTGAACAGAGTGATGGTCCCATGGGACTCCCCTCTCTCAATGTTCTCAAGAGACAGAGGCTACAACAGGGGGAAAACACAGGAGGAAGAGACCCCTCCCCTTGCAGGCTCTTGGTGACCAGAGCTGTGTGGCTAGAATAGCTCCTTCTAAGCCAGTGATGTTTGCTCTGGATTTGTGCTGGTGGAAGTGAAGCTGGTGTTTGCCCAGGAGAGCCCCAGAGCAATAACCCCTCAGGAAGGAAAGGGGTTACCCCTGCCAGAAAAATGGGTCTTCCCTCTGTCTGCCTTCTGCTGCAGGAGAGAAAAATGGGAAAACACCCTGACCAAGATGTCCAGGGTACAGCATGCTTAAGATCACAAAGCAGAGCCCTGCCAATGATGTGAAGAGGAACAATGAAGAGGCAGGAGGGGCAACTCAGAGGGGAGTGGTTCAAGTGCACCGGGAGCTGCTCTGTTTGCTGGTACCTGTTTGCCAGGGTAAGTCCACTGGAAGCGGACGCCAGAGTTGAACTCAGCCCACACTGTGCAGTTCAAGACCAGCTTCTCTCCCACTAGCAGCTCCATGGCTTTCTTGGGATACAGCTGGATGTCATACAGCTCGCTCCCTGATGCAGAAGAGGCAACAAAAAGACATTTCTGACCAATTAACTCTTTGACTCAAACTATGCAGTTAGAGGAGGCTTGGGTATGACCACCTGCTGTTTGGCGTATCTCTGTCTGGCACACAATAGAGGAGATATAAGCAACATGCAAAGTCTATGTAGCTAGAGAGGAGCATAACAACCCCATGAGCCACACTGATGGACTTCAGAGTCACCCAACTGCCCCCCTGCACCTTCCCAAATATTCACCTGCTATATGGATGATGAAGAAGTTGGATTTGAAGAGCTTCTTGTCGATGACAGTTTCACATTGGACAAACAAGGAGTCCCTGATCAAGTGTGTGGGTACCTGCACTCCCTTCTTGTTGTCCCAGAAAGTGCTTTTCCCATCAGGGTGGATGAAAGAATTTTGCTGGAAAAATCAACATTTTGCCAACTGAAATTAGAGGGTAACATTCCCACCCCACCCCTTCCAGGCTTGACACTGGCTAACACATCCGTATTTGTGTGAAGAAGTGATGAAGCATCATGCTGTGCTGGCCTCCTGCCCGCTCCCCACCAGGGTTTGTCATCTAGGAATTGCAGCCTCCCCTGTACCCCAAGCAACTGTATCCTGCACCATAAGCCTCTCCATCTGCAGAGTGGGCCAGAGACTTCCAGGAATGGAAACTTCTAGTGATAGCTAAGGAAACTGATGCTGATGTCCCAAGCATTAGCCCCACCGGGATGAGTGCTGACCTTGGGTAGTGTCCTTCCCAGGCAAGGGAAAGGCCCCTGACCCCCAGAGCGTCCCTGGAGGCCTTTGTACAATAGTAACACTCATCCTGGAAGGATGTATTTACACTGAAAAAAAAGGCACAAGCAAACTGATAACAGTTGTTTTTAGTCATTAGCCCCAGGGCTGCAGCCTCCTCCCTTGTGGGGATGGCGACCACCTAGAGGGTTTGTAGATC
This sequence comes from Eurystomus gularis, assembly GCA_013400335.1. Taxonomy (NCBI): domain Eukaryota; kingdom Metazoa; phylum Chordata; class Aves; order Coraciiformes; family Coraciidae; genus Eurystomus; species Eurystomus gularis. The sequence continues at coordinate 584,573 of VZZY01019351.1, forward strand.
ACAGAGACCAGAGCAAACAGGGGATGCTGTGGGGAAATGGGATTAAAACAAAGTCTTGTTTTGTTTCGTAGAGCTCCAGGGAAGAGAAGTAAGGTTGGCAGGAAACCCGTAGGGTCTGCCCAAGGGAACTGGACAGCACAGCTTCAACCAGCAAATAAAACGAGGAAGCTGGTGGCTTGTACTTTCCATGGAAAATGTATCCCATGCATTTTCCATTCCTGGCAGTGCCTGTCCTGCTTCCACTCAGGCAGTTACAAATGCAGAACAAATGCAATACATTTCAGTCCAGAGTCTCCCACTGGCCAAACTCTCACCGAGGTCAGTGTGACGTTAAGGTCTGGGATGGACACAAGGCATGGTACCCAAGTATTCTCCTTCTTGCTGATGAGGAGGGTCTCTGGCTTGTTGATAAATGGCTGTTCAAAATCTGAAGAAGAGATATAAGGAGAAGAAATGTAAACTGAGGCAAGAAAAGAACTGGGAAGAGGGACCAACCAAAAGAAAAGGAGGCTTTCTTTAACACAACGTGAGCCTGCCAGAGGGAGCTATGTTGAGCTGGACAGCCCCATCTGCAAAGTGCAACAGGCAGAGGAGACACCTTGAGCTTGGGAATGCAAAGGAGCGGCCAAGGTGAGCGCCTGGGCCAGCCAGCACCAAACACCATACCGGTGGAGCGGCACTTGTGTGACATTTGGGCAGTGCTGGAAGTGACCTCCCCTTTCCTAGCCCCCTCAAGGTCTCTGCCTGGGTTTGACCCATTGTGAAAGCAGTGGGTCTTAACCTGGGCCCAGCGCCTGCCGAGCCAGTGACTGCGCATGGCTGCATGGCACGGCCAGTGTGCGGCTGTGCTGCCCTGGTGCAGCGGCAGGCAGCCGACCTTCCAGGGCGAGGAAGTGATCCACAGTGGAATGGTATGCAGATGTCATCCTGCAGCCATCCCAGCGGGCAGATAAACAGATGAGGTGAGCTTTCCAGAGCACCACTGCCTCCCAACTGCTGCAAGCACAAATATTGACAGGAAGAACAAAACCACCCAAAATTAATCAGTGAAACGACTCAGCAAGGCCAGGGACGTTATGCTAAACTCCATGCAGAGCTATCACCGGGAAGCAGAGTGTCTGCAGAAGGGGCTACCTCATCTTGCTCAGTGCATCGCCTGTGTCAAACGAGAAAAGCCCAGGTGAGGCTTCACAGTGGAAACAGTTGATGGCAGCAACTCATCATGCCAGGCATCATTCACCACCCAGCACAAGGTCCTGATTGGTTTTGTTCATGGAAATTGCCCTCTGGGTGAAGGGGGCTTCACAAGGATGTGGTGGGTCCCCATCTGGGAGATATGGGGCTGATCCAGGGACTCGCTAGGGGAGATTTTATGGCTTCTGGTACACTGGAATCAGACCAAATGATCCAAATGGCCTCAAAAGTTATTCTTTATTCATCTGGATTGCAGCTAAACCATGGATTTCAAGGGACTATAGCACGAAGGTATCTGTTTGTCCAACCTGAGACTCTTTCCCTCTGCTACCCAACCCCTAAAGCTGCCCATCTAAAATGGCAAATCACCGATTAATTTGGTAATAATCCCCATTTGGGAAGTCTGCTGTTCAAATCACACCCAATCCAACCCAGTGCTCCCACTGTTAAGTGTGCAAGGGGATTCCTTTAATTTTTGATCTATAAAGCTGTTGCCCCGGTGATAGTCATGCTGCAAAGACCTGCTTCGTGTGAAGCACTTTTTTCTACAGCTTAGGTGAAACAAGCCACACACAGGAAACCTGTTGGTCAGCTCTTATGAAAATACAGAACACCTAGAGGATTCTCATCTTTATTTCCTGGGGTTTTATGCTGCCACAGGATTGCTGTCTTCTGAAATTACAGATTTGTTTCTGAATGTGAATGTGTTCCTCACTCCTCTCCTGAGCCCTGGGCATGTGAGAGGGAGGAGGTGGCAACTGCCAGAGGTGAGAGACTATGAGGTCCCTTCCAAGCTCAGATGGCAGCCAAGAACTAACTGATTTACTGCGCTGGTCCTGCTGCCAATGAGCTTGTGATTCATGCACTAACTCCACTCTCTCATCATATCACATATTTTCTATAAGGCTGTCCTAATGGGCCGGATGGGAATAATTTAGCATCTTCTTCATTAATATACACTAAGATTTATGAGATGGGTGCTGTACATATCCTATTCTACCCTGATGAGGCATTTTGTATGTTTACAGTGCTATCTGTAGCTGTAATAAAATACACACCTAACCAGACACATGGGAAATGAGACATATGCCTGGAGAGTTCATCTGAGAACTGAGCTGCAGGTAAAATACTGAAGAACCCATTTTTCCAGCCAAGCACAGATATTTTGTTCTTGGCAATCCCACCAAGCTCTTAACAGGAGAAATTAGGTTGATGGATAAACCTGTGGTCTGATCATGCTGTCTCCAAACTTCCCTGACACTTACATCAGCCCTTCCAAGCTCTCCAGGGACAGTTTCACATTGCAGCCCCATTCAGCAGGAACAAGCAGGGCTTTATCTGGATGTTCTGCAATGGCTATGGTTACTATATGCCTGGGTTTTCCTGACATGTCCCTTCTCCTGCCTGAAAGCCTGTCCTGCCTGGAAAGGTGGATTCTGAGGTTTCCTGCGTGCTTGAAATCCATAACAGGGCACAGCCTGATTGGAACGAGTATGGACATGTGCTGTGTAGCCATGCTGCGAGGTGTCAGCTGGATCTGTTGCACACACGCTGTCCACAGGCACTCTGAGTCCCATGGGCCCTGACAGGGTGGGATTTATTGCCCCTAAGCTACACCGCATGTGCACACTTGCTGCTGTCTGGTGAACATGAGAGCCATTACGGAGCTGCAGATGAGGCTGGAGGTAAGAGAAGGTGGAAAAGGGGGCAAAGTGGCATACACTGGATGACTCAGGAAATCAGGCTCTTGCAAAAGCACTCCCTGCATGTAAGCTTGTTAGGTTGTTCTTATTCTCAGCGTGTGTAAGAAGCTGTCTGCCTCCATCCGGATACAACACTCTAGAGAGTCTGAACACCCCTGTCCAACTCACAGATGTCCCCTCACAACATCTCTGGGACTCAGGGAAGCTCTGCTCTGTTTTAGGATGGGCAGCAGAGCCCATGAGGAAAGAGGAGGCATTTGCCCAAAGAGACCACAACTTCTCTCCGGCAGCTGCCCAGCTTTTCCGACTTGCCCCTGCATTTTTCTCTTCATAGTAGCAGAGGCAGATTTGGCTTTGCCCTGGGACTTCTGAAAAATGCATCTTGTATGTCATGACCTGCCTGGCTCATGACAACTGCACCAACTAATAAATGGGGTTGGAAAGAGAAATAGCTCAGCCAACTGTTTTCCAGGGGACAGTGCTCATTTATCTTGCTGGAGTATGCTGTGAGCAGTGGGGGAGATGGCAGAGGAGTAGTCCCTGGGGCATGGAGAAGCTGAGTATTGGCCCTGCAGCCACTTGCTGAGCTGAGGTTCCAGCTCCAGGCTTGATAGACAGCTCTCCTCCAAAACATGTCTCATAACCCTGCCAGCGCAGGCAGCCTCTGTGCAGCGTGGAGAGGAGCATCTAGATCTGCCACTGTGGAGCAGCTCCAGGGCCATCAAGTCTGGGCACAAGAGGAGGCTGCACATGGTGTGTTTGTACCACTCCTCGGCTCCCTCTCTGTCTCAGCTTTATGGAACGTTATCATCCCTAGCTGCTAGCATCTCAGAGAGTCCCCAGCTGCCCAGAAGCTAACTCCTGTGCTTTTTTTAGCAGTGGAGTGTCTCTGAGGCCTGGCTCTCACTCCTTAAATTCCTGCATTCCAGCCTGGCTGAAGTGATGCCCCCTGGGCTGGGATGTAATTGAATCCCAGGGGCTGCTGCCATCCCCAGAAATGGATGGATATTGGTTCTCTCCAAGTGCAGGGAGCCAGCCCTTGGCCCTCTCCCTGAGCCTGCAGCAGCCATGCTCTGCCCTGGGAGGGCAGAGGGCACATAGGGCTCTTTTATCTTTCTGATTAAAAATAGGCTGCCCCTGAGCTCCCCCAACCAGAAGGTGCACACCGTTGAGTGGCTCTTACCTCTTACAAACACATAGGTGCTGACTGCTGTGGTGCCCTCGATCTTGGCATCAATGTACTTGTAGTAGCAGCGGTAGTAACCTGTGTCATTCGCCCGGGTCTCCGTCAGCAGCAGGACTTTGCAGTATGGCTTCGTGCCGGTCCCCTCACAGTCTTCTTCTCGGATTGCCCAGCCACTACTGGGGGCTGCTGAGGCCACCAACTTGGTCTCCTTCTCCTTCTCGGCAGGGTCCACCTTGCCCCCAGGCCACAACCACTCCAAGGGATGCTGGCCTCTGGACACAGGCAAAGAGGAAAGATAGCTTTGGGCTGAGCAGGGTGAAGGCAGTGGGGATTTAACTGCCTGGTGTGACTGCACACATCTGCACATGGCCCAGCCAGCCACCGCTCTCAGGCTGCGGCATGGAGGAGCAGCCATCTTCCAAGGAGAAAAATAGGCGTGAGGAGATGGCAAGCAGATTCACTAATCCCGGTGCAAGCCGAGGCTCATCCCCTTCCCCAGGCCACCTCTCTGGCCACGCTAAACTGTAAGACATCAGCCCACTCACAAGCAGGTCTCTCCCTCCCATAACTTTGTCCTACTGGTATTGATGCCAGGACAAGGAGCCACATAGGGCCCTGGAGGAAAGGCTCTATTTATTCTCTATTCCCTCTCATTATTAAAAGGGTCCAGAGCTATTAAGAAAACACACAGATGTGATGAGTTCCCTTGGCTCAGTGTAGCTGCTGGCTGGGGCTCATAGTGTGATGAATGGAGTGGGAAGGAGAAGGAGGGAAGGCAAGCAGACTGGAAAGAAAATGAGAAAGAGGAAAGCAGGAGAGAATCAGGGATAAAAGACAGCAAGGAGAAAACAAGGGGAGGCTCAGTTGACCTCAGCCTTCTGTCCAGCTGCCAGCTGTTTCCTTTCTGCTGCCTGGGAGGGGGTTCCCTTGCTCTGCACAGCACCCTGCAGCCCCTTCACCCCCAGCATGCACACCTTGCTGGCCTGGGGCTGTTGCCCCTTTCCACCTCTGCTAGGGACACCTCTCCAAGGGCACAACCACAGAACCTGTTCACCAGTGGCCTGAAGACAAACAGAAAAGTCCAGGAACTGCGAGAAACCCCCAGACAGAGCGTGCACGTGTGTATTTATATATAGCTGAGGATTGCCAGAGTGGGAGGCTTGCATATGCACATGTACACACACACGCGCGCCACCGTAGCTCGCTATAACTGCACTTGTTTACTACAAACAAAACAAGCTTTTATTCCATGCTGGAAGTTTCCGTCTGTGAAACCAGAGCCCCTTTCAGAGGAAGGCCTAGTCCTACTTGAAAGTTTGCCAGCAGAGCTGAAAGTCACTTAAGAATGTGCAGAAAAAAAAAAAAAAAGGAACAGGAAAAAAGAAGACATCGAAAGAGACAGCTGTGGGGGTAAAACCGGCCTTTTGTCGGCACCATTTGCTCTATTAGGGGAAGGTGGGTTCACCTATGATGCCATCTGGAATAGGCGTGTTGGCACAGGCAGCTTCTCTGCCAGGGCCCTGCCAGGGAAGCTCTGTGGGCAGATGCTTTTAAGCGCAGCCAGATTGTGAATGTCACCAATAGCTGGATCCAGCAGACAGCAAGGGACAGTGTAGAGGAAGAGAGATAAGGTGCCATCGGAGGGCCCAGTGGCTCAGACACAACGAGGACAGGATTTCTGTCCAAGCATGGGGGAAAGACCTGCCCCTTTGTGTTTGTCTTCAGCAGCTGATAACTTCCTGCAGACTTTGCTCTCTTCCAGCTCCTGCTGCCTAGCTTTCCAAGGATGAGTTTGGAGACAGCATGCTGCACTCTCCCCATGTCACCAGGCACACGGACTCTGGAGGCAGTGATGTGCCCTTGGGGACAGCCACACAGCCCCTCTGACCCAGCTCAAACTTCTGTGTTCACTAAACATGCCATCAGTGCCTGAGGCAGGACTGGAAGTACAGCTCTGGTGGCTGGTGTCCATGAATCACAGCAGGCTTTTCCAAAGTATCAGAGTCTCATGAACACTTCAATAAAAATAAGACTCTTGAATTTTGATTTTTTTCCCATCCCACGCATGCACAGGGAAAACAATAGTAAATCTGATGACCAAACCAGTAGCACTCAGCAGCCTCTGCCATGCGCATCGCTGCTGCACCCATGGCCCTGCTGCACCAGGCGCAGACCGTGGATCTGGCCCCGCTCCCAGCCCGGGAGCCAAGAGCTTCAGACCCTGACTGCACAGAGGAGCCCCAAAGCCCTTTGCATTTGCTCAGGCATTTTTGGTGCTCCATGTGAAGCAGGGTAATTGTACAAGTCTCCAGTGTTTCCGCTTTCTGTTTGTTTACCCACTGGGATTTTCACGCATTATCAGATCCACTTGTTTTATTAACCATCCAGGCTAGCAGTAGCTGAGTGACACGTACTTATATAAACACGGATGGGCCAGTACAAACAGAACTGCCAACCAGCCTGCGGGCAGCTCTAAACTAAGGCATTCCTTGCATCACAGAATCGTTCTGGTTAGAAGAGACCTTCAAGATCATCAAGTCCAACCATTAACCCAGCACTGCCAGGTCACCACTAAACCATGTCCCTCAGCACCACGTCTACACGGCTTTTCAGTCCCTCCAGGGAGGTGCTGCTTGATCAGATTCAGTGAGGACACAAGGTGTAGGCATTAGAGTGAGTCCAAGTTAGTGTCACTGAGGTGTTAAGAAGACCAGAAGGCGGCAAGGATGAGGGCAGGCCAGGCTCACTTGGATTTATTTCTGAATCTACCCTCTGCATTTGGGGAAAGGTCCAGGCAGCAGTTTTGGATGGTTCCCTCCCTCCTATCTGTCAGGTTTGTTCCCAAGTTGTTTTCTTTCAGCTCTGTGATAATGTGCCTCTGGGCGAGGGAGCCTGCTGATGCCAGCTGGAAACAGATGCACCGTAGGCTTCTCCACAGCTGTTTTCCTAAATCTCTTCAGGATAGATACTCTTCAAGGGAGACAGTGCAATTGGCACCACTTTTCTTCAATCCTCTTTGAAGCTCCCAAGCATCGTATGATGAGCAAAGCTGGCTGTGGCTTTGTGGCTTAGCTGGGATAAGACAGATCCCTTCTCAGCACCACTGACAGTGTTCACAGCAGTCAAACCCAAAGAGCAGCAGGTGTTGTGTGTCCTCAGACACTGCTCTGGAGCAGTCATGTTGGGGCACTACCTCATCTGCAGGCTCCTTCAGCCCTGCCACAGTACTCCTTTCCTCCACAGGAGCCAAGAGGGCTCTGGGGTCAAATACTTCCACTCTGCCAGAGTAGTGTTTGTGCATCTGCAAGTCAGCTCCATTAACAAGTCACTGGGTAAAGAAGGACAACCTTGCCTTTCTTTTTCTAAATACGACAGCTGCATGATGCTCCCTCTCCACCTGAGTGCCAAGCACCTTCAGGATGGGGATGGGGTGGTGCTGGGCTGGTACATCCAGGAACAAGCTGATCCCTCCAGAGGTTTCTGCTGTTGTGCAGCTGGCTCCTGTGGGCTTTGCTCCAATATTCATGAGCCAGAACAGCACAAGCTCTTCACTTTCCTCCAGTACAGGCTGCTGAGGGCATGAATGCAGAGATTCACAATATTCTTTCCTTCCTTCTTGGGATGGAAGCTAATAAAAGACGCACTGTCCATGTGGGCATCAGCCCCTTTGCCCTGCTCTGCCACATGCTTAGATCAAAACATCACTGGGGCTCTCAGTCAGCCCTGGCATGATCTGTATTTTTGGGAATGCTCCTATTCTTGTCCTGTGCTCTGTCTAGACCTTTCAAGGGTGCATTGTGCTGGATCACAAGAGAACGTGCTTGTATGTGATGCCAGTTGCAAAAGCAGAGCCCCAGCATCTGGTGGCTCCTTGTGTGTGTGCTGTGTCTTTGGGTCTTTGCTAAGCATGCTCAGCTCCGGAGGCATCGCTTGTACTGTGGCCTGGCTGTGGTCACCAATGAAGGTAGGCAGGCTGCAGAGCAGGAGGGGGGCTGCAGGGCCGTGGATGTGTGAGATCCAGGCTGCTGCAAGGGAGCCTGAGAGCGCAGTTGGCTGCAGGACTCTCACGCTCAGTGGGTGAAGCTTGAAAGATCTCCAGGGAGTATCATGCGAGGGGTTTTAAGCTCAGCTTTCTGCTGCAGTACTGCTTCAAGCAGGCCCATACTCCTGGCTCCAGGGCAACTCGAAGAGCAGCCAGAGGACACTGTTCTCAAGGGAAGACGAGGGTCAAACTGAAGCCACCTCCAACATGATGCTCAGCGGGAAATCCCTGGATCCTGGATTTGATTTTGTATTTGTTTCTGCCCTACCCTGCCCCACCACCCTTTCCTTTGCCTGTTCTCTTGGTGGTCTGCATGTTTTTCCCTTCAGCTCCCATTAACACAAGCCAGGTCTTCCCAGGGTGGGCCATGGTCCAGAGAAGAGGTTGGAGAAGCAGCTGGGTGTAATTAAAGATCCAGGGACCAGGAAAGATTTACTTTTAATTCAAACGAAGTAACAGTGTCCCATAATCAAAATCCCCTCCTCAAGGCATTAGATAAACACAGGCTTGACAGCTCAGATGGAGAAGGGAAACCTCTGAGCCATGCAGGAGATGCTGAGAGTCATTTACTGGTGGATGGTGCAAAGGACACTTGCCAAGCCCCTGAGGAGCACATCTGGGACAGCAGGATGCAGAGCTGGGAGGCAGGCAGACAGCAACACTGGCATAGGGTGCAGGGTTTTAGCACTGTTTGCAGATGGCCCTGCTGCTGTTCAGCTGGCCAGTTCAGTCCTGCACAGTAACTGGGATCCAGGGGTAAAGGCAATCCTTAGCTGTGTCCATGCCAGCAAGCTGCATGGATGCTGCCCAGTGAGCCCGAAAGTTGAGCCTTGGCACTGCAGCAGGAAACAGTGAGCTTGTTGCCACTTGAAGAGACTCTGTAGCTTGTGTGATGGTCTCCACAAGAGCAGGCCATACAGAGTCTGCACTGGAAATAAGATTTTTTGTTTCCAGTTCATGTGCTATTTCTTTATATTAGTTGATATCTAACAAGGAAAGGGCACTCTTGTCTGCAGTCCCCAAAAAGAAAGGCTTTCTGCTTCATGGTGCTAAGCAGGTATGCCTGCTTGACTGCAAGAAGACACTTTATTTAACCACACCTCTAACTTCAGTACGTCCTTTAGCTTTGGCTCAATCTGAAAGCAACACAGTCTTGAAACCACTTTCTGTGTCCTTCCCTGGGCCACTGCTGAGAAGGATCTGGCCTGACTGTAAGCTCATTCAGAAAAGCTCACCAAATTTCCCCTCGTCCAAGGTTTTACAGAGCATGTCAGCTTCTGCATCCCCCTGTGGAGACAACTACCACAGCAGAGCACTGGAGTCCCCAGACGCTCTCCTTTTCCTCTTTGCCCCTCACAGCAACTATATGGCTCACCATAGACCCCCAGCTCACACATTTCCTACAACCTAGCATACCATGGCTCCTTGGGTCACCGTATGAACAAGTCCACCACCGCTTAGCTTCCCAGACTGAGTGAAACGAGTTCAGTACGGCCATCAACAACCAATCCTCTGTCCCTCTCCCAATTCACAAAATAAAAGCAATGCCATCTGTTCCAGGAAAAGTTAAATATGTTTGCGACAAGACATGAATACAATGCCAGCCAAGTGTTTGCAGTAATTGCTCCATGGTTATATATAACACTGAGAAACACCCATTTGAGGCCCACGCTGAATTTATACCCCTGTTGGGCCCTAGCGCTCAGATCCCAAGCATGGATCTGCTTTCAGCTGCTAAAGGGAAACTCCAGCTTTGTCAGGAAAAGTGACCTTGGTCAATTCTCCCACTTGTCGGTTTGTTTTTTTTTTTCTTTCCAAGATAGAGGGTAGCACTGAAAACATGTACAGCCAAATGTCCCAGCATGGGATAAATCAGTTCAGGCACATCACTTTCTCAGAGCCACAAGCTCCAAAACAAGCAGAGATTCTTTAGCTCCTCTCACAGAGTTATTCACCTGGCCTGGCTGGGGCTTCTCTTCATCCCTATGTCTACAAGGCAGAGCATTAAATCCCAGCTTCCTAGAAAAGCTGGAAACCTCTCACAGCCACCACTAAGTGCAGTCTTGCCTTCTCCCATGGATATTTCTCAATGTCCCTCAAAATGACCTGCCAGATTTAGAAACCAGAACTACAACCCTAGGAGCCCCTAATGAGGTGAGAATAAGAAACCTCAGAGAAAGACAAGAAAAGTTAGGAAGGCCAGTTTCCCTAAAGAGCTTACATGGAAGCTATTAGATCATGCAAATGTTTCTCTATCTTACTTCTGCCTGCAAGACTACAGCAGAGGTTATCACCATCTCCTCTGAGATGTCTTCAGCTTCTTTTTCAATTAATTAATTAGACAAACACAGACTTGGCAGATGTGGAAGATTTCTAGTCAGCCACACTAATTTTCAGGTGTACTGCAGCCAAGGTGTCCCCGATGGGTTCTCCTTGCCTGGTCCTCCAAAACTTACCAGGTAAAAGTAGTCTAGGCAGACCCACACTTGCTTGCACCTTACCTGCAGGTGATGGTCAGTGTATCCTTGGCGTTGATGACGTGTTCCTCCTCGGTGATGCTGAGAGTAGGGGGGGTCATAGAATAGCTGCTCGCCAGATCTGTGGAGAGAAAGGAGAGAGGGGATGATGCAGACATCTGCTAGTCTGGACCCCTTGCTGTGAGCAGCAACTAGTTTGGCATCATGAGCCCAAGGAGGGGCAATGCCTCTTGAAGAAAACATCTTACAGGAGTCTGCTCTTACAAGACAGTTGGCTCACTGGGACACAAGTGGTTCACTTGCAGCCCTCCTGGCTCCAGCACGCAGCTCTTTGGCAACAGCTCTAGGGCCAGGTCCAGTCAGCCCTAGGTCTCATACAGACTAGCATAGATGAGGACCAGAAAAAGAATGGAAGACCAGAAATCAGGTAATTCAGGTGTAGCCATTCCTCATCAGGTGACTAAGATTGAGCTCACTTGGATTAGGGCTCTGAAATAATCTTATCTGCTGACTGGAGGAAGTCTAGCAGGAGATTGCTCTATACATGTGTAGTTTTCTACAATCAGGGAGACAAAGCAGGGGTGCCCAGCTACTCAAATGCCAAACTCTTGCGTTGGTACAGAGATGCTCCCAGGAGCCAGCAGACATTCACTGAATGCCCTTCTCCTGCCGTTGACTCTCAGGTACAGGCAGTCACCTAAACAGGACCAAACCTTTGGGGATTACAGCAGCCCCCTTCCCTACACCACAGCCTGACAGGCATTCCAGGAGTGAAATTTTCCAGGCTCAAGGACAGGCAGTTAAACATTATCATTGCTTCTCCCAGATTTTTTCTGGGAGAGTCTCACTTCTTGTGCACTTGCATCTCCGGCATGCCAGACATGCACCTTAAGCGAGCTCCTCATGGACAAAACATCTCGAAGTACCGGTTATCCTCAGATATGTACTTGTTGTTTTTCATTAGCACGGTCTTGCTGACTGGCATTACTCTGTGATCTTTATCTTAAAACTCTGGCTTCTGGAGATGTGAGATAATTCAAAAGAAAAGTCTTGGTGACTACAAAAACAAGCCAGCCAAACTAACCAGAAATAGAGGGGAAAAAAAAACAAACCCAATGCTGTGAAATGTGAAGCTGTGACTCAGGTGGATGCTAAATGCTAAGGAACAAAAGAATGCAAAAATATGTTGCTCGCTTGATTTTCTACAGAAATGTGAGGTTTTAGCAACCACCGTTTGTGCCCGTCTGTCTCCTTCCCTTGTAACATTCAAACCCATGTATCAGAGAGATCTGGCAAGGAGGGAGAGTCCTCAAGGTCATGGTGTTTCCATGGGTTTCACAAGCAGCAGGAATGCTATGTGACACCTCTCCTCCAAAATCATAGCCTGAGGACCCTGGGCCTTGGAAGCCCTGTGGTAGAGACAAATGATGGACGTTTCTCTTTGGGGAACCTGCCCCAAATTGCCACCAGCCTCTCTGACACAAGGTCTCTGAGAAGTGGCATGAGGAGCCAGGCCTATGTAGAAGCTGTGGTGCCCAAGGTCCACTGCCACCAGGAGAGGCCACTGAGGGGGACATGGTAGTGGAGGGACGTGCCGAGCAGCACCACCAGCATGGCCAGGCCAGGGCCACCGGCCTTGTTCTCCCTGATTGTTCTCCGCTTCCTTCCCGCCTGCGCACGGCTCTGAGGTGGTGTCCCCACGGCTGCCCCCATGGCAACGGCAGGGTGCTGGCCATCTCCCCGTGCCATCTCTTGCCTCCTCTTCCCGTGCCCACGTGAGGCAGCGTCAGCCCAGGGGACACCCCAGCCCACCTCTGCCTGCATGGGGGTCCCACTCCGCATGGCCTGTCCTACAGACACTCCTCTCTAAACAACAACAACAGCCATCGTTCGTCATTCAACAGGTGGGTCAGGTCAGCGTCACCACGGCGCCCGGGGCCGGGTGGTGCTTGAACCCCATGGAGGACACCCTGCCTTGTGCCTCCAACCTCCCCTTCCCTGAGGGAGGGGATGTCTGCTGTCATGCACAAAAATGTGCCCCAGGGCTGTGAAAATAAATGACCCCATTTTTGGTAAAATCCCTTCAAAATGTAACGAGGTTTATTAAAAAAAGAAGCAGGGGGAAGGAATCTGTCTGCTAAGCTGCATTTCCTATTAATGCCGGACACGCTTATCCCAGTGCAAACACTGCTCTCCAGATGGCCACAGCCTGCTGGTCCATCGCGCCGGCAAGTGGCTGGGGGTGCCTGCTCAGCCCAAAATACCCAAGGCACGGCTTTCCATGGGGCTGGTTAGGGACAGCAGACATTCTCATCCTGTCAGTGCTCTGAGGACAGCAAACAGAAAGCTAATCCCCAAAACACTGGCGTGGCAATCCCCCGGGCTGGTTGTGACAGGCGCCAAATTGGATCTCAAAACTGGAGAGGTCCCCCTTGCTTGAACCAGTGAATAAGCGGTCCAAGGTGGCAGGAGCCTCTTGGCTGATGCTGAGCACCGCCTCTGCCCCACCACCGGGCTCAGGGGGAGCAGGACAGCTGCAGAAATAACCCCCTGCCTCCCTTCACGTGCCGCCCGGTGACCTGTTAGCAAACAACGCTGGGGGGTGGAGGGGAAGAAAGAAAAAGTACGATCTGTGCAGGTTGAGGCTGTGGGATTCCTGCAGATGCATCCTGTCCATGGCCCTCCGCGAGTACAACAGGAAAAGGAACCACTGCTCCCGCTGCAAGCACCACGGTGCAGGGCTGGGGACGCTCCCGCTGCTGGCAGCCAGCACCAGGCTGGCTTTCGCAGCCGTCCAGCCTCCTCACCGGCCCCAGACTGCTGGAAGCTTTGGGGACTCCCGGCATCAGGCACTGGCTCACGCTGGGGACCCACAACTCACCCCAGTGCCCCACACCGGGGCTGGAATCTTGGGATGCCAATGCCCACAGCCACCCGTGGCATCCAGGACAGGCAAAGGGGTGCACAGAGCCATTCTTAGCCTGTGAAAGCATCTTCAAAGCTGTTAACTTTCTCCCCCAAAATGCTCCATCCCTCTCCGTGCTTGCTAGATGGATCCACCCCATTGCTGCCCTTGCCTAGGGAAGCACGTGCCCTGCTATGGCTCTCTCCTGTGTCTCACTCTCCCCAGCAGTGAACTTGGTGCTGACTTTGGCCATTAAATCTCTGTTAACCGACATACAGATGGTTTGCGTCTCTGGCAAATCCCAGGGTGTGAGGGAGATGTCTCCAGAGCATGAGGCGTCTCCTCTCCCCCAAGTGACTCCTTCCCCACCTCCAACCCCAGCGATGCTTTATCTCCTTGGCCCTCTGAGTAGATCCCGCTCTCTCATGCACGCCAAATCGCGCCCTTGCACGGGGAGAGCATTAATGTAATTAAAAAGGCATGCAGCAGCCCTGGCTAGCTTTGTTTTTTCAAGATGGTTTCCAAGCAAGTTGGCAGCAGGATATTAAAATAAACAGAGGGGGATTGATGGGATGCGGGGAGAGGAAGCAGGATCCCACAGCCACTCACACCTTGTCTATTTTCAGAGACTTGCGTTTCCCGGCGGTTTTCCTAGCCTTGATCTCTCAGCGTGTGGCTCTGAAAGGGGCCAGGCTGCACCGAGGGCCTTCTCCTTATCACTGGTGGCTTCTTCATTTTCTCCAGCCCCTTCTGCCTTTCTCTGCACCCTGAAATCACTGCTGCTCTCAGCACGGTGGCAGGGCTGCCTGCTGGGCTCCTGCATCCCTGGGCTCTCCCTGCCTGGTGGGGAAGCCACGCTCATCCTGGAAAGTGCTACCCCCCCTAGGGTGTCTCACAGAGACCGAGAAGCCCGCAGGTTCCAGCCGTGTGCCTGACCTCATCTCTCCACTCTCAAGCACATTGATGGGGCCTGGTTTTCCCTTGTGATGGCTACAGACAGCTAAATCACTGCAGGGCAGCATCTGTGCCAGAGCCAGCATCGCCACAGTAAGCCACGGCCTTTGAAACCTGGACAAAAGCTGTGCACGGGTGAAGGTGCAGGCATAGCAGGGCATGGTATGGCACGACACAGCTTCTGCTCTCTGTCTGCTTCCACTTGCAGGAAGCCTTGCACCGGATCCTCCCTCCAAGCCCCCCCACACCACCTCAGCCCATCTCTGCTTCCCCTTCCCTCCCTCTCTGCTGAGTCGGCCCTGCTGACTGATTAACTGATCCTTTCCGGAGAGGGATTTTGTTCACACTCTGTCCTTCTCACTCACTTCCTTCCCCAGCGCTGGACTGGATCTGCCCTGTGTCCCCAGCTAACCGGCACAGCTCATGCTCCTGCCACCAAACGTACTGATTGAGCAGAGCTGCAAAATAACATGCATGGAGCAAAGCTGGTCCAGATGAGGCTGTGTGCTCCTGCTTGTCTTCCTGCACCTCACATACCCAGCCCAAACCAGCCTGTCCACCCCAGTGTTATACTAGGGCAAAAGAAAGACGGGAAGGGATGCTGTCCTTTCCCCCAGCAAAACTGCCCCGACCCTGCTACTGCCCCATCTCTGCTTTTACTCAGGCAAAAATTCTCAGTCAATGAGCATCCCGACACAGCAAGGCAGGAACCTGAGATTTGGACACCTTTCTACAACAGGGATTTCTGACAGATTCGCATCAGGTAACCAAATCCCCAGACCAAGGCTCCAGGATGGAGCCCCTGAATTTATCCACGTCCTGAGTCTGCAACACAAAGCACCATGGAGAAGCCTCTTCCAACTTGCCAGGCTCAGACAGCTGCTCTGGCCTGTCGCTGGCTGGGGCTCAACAGCACTCTGAATGCCCCAGGATTGCTCAGGGCCCCGTACAGCCTCGTGTGGCTCATCTTGAAAAGCATGTCCCATTCCCCTTGGGTTTTACCCCCAGCCCGAACCTTTGGCTGCCCTGAGCTGCCCCTGCAAAGCCAGTGGTGGGGCTCTTCCCCTGCAAGCGGGGCCAGGCGTGCACTTAGAGACATAATCATGCACCATTGTTACTATGTGAGCAAAGACCTGCCCCTGGACAGCCAACAGTAAAATTCCAGTACCAGTACCTCACTGGCAATTGGGGAAACAGGGACTGAATGACCCTTTCTGATGCAGAAGAGCAGCAATAGCTGGCACTGGGGGACAGGGAGGAGAATCATCATAGAATCATAGCATACCAGGTTGGAAGAGACCTCAAGGATCATCTGCTCTAATCTTTCTTGGGAAAAGCCCGGTCCAGACAAGCTGGCCCAGCACTCTGTCCAGCCAAATTTTCCTCTTGTGTTTAATCAGAATCTCACCAGGAGCACCAATGCACCAACGCACCCATTACCCCATATCTTTTCCATGTGACTTCTTGTAAAAAGGGAGTCTCCAAAACCTTGCTCTGCCCTTTCTGCAGATCTCTCCTCCAGCTTTCCAGGCTGGGCTTGTCTGAATTAGCAGCCTTTCCTGGTGAAACTGCATGTGCACCATTTCTCCTTGCCCCGCAGGAGCTAACTGCAGCACCGCAAGTGCCATCTTTCCCCCTCTGCTCCAGTTACCTCTTCCGCACCTGCTCCATGCTGGTATAACCCACTGCCCTGGTGCCTGATGCTGGAGGACCCATGGCCACCACAGGCACACAGGAAGTCCACGTGGCAGAGGCAAAGCCCAGCCAACTTCCCACCTGGCTGAACTTCCCCCATGGAATGACTCCTCCTCACGCACAGGGCAAGCATCCAGCTGCGGGTTGGAGCAGCAAAGCGTGAGTGTCACGTCACGCAAGGAGCAGGCAGCTGGCAGAGCAGGAAGCTGGCAGAGCAGCAGGGGGAATTTGGACATAGAGCTGTTAGCTCCTCCTCTTCCTCCTCCCGGTGCTCACCAGCACAGAGGAAGGCTTATTTTGCAGAGGTGAGATATCACACGAGGCTGATAAATGAACGATAGGCTCCGGCCAACGTGGGGATGGAACACAAGGTGTTTTCTCTACAGCCTCACAGGGGACAGGGCGAGCCCCAAACCATGGTGGGAATTCACACTCACGTGGAGCAGGTTCTGCCCAGCAGTGTATGCCCAGGGCCTGCAAGGGCAGAGTGACAGCCACCCATGCCTACGGTGAGGCTGAAGGAAAAACGGGGAGGTGGCATGCTAAAGGGCTCTGTGGGCAAGATGGGAACACGCTGAGGTGTAAGCAATGAATAAATTAAAAATGATAATGATAGAAAACTGGAAATCCCTCCTAAACTATGTATTTGCACAAGGGCAAAAGTGGGGTTCATGAAACATATAACTGTTTCTGCAGTGCAGAGTTTGCCATGACTTTAGATCTGTCCCAGAAGGGGTTAAACAGAGGGGCTGTGCTCCTATGTGCAGGATCAGCCCCTCTGCACCCTGTGTTGTGCTACAGCATCACTGTCCCAGCCACACACCAAGTGCTTATTCAGGCCCAGGGCAATACCTTTCCCCTTCTCACGGTGAACGATGCCAATGGTGAGACAGCACTCCTCTAGTCTAGAGATTTTCATCCACGGACCTCAGAGCCCTGAAATGTCACCACATCAAAGTATGGGCGATCTTTGTCCTCACCATTTTGTGAGGATATTCCCAAAGCATCAGATGTTCCTTTGCTTCTCTTTCAGGGGACACAAAGGACTAATAGTTACGGGAGCTCAGTCAATAACCACAAACATAGGTGACCGTTATTACTGGGTGTCTGATCCCTCCTGTCTGACACCAAAAGCATAATGAGACATTAACTTTGCCCCAAGACAGCTGTGGGGAAGTTGGTGCATGGAGGCAGGAGTCCCCCAAGCAGGGATCAATATGAGGGCTGAGGAAGAGGGCACCAGAACTGGTGGAAATGCTTTTTTTCTTGGTGCCAGTCTCAGAGACGTCCCAGGCACCATGGGTCTGCTGTGATGCTAGGTGAGGAGGAAGGGCATGTGTCCAAACAGACAGGGCATTTGGGGAGTGCAAAAATCAGGGCTCTCCTCCAGCTCAGCAGCTGTGGCCAGAGGATATCCCAGCCAAAATATCTCCTTGCCTGCCAGCCAAGTAGGTAGTGGGATGAGGTGGAGAGAGACCACCAGCAGCGCATCATATGATAGCAACATGGTCCTGACACAACGAGAAGCCATAGCCAGACCAGCAGCACTGTAAGGCCAGGTGTTCTGCTCTGTGTCCCTACGGCACCACAGCCACACATCCAGCGCCCTCCAGTCTGGCCAAACAGCCCAAAAGGCTGCTCTGGCCTCAATGCATGCACCCCAATGGGTCCATTTAGCCTCTCATTGCTCATAAACTTTAACTGGCTGGTTCTTTCCTGGCAAGGCATGAAAATCTCATAACAACCTGCAGTGATGGGGAATGAGGCAAGGTAAGTCATGAGCTCTCTGAGCTTCTTCAGCTGTTGGACTCCCAAGCTGTCAGTCTCATCAGGAGACAGAAACAGACGAGCTTGGAAGCAGGAGCCGCTTTCAAGAGAGCCAGGCTCGCCTGAGGAGCAGTCATCCTTGTACCCTTCAGTCCTGGTTCATTGGTGCCTCCAGGTAGGGGTTTACATCAGGGTATTTCACAAGCCAGATGCCCGAGGCAGCAGAGCACAGCTGGGCTGCACCCAGTGCTCCACCACCCTGCCACCCTGGTCTGCAGGGGCACAGCCACCCGTGCCTGGGGACCTGCTGCCATGTCATCCCAAAGCATCCCAAAGACAGGTCAATGAGCGCCTGTCTGGGAGTGTTTATCTGTCTGCCTTTCTCCCTCCGCAGGAAGCACTATCTCACCATCGCCCTGCCGAGTCCAGCCCGGTTTCCTGCTCCTTCCTGCCAGGTTTACCCTGCTTTTTCCTCCTCCCCTCCCCCTGCCCCATGGCTGTCAGGCCATGTTTGCATTTCTGTCTCCTGCCGTCTTTCCTCTCCCTGTCCACCCCCCGCACTCGATCCCTACTCCATCCTCCCCGAGAGGCTATGTCCTGAGCCAAAGTTAGCCTCTGTCAGGTAGCCACATGTCCGGCCTGGGGCAGCGGGTCAGCCGGGCCACCCTGCAGACCTCCTCCAGGATCTCTGCTGTCAGCAGCCTGCCTGGGTCCCAGGGGAGCAGGCTGTTTGCTGCTCTTGCTCGGGTGAGGGATGCTCTGGTACATCAGAGAGCTGGTTTCCCCTCAGCGAGCCACTGGCCCACCCTTTCTGCTGCTGGCCAGACACTGCTTTGTTTGGTCCCCCATTCCCTGAATCGCTCTGGGTTTGTTGGCTGCCTGCTCCTGCCCGGAGAATCCTTTTCCTGCCTTTGAGATAGAGGATGCTCGAGCCATCTGTGCGTTTTAATTTCCTTGTAGAAACTAACAAGCTAAGGATTGCTTCCTTTCCCTGACATTTCGGAGGGCAGCTCTGCCTCAGTGGGATGCACAGGGAGGGAGGGGGAGCCCAGCACCTTCAGACAGAAGCAGGACCTATTCTGTCCACAGGATTCACTCCCCAAGGGGCAGAAATCTTCAGAGCTGCCAAAATGCCCGTAGCAGTCCTCACTCTGCCACTGCCGTGGCTCTGCAAGAGCCCAAGGCGAACTGCCCTGCTTAGCATACATAGCCACCCCTCTTCCAGTGGCCTCTATTAACTGCATGGCTAAACCCTTGCAAAACTCAATTAAAATTATCCTCCCACATCTTAAGGACTGTCAAGTTGCTTCTCTTCCCATTTTAATTTACTACTTTCAAAATCTTGCCCTGCTCACATTCTCTGCCCCCACAGGACGTGATTAACGTGTGGTAGAAAGAGCGGAGGGATTGGATGGCTTTAGGGGACCGGTGACAGAAATTAGCGCTGTTCATTACATCCCTAACCTGAAGGGACGCAATGGATGGTCCACAGCTCACATGAAACAAGCGTTGGTCCAAATCTGGTACTTGTCAGACAGGCATTGCCAGCACAAATGGATGGCCAGGATGGGCTCGGGACATGCCCCCGTGGGCCCCGGAGGTCTGTGATCTCTGAGCAAGTGGCTTGGGAAAAGCTTGTGCTGCTGCTACCTCCAGTTAACCTATTTGGGACAGCTCAGGAGCTGCCTGACCATTGCAGGATTCAGAGTTTAATTCCGCCCCATGTCTACCCAGGTGTCAACCTCAGGGGCTTTACTGGCAGCAGTGAGTACAAACCCATGGGACACTAAAGAGACGTCTTTGGCCACTGAGAAGAAATTATAGGTTATACAGTGGCAAAGGGTAAACGACTAAAGGAAATTGTTATCCGCTGCTTCTCATGCTGTACCTGGTGAATTTACGAGGTGGATAACAAAGCACTTTTTTATGCAACTCAGCTCAACTGTGGATTTTGCCACTGTGGGACACCCACAGAAAGATTCCTAAAGACAGGGCTGCACTCCCCGAGAACAAGTCACCACCAGCTCTTATACACAGTGATCCAGGCGAAGCATCTGGGTCTAGGAGTCTCTAAACTGTCCGCTGCCAAAACAGAGTGAGCACACCAGGGCAGGATCCCCCTGGCCACAACAGGGCATTGTCCCCTTTCCTGGAGCCCCAGCTGCCCATACTGAGGCTGGTGACAACCCAAGCAAAGCCAGGACCAGCTCCAGTGCCTGGGCAGGGGCTTCTACCCACAGCAACAGGGCTTCACTGCATAGATACAGGGGGAGGGAAAAGCCTGAGAAGCAGCAGAGAGGAGACCCTCAGTTTGGACGTTATTAAGTACAGCTCCATCATGAGCCGTTCCCAGAGGCTCAGGTGAAGCTCCTGTCAAAGCAAGCTGCTGATGTGCTATTGGGGGAGGATGGAGTTCAAGCTAAGAGAAGCCTTGGCACCCGACTCTTTCTGGGAGATGAGGAGGCAGAGGCAGCTGACTGGGAAGTCAGACAGAGCCTGAGGGTTGGCACTGAGCACAGAGAGAAAAGGGCAGCAGCATTTGGAAAGAAAAAAGCAAGTCACAGATTTGCTTTTTCCTTGATGTATGTGGGCTTAATTGCTGGCCTTTGAAGTATAGCTCTTCCCAAGACTGTTGCCTTATGGACAGGCTGAGCAGGACACAGAAGAAACCCCTGTATCCCACTCAGGGTAGGTTTTCCCCATGTGAGCAAAGCCTGTGGACCCTTCCTGCCTTCTGCCCAGGCTGCTGCAGCCAGGCTGACTGTGCTGGGCTTTTTCAGGAGGCTGCAAGCCATGCAGCTGGACTGGGAGACACCATGCCAAGTGGAAAAGACCTGCTCCTCCATCTTTATGTCCCTGGAGTTTGCATCCAGATGTTTGCTACTTAGCTGTGAATTGAAATCAACCCAGAGCTCTCAAACCAGACAGCTGCCCTGGAGCTGGTAGTGCATTTCTCCACTGCAGAACAACCCATCCTCAAGTTGATCCCCAGCTGCTCAGTGCGAGAGAAGCTGATGAACATGGTAAGTGGGGAAAAACAGTTTTGCAATTAGATGATTATCTTGGCCTTGGAAAACCTGGATTCAGTTCCTCATCTGCTCCAGGCTCCCTGCAAGCCCGTTATGTAGCTTCTTTGTACCTCCATTCCTGCCCAAGCCACAGAGGGTAGGGCAGCAGGAACTGGGCTGCTTTGGCTTGGAAAAATAGATCCCCCAGCAAGAAAGGAGGAGTCTACATTCCTTCAAATGAAAGATATTAGGGAACAAAGAAAACAGATTTATCCCAGAGCCAATGCAACATGAAAAAGCTACATTAGACATGGATGGGTCCAGAAAGTAGGAAGCACAAGTAAAGTGCAGGAGGAATTTAAACTTCCTGATTATCAAAGCAGGGTTTTCAAGCATCAAGTATAATCTAAAATTAATAATAATAAAAAGAAAAAGGGAAGAGTGGTCAGGGGCATGACAGCAAGCTGCTGCCTGGAGAGCAGAAGGGCTGAACCCTCCTCTGTGGCACAGCTTCTTGCATGCAGAGCCGCACGTGCACACACGTGCATCTGCACCACCCCTTCTGCTGCCTCCGACCGGGTGGGCATGAGGGGAGGCTGGAAGATCACAGGCACACACTCTTCAAAGTGGAATTAGTCATCAGAGGTAGTGGCAGAGGAAGGAAGCCTCAGGTATGAGGTCAGATGTGCACAAGCAGAGAGGGATGCTGGAAGAGCTCTGAGCGCTTGCTGCAGATCTGGGAGCCCTCCTGGTGTCCGCGCAAGCAGGAGAGGAGGTGTGATTCCCTGGGGTAAATGCACCTATAGCAATGCAGGAGATAAGAAATTTCAACCCTCCCGGAAAACACTGCACAGCTTGGCTTTCTGACATCCTTGAAAGCAGCCAGAGCTGGCCAAACCTGGAGCCTTCCCTGATGTGGTTAATAAAAATCTTACTCTGCTCTCTGCAGGATCCCCACGAGGGACAAGCTCTAGAGAGCACAGCAAAGCTCTCCCCCCACATAGGGCTTTGCTGGGTTGCTCCTCACCCTCAGGTCAGTGATCCCATCTGCTCCCTGCTGGGCAAAGAGACTTGAAGATGGAGAGACCTGGGGCACTGTGAGGAAAGCTGGTCTCACGGGGCTGTCTGGGGCCATTGGTGGCAAGTTACAAATGCACACACTCTTGGTTTCTCTTGGCACAGCACTGTGACCACAAGCCAGGACCTGCTGCAGTGGGAGACGATAATCATCATCTCTGAGAGCCAAAGTGTATCGGGGCATTCGCGTCACATGAGATTAGCTGGCTGTTTAACATCTGCACAGATTTCTCTCTCCACCTCCACATAACACCCCTCACGCAGCTATGAAAGTCATTTAATTCCCTTCCAAGAAAGGCTGAGTTGGAAATGTCACACTTTGTATATCATAGCACAATTCCTACAATGAAACATCCAGACTAAATGGCAGTATTGGACTCTGGCGCTATTTAAAGGCCAGTTAAGCTAAAACACCTTCTGCTGCTTTTCAAAAATAGCTTACGAGAGGGTTAACAGGTTTCATAAACACCCAGTTACTCTCCTGTTAATACGCAGAGGCTGACTGTTGTTTTCCCGTTCAAAGGTGCTTCCCTTACCACGCAGCTCAGCGGGGAAAGCACGCAAGTGGACGCAATGGGAAGGAAGGGTTTACACATGCTAATGACTTCCACCCAAGGAGCACAAGTACTGTCAGCGAAATTGTGCTGAACAGAAAACACACCACTTCCTTGGCTGTCCCCATTTGGTCACCACAAGGCACTTGGTGCTCAGAGCCATGGGATGAGGCTAGGCATGGCCTTCCTAGCCCCATGGGAAAGCCAAGGCATGAATGAAGGGAAGACACATTGGCTTGAGCCTCAAAGGCAGGAGAAAGCATTTGGCAGCAGGGCCGTTTTGGCCCCACGCTGGACCAAGGGACCAAGGACAGACATGGGCCCTTTCCCATTCCCAGCAACACGGGTCCAGGGACCAGAGCCCTTCCAGGTGCTGCTCAGGCCATTTCACATGCGCATCTCTCTTCATGCCACCACAGGTTTCCTAAGTTCACATGGGGCCCTGTTTATTTTTCTTTTTCTTTTTTTTTTCTTTTTTTTTTAAATTCACTATTGTATTAAGAAGTGTTTTTCTTTTGGTAAAGGTTACCGTGGGGCCAACGCCGTGCTGAGTCTCCTGCCTTCCATCACCACTATAACCTCTGAGCAGGAGCTCAGCCCAGCCAGCATCGCTTATCTTCAATGAAGGCAGGCTTGTATTTCCACCGCCATATAGAAGAAGAGATCCCGGCGCTCCCCCTCTCTCCCACTGCATTCTTTGAAATACCACCCAGGCCTTGTTATTGCTGGGAGGCTGGAGGGCCAGGGATTAACTGCCTCAGGCTGCATTAGGCTTTATTTGTCTAAGCAGCCAAGAGTAAAGAGCGGCCATAAATACTATGAAACACTGAGTGTTGTGGAGGGGCAATGTTGGACAACACAGGCACCATGACAGCGGGCATCACGTCTTGGGCTGGGTGCAATTCAGGTGTGACCAGTGTCGTTGGAAAGGTTTCTGCCTCCCTAAAACACAGGAGATTTGGAGGACATCAAAACCCATCCTCACGTGTTCAATCTGCGGACTTTAAGCTACAACCCATGTCATCTGTTTGCCTCCGTTAGTCCTTGTAGCACATGAACAAGCAAATGTGGTGGTTCTACCTGACCAAGTGGAAAAATCCCACCACAAAACTGTCACACAAGAGGATACATACTGGGTCTGAGCCTGTCTGCCCAGAATGGGGCAGTACAGGGTATGCTGTGACTCCTGTCACTGGGACATCATGGCACAGTGAGGACATGATGATCAGGGTATGCCCTGATCCCATCCCAGTACCAGCAGTACTGCCAGAGCCAGCATGTACAGACAGCAGCCCAGGAACTGATAAGTCTGATAGTTTGGCAACAGCCAACAAACGAAATGAAGAGTCATCAGGCCCAGATGCATGCTACATTAGCTAAGTTGCTTTACAAAGGCACCACTGGGTAACTCTGTTTACAGGCAAGGTGGTTGCTTCCTCCGTGTTTCATCCCAGCACAACGACCACGCACTGCCTGCCCAGTGACGCGGGGATTTTCATGCTGTGAATGTGTCTCCTGTGGGAGCACCCCACACCACAGCCAGTCACCACACTTTCAGGACATGCCGTTAAACTTCTGCCCTTTGCTTCCCAAGGGGCAAGCACTGCAGCGTGGAGAAGGGATGATGGCCACTTAGACCAAATTACACCTCCCTGGGGACTCTGCTCAGGCTAGGACAACCCACCGCATGAGTGATGGGTGTCTGTGCGTGCTGGATGCCGTCACCTCTGCTGGATGCGATTTTGCTTGCTGCGTCACTCTGAGCTGACAGTTTCCAAATCTGAGTATAAACCGCAATTCGTGCCCAACCTTATTGCCTTAGTAAATATCAAGATTTACTGTCATCAATGGAAACTATTGACTTGACCCTGACTTTTGCCAGTATTTATTTTTTTAGGTCACTATGTCTAACAACCATCTCAGCAGATGCCCATATTTCAGAAATGGGGAAAACAAGTCACAGACGGAGAGCCAAGCCCAGAGCTGAACCTCACTGTCAGCACATGCGTGTGTCTGTGCAGACACATACATCCTTCCCCCAGCCACCGCAGGACCTTCCTCACATGGGGAAACCAGTGAAGGGTTTTCCAGGCTCTGCTATGCACCCCTGCACTTTTCTGGGAGAACACATGAAACCAGCAGACCTTTTACAGGCTTCCCTGTTGCATGAAGAGCCCACGTGCCTCTGTAACTCAAAAAGCTGATGGAGGACCCCAAAACCTTCTGCAAGTCTTGTGAATGTGCAGACAGACCTTCACAAACCTGTGGAGCCACTACCCAACTTGGGGCGCCTGGCTGGGCCTTGTAGGGTCTACCCAGCCCCAATAAGACCTGCCAGCAGCCGAAATGGTGAACCCACTGCAGGATGGGTACTTTGTGTCCCCAGAGAGGAAGGGGATGATGACCCAGGCAGAATGCCTGGCTGCCATGGGTGCTGCTCGCTAGCTAACACCAGCCACTCAGGAAAGCCATCATGAACTTGCAAATTCTTCATAAGCTTCCCACATGACACAATTACCCAGGGTCCAGATGCTGAAGCCCTTTCTTCTCTCTTTACTCAGACCGGTCTCCACTGAAGTCATTGAGGCATTGGCCTAAATACAACTGAAGGACTTCAGGATTTGGCCCAGTAATAAAAACTTCCTTCCTTTGTCTGCTGCTCACTCCGCTACCTCCCAGCCTCCTCCTGGCCATGTCTCCCGAGGCTGGGGCCATCAGTTGTTTTGGTTGATGCTGGTCTTTCATTTTACCCTCTGTCAGACCCTTGTCTGTCCTCTTATGCAGCTGCAAGCTGCTGAGATGGAGGGAGCTGGGGTGTCCATCGAGGAAGAGGGTGGATTGTGGGGTGACATGCAGCCTGGCAGAGGAGCAACACCAGTCCTGGGGACACGCATGTGTGCGGACACTACGCAGGCAGTCTCAGCCATTGCCTCCCCACAGGCAATTTCTTCAACATCTCTTTGAGGACGGAATGGAGCATCTCCAAAAATGCCTTGCTCCCACTGCTGACTGTAGAACAAGCACCTTAGGCTATACACTAAGTTTTTATGTGGTGGGGACTGGGTGAGATCACTCCTGCCCAGGAAGGTATCGCTGCAATGGCAACTTGCTAGGAAGTGACACCATAAGAAATACAAATAACTTGCAGTATGTGGATTTTGCTGCTTTTTCTGCCTCAGAACAGCCAGAAGGATGCAAAGCCCCGTTGTTCCCCATGGGTACCTCATCACCAGCACATCCGGACAAAACGTGCACTGGTGTTTGGGCAGGAGGTAGCAGCTCCTGCTTCCTTCCCATGTCTACCAGCCTCACACACGCCTGCAGCACTGACAAGGCGATATATGAACACAAATGATGGACACAGTGATTCCCTTTCCCACCGATCTCCCTGCCTGTGCCTCTTGACGACAGAAAGAAAACACAAAAGGAATTTGAACTTAGCTGAAGTGAGAAGCATTTGAGGTACCAGCACAGTCTGAGGACCTAAACCTCAATCCTGCAACGCACAGGTGCTCAAACAGGGGACCTGGTCATATAGTGGATTTTTCAGTGAGCACAGGAACATACATATTATACAATTCAATATATTTTATATATAATAATATATAATATTGCTCAGCTAAAACTGGAAGGGTCAGACACACACCTTGGAGTGTGCAGCTCCCACCATGCCAGGGAACATAACACTCACTGATCAGCAGATGATTGGTGACCTCAGGGCTGCGAGGCTGTAGCATGGCCTTTGCATGGACCTGGGTGAGCCCCTTACCACTCAGCCCAGCTGAGCCGGCTCACCGTGCCCCACATCCCAACGCGGAGCACAGGAATGCCAATCTGTGCTTTGCATGGGCGAAGAGTCCAATGTCCAGTCCAGCAGCTGACTTGCTTAGGGCTTGCTCTTCAAAAAAATACAGTCTCTCTATACTTTCTGCCCTTTTAAAATACATTAATTGCCATGGAAACAATGGTCTTATTGGTATGGGAGCAGGCTGGTGGCCTCCACAGATGCAAGATAAAAATCAATGGATACATTGAAATACAGGCTGTATTTCAGGACCTTTTGCGGTTTTGGGGCTGGTCACCACAGGCACATGAGAGAATGGCTCAAACATAAGTGAGATGCCATCTTCTATGGAGGGAAAGCTGGGGACAACAAAATGTGCAGTAGCATGTCTTTTGCAGTGTTTATCTGCTTGGTCAGAGGACCCTTGTATGGGACCCGGTCTCAGTAGTGATGTGTGTGTTCAACTCCTGGTTCTGGTCATCACTCCCAGCTCCTGCTGAAGCATCCCTTCATGTCCTCATTGCCACTGAGTGGAAAGCCTCACCTGGTCTCAGACCTTGGCAGGGTGGCTTCACTCCATGCTTCCCCTCTCCCCGTCCATGGCCCTTCCCACCAGCTCAGACACCTCGCCAAAAAGAAGAAAAAAATGCCAATATAATATATATATGCCATTGTTTCTTGGCCTCGAGTCTTTTAAATAGCACTGAGAGGGTTTGTACACAAACCAGCACGAAGGGAAGGGCTGAGTGCCCTTCCCTCCCTACCCACAGCCACCCCCAAAAACCCCGTGCAAAGGGCAGCCCCGGCTGCCCGGCTCTCCCGTCCCGGTGAGGAGGAGTGCTGCCCTGTTCCCTGCCGTGCCGCCCATCATAAAGGAGTCCCTGAGCTGTTATCAGGCAGTGACAGTTTCCGCCACCAGATTCCTCCTGTCCGTCAGGAAAGCTAAATAAGGAATGTCGCTCAGGCGGCTGCAGGAAGAGGGGAAATGCAGGGACATCCGGCCCAGCTGCCAATTTTTCCTTTCCCATGAACCACCACTGACCTCCACTAAGGGAGAACCTGGATACCCAGCCTGGCATGGGCACCACTCGTCTTTGCTTAACCCTTCCCCAGGGGGATGCCTTGGCCCCTGGAGCCTGCCCAGGTGGGCGGCCTCGCCATGCCATGCAGCATGGCCATGGTGGGATGGGGCATGGGCACTGCGTCACCGGCGCTGGCACCGCAGAATGAGGTGGGCAGACTCGGCACACCGGCTGGTGTTTACCCAGCCAACTAGAGTCAGGGCCAGGAGAAGGCTTAACCCCTCCATGCCTGCGTGCAGGCAGGTGGCTACACCTCTCATGGCAGCAGTGGGTCCTGAAAGCATCACTGAGCCACTCTGATCACATGCACTGAGAGTGGGAGCAGGGCTGAGTTTATTCTCTCCCTTATCTCTCTGCAACCAGACTGGGGTTTTCCAGGCTCTGCCCAGAGTTGTAACCAGCTCTGGACTGGCTGCTGCAGACAGGTAAAATCCTTTCTCTTTCTCTGCTCTCTCCAGGGCTCTGCCTATCAGTAGCAAGGCATAAAGGCAAGGAGGGTCTATGACCTCTTCAGTCCTTTCTCATGGGCCATCCTGGGGGTCCTTGCTGCCCTTCACTGCACAGAAGCAGAGCAGGGGAGCAGCAGCCACCTGGTTATTATGTGCTCAGAGAATGGGAGACCACAGCACTTGCTTGGATATCTCTTGCATTTCCCCTCAACCCTGTTCTCTGTGTTTCCTCAGTTTGGAGTCTTTTCCTGACCCCCTAAACTGACCCTCCCTCATTAGCACATGACGTCTGTCCCATGGCACCTCCAGGTCTGGCCTGCAAAGCCTGCGCTGGAGATCCTCGCCCTGGAAGGAGGGGGCAGAAACGCAGCAAGAAAAACAATTCACACGTGGGAGAAGTTGTAAGGTGAAATACAAGTCACTGGCTGAAACCTATTTCTGCTACCTCAGCAGAGAAATGACTGCAGGAGAGACTCCCCACTTAATATCCTCATCTTATAAAACTTAGTGGGAATTTCACCACTGGCCACCACAGGGCTAGGTTTTCACCCTCCTTCTGCTGAACTTGCACCTAGAGACAGAGCGATTTGCCTGCAGCCGCTCAACAAAACGAGCGGTCATGCTGGGCTCAAGGGCTTGTGCCTCCTTGCCGACTTGACCACAGGCCATCTCCGCTTCCACTATTTTGCATTAACAATGAGGCATCGCAGATGGGCAATAATACTGTGTGCTGAAAACATCAGAACTATTTTGACCAGAGAAAAAAAGCCCCCCCTGGGAACCAGCTAACCCCCTCTTTTAACAACGTGAAACAAGAAACAAAGGTCTGGGATAGCCAGAGGCAATAAAAACCCTGGAATTAATTTAACCAGTCACTAGATGCCAGTGCAGCTGCAGCAGTATTTCTTTTCCTAATGAAGAATGAAAGATAATTCCAGCTCTGGCCCAGGGCAAGGCTCAGCTCTGGTCTCCCTAGCAGATGCCAGCACGTACCAGGCAGTTGTGGTCCCCCCATGGCACCCAGCTGGCATGGGACCCTCTGGGTGCTCTGTGCTCAGCTTCAACTGCCCCTTGCCCAGGTGGAGATTTGCAGGAGCTGCCTGCACGTGGGTAGCTGGAGCAGGTCAAGTGAAACATGGCACTGGGCACCTCTGGTTCACAGTCTGGGGTTGGAAAGGAGGCTTTCAGCTTTAACTAACCACTTGTGGAGTTTTTTCTTCCAAACCCATGTATTTTTCCATGCACAACAGCCCGTGGACCCAGGCACACGTCTAACACCCACAAGGCCCCATGGTGACGAGCTCCACCACTGCACGGCAGCAAAAAGCCACTGATCCCCCACCATACTCTGCAACCACCAGGAACTGCCTTCTCCAGGTGAGCCATGATTTTGCAGCCTTCCATTGCAATGCCCTGGCCCATCTTTCCCAGCAGAAGAGCCCTGTGATGTTTTGTCATTCCGCACATGGAAACCACCACAACAGCTGCTTCTCTGCTCTGGCTTACCACCCTCTACAGGCAGCGCAGCCTGTAGGACCCAGACATCACAGGGCTTTCTGCCTCTCCCCACACCTGCAGAACCCCCCCAGGATCCCCATCACCCCAGGCTTCTTGCAGCTTTCCCCCACTACTGGGTTTAAATACACAGCACCCCAAAAATGGGGGTGAGGGAGCTCCTCACTTTGTCCCCATTGCTCGGGGCTGTTTCAGTCCAGCCAGCTGAATGCAAAGACGCTACATTTATTTGGAAACTCATCTGCTGCACCAGCTCGAGTGGTTGGGGAGAAGAAGGGTGAGATGGGTGCTATCACCAGGGCTCACATTGCTCCCTAAAGCTGCTGAGAGCTGGGCAGACCTGCGGACCCATCAAGGGCCCACTCCTGCTCTGCAGCCACTCTGCAAAGCAACCTCCCAAGCACTGCAGATGCCCCATATGGCACTGGAGAAACTGCTGGCCATGGCCCCCTCCTGCTGCCGTTCCCGTGGGATCCCACTCTCCCTTTCGCTCCCCAGGAACTGCCCCGGGATGCCGGGAACAGCCTGTTCCCTCCTGGCCGGCTGGGAGCACCTGCCCTTCCCACGCCTGTCCTGGAAAACACCGCACCAGTGTGATCCCACGTGGAGCAAGCCCATGGGAGAGAGGCAGCAGAGTGGGGTGGGACATGCTGGAGAAAATCCCCTCCTGCCCTGCCGGCACTGGCTGGGGACATTGTGCTGCTGGGGGAGTGTCGCCCTGACCAGAAGTCAAATTGAGCTCAGCAATGAACACCCTTGTGAGTGTTTGTGCAGGCAGTGAGATGCAGGCTTGCGTGCCCAAGCCAAATCATGCAGCCCATTCATCTGAAATCATCCCTAAGCAGACGGTGGAGCATAAGGGCTATGGTTGCCCCCTCCCCAGCAGCCCCCAGGGACCATGGGCTGCACCTCTCCCACCACCCGCCTCCTTCTTGGAGGCCCTGGTTCTCCTTCATCACTAACAAGTGACTAGGTTAAGCCAGAGCAGGTTTGTTGTGCGCTCACAGGCTTTTCCATGAAAGGGTGTTGTTGAAACAGCCCATGTTTATTACTTGCAATAAAGCAACTGCTTCAAATCCCAGCTGCGAAGGCGAATGTTGCTGCTGGCACAGTCAGTGCAGGGCTGTCCGAGCACCCGGCCGGGGAGGTCTGCATGATCTTGGAGGGCAGGCAGTGGTGGCCAATGTAATCAGCTCAGATCCTACACAAGCACAGGCCATTCCCTCATGCAAAGAGCATGTGCTCTTGAAAGCAGCAAGCCAGAGTCCCTAAGGGCGTTATTTGGCTGTGGGGTGGCCAGCGCTGCTCCGAGCCCAGAGCCTGGAGGCTCAGGGGAGCACATGCTCTCATCGCCATCCAAAGGATTACCCTGAGATGCTCTGGGATGCTGGGCCTGGACCCCCACCTGCTCCCCCCTGGCTGCAAAGGGCAGCTCCCCATCTCCTCTCCTTCCTGGGAGCACTGCAGAGCTGGGGTGTAGGAAGAGCCTGTGTGCTCTCACACACAGCATCCCCTCCTAGCACTGGCCCTTTTCACCAGGTACTGGGGCTCAGGAACAAGCAGGACATAGAAGCAGAACAGACCTTTCATGATCCTGAGATAAATATTTCACTCTTCCCAGGTGGAACAGTCTCACACTCTCATCCCTGCTTCTAAGGGGAGCAAATATTTGCAGCCAGCTGGGATTACGGTTAATGAGGAATCTGTAGGTCCTTTGCGCACTGACAAATTGGTCTCAGGTAGAATGGAAGAAGAGGAAGCAAATCCCCAGGGTACAATCCCCCAGTTGAGCTCCACATCACCCTTCATCGCTGCACTAATCAGGCAGCGCTGGGGAGCTTCAAAGCTCTGCTCAGCCCTGCGCTTTCGAGGCCCACACATCACGCAGCCGTGCTGGCCAGGGCCTCCCAGTCACCGCTCCCCTCACCTCCAGGAGATGAAAGAACCTGAGAACAGCTACATGATGCTTTACAAATTGCTAACAAGAGAGCTTTGAACAGCTGCAGCTCCCGCCAGGATGCCACCAGCAGCAGGTCCCTTTCTGCCCTGCCTCCCAGAGCTCCCGCTGAGCTCCAGCAGCCTGGTGAGTCCTTTGGCCCCATGGCACCAAAGCCATCAGCACGCTTGTGGGCAGAGCAGGTTGACAGTGCTGCTGCTGGTGATGCTGCCCATACTTCACCTCTGCGGCCAGACCTGCAGCCCGCCTGTGAGCTTGCTTTAACAATGGCAGCAAACGCTGCCAGTGACAGTGAGTCACTGAGCTGAGGCTACAGAAAACTCTATTTATGCTCCCAAAATTCATCTCCCTATATTGCAAGCTTCCAGCATTACTAACTTTCTGTCAGCCTTGCTCGATCTGGGCTGTCAATGCTTTACCCATGCAAACAGGAGCTTCCCTGGGGAAAGCTGGTGGGGCTGGTACCCTATGCCCGCTGCCCCGGCATTGCCCACCCAGCTCTGCTCTGCCCTATGGTCTCTGCTCTCTGGAAGGGTGTTGCAACCCCATCTCTGCTGTGGTCCCACATCCACCTGACCCAAGCCACGGCCAGAGGGTTCGACTCGACTCACTGCCCAACAGCCTTTTGCCCCAGAAGCCCTATGGGAAGGAAAATCATTCCACTGAGATCTGCCCTGGCTGACCTCCCAGCAGGGCCAGTTACTGCCTGGGAGAGGCAAGCTGGACGGTGTCGTGTGGACCACCACCTCTTCACGCCTTCCTCCCCAGCGCGCTGTCCGGTGCTCACAAAGTGATGACTCTGAGCATGAAAAAATAAATAAACAGAGCAGGGAGCCGGCCTCTGCTGTGCCCTCCCGGCGGGGCGCTGAGAAATCCCTCCTGCAAGAGTCCCCTGCGGGTTCTCCCCGCTCGCAGCGAGCACACCCGCGACGCGGCCCCGGAGCCCGCAGGGACGGCAGCACGGCCCTCCCTTCCCCTCCCGTCCCGTCCTCTTGCTGTCACAGGCGTCGGGGACACCCGGGACGGGCACCGCGGCGCGGCCCCGTCATGGATGGGGACGGGTCGGGCTATATCGGTCCCCATCGGGGATGGAGGAACCGGGGCGGGCCGTGTCGGGGATGGGGAACGCCAGGACGGGCTGTGCCAGAAATGGGTGGCCTCACAAGGGGCTGTGTCGGTCCCCGTCGGGGATGGAGAATCCCGGGGAGGGCTGTGTCGGGGATGGAGGATCCCGGGGCGGGCTGTGTTGGGGATGGGGGACCCGGGTGGAGCTGTGTCGGTCCCCGTCGGGGATGGAGAATCCCGGGGAGGGCTGTGTCGGGGATGGAGGATCCCGGGGCGGGCTGTGTTGGGGATGGGGGACACGGGTGGAGCTGTGTCGGTCCCCGTCGGGGATGGAGAATCCCGGGGAGGGCTGTGTCGGGGATGGAGGATCCCGGGGCGGGCTGTGTTGGGGATGGGGGACACGGGTGGAGCTGTGTCGGTCCCCGTCGGGGATGGAGGACCCTGGGTCGAGGGGCGCGGTGTCACGGTACATCCCGGCCCGCGATGAGGCAGGCAGCGCGGATCCCTGCGGGGGGACACGCGGGCGGCAGCGCCGGGTCCCGTCCCTTCCCACCGGGGCATTCCCTCATCGCCAGCGCTCACCTGCCTCCGAGACAATGCCGAGCCAGAGCCAGAGGGACAGGGTGCAAACTCTCTTCATCTCCGGGGCTGCGGGCAGGTCCG
>VZZY01019352.1:0-39331 GCA_013400335.1 Eurystomus gularis
AAGCTCTGTATTAGCAGCCATTTGCTGTTTCAGAGCCTGTAGTTCTTATATACATTGTTGATACTCTTCTGGAGCTCCTCAAACCATTACTTTACAATCCCTGTTTCAAAAGATAGGGATATGATTCCCACTACAAGCTTAGCAAGACCATATGGGAAAATTGGAATTTCAGCTTATTGGTCAAAATCACAACTGTAATACTGCTTATTCATTTTTCCATAATTAATACTACTACACCATGTATTAATGAACAAACATACATGGTGCACAATTAGCCTTCATTTCATCAAAGAACTTTAAATATAAATGGAAAAAAAAGGCACACAGGCAATACCTGTCTTACTTGCTCCCTCTTACACAGGTTGGACTAGCAGTTCCATGAAAACAAAGCTGACACTAATGTAAAAGCCAAATTCCACACAGGAACTTGTTACTGAACAAATTTTGAGATAACTAAGTACAAAGACAAGAGGACAGTCAGGAACAATAAGAAGTATAAGCAAGAAAACAGTGTAACTTAATTCTCACGTAAGCTTAGTTAATCAATAAGGAAAAATAATTTTACAGTTTTCAGCATGGAAATGGAAGAACTCAGAAGGAACATTCTTAACATCTCTTTTACATTGTCTTCCTTAAAGGGCAACACATACGTAGCAATATTCTTTCAATTATATTAAATTTTAAAACTCCTGGGAGGCATTTTAGTGGAGATTTGAGGTAGACTAGGCTGAGACAATTATTTAAAAGGTATAATTTAAATGGGATTGTCTGTGCCATATAAGTGTTTCATCTTCAGCCAGAGTCCAACGGAAAGAATTCAGATGAAAGCATGAAAAAGTAAAAGAGAAAATAAGCTGAGCTTCTACAGAGTGCTTAACATAAGCACTTTCCCACGGCCAATGGTCCTTAATGATATTTGCTTTTCAATATTTCTGCTCAAGTGCAAATTTGTCACATTCATTTAACACAAGATACGTCAGTGCTGAGTGCACTACTACTAGAATGAGCCTTAGGTAAGCTGGGGCATTCACTTAAGTTATACCATTACTAAAGGTCAAGATTTTCATTTTTGAAAACCTGAAGAACTGCATTCCTAGAAGATGCAAAGCATTCCCCCTACTGAAATGGAACATTATCATTTTTCCCATGGTTTTCTTAGAAGGACAGATACCTGACATTTACTGTTAAAAACAAACTAGGTAGCAGTGCATCAGGGAATAAACATGACCTGTCATTCTACATCTTCTCTTCTTCTTTTCTCCCCTATGCTGTAAGAAAAATCATCAGCCCCCAAACCCCAAACCTAAACAACCAATCAACCAAAATACACTGAACCAAAAAAAAATCCCTTAGGATTATTTTTGAAACATGTAGATCATAAAAAACTCAATACATGTTTGCGTGCATGTCTTTCAAGTGGCAGGCTGCGCCAGTGAAACCAACAGCAAAAGCAACTGGAAGCAATCCACACAGACTTCCCAGCTAGGAGGTGCAGACATAGTCTTGAAATTTCTTAGGGTAGAGAGGGCAACTGGCTGTGAGCATCTCCTGCTCTGCTCCAGTATCCTAGCATTGAGTAGAGGGAAATGTCACTAGTGCTTCTGGAATGGTACTTCAGTTATGATGCTCCAAATAGGACTGAGGCATTTTGTGTTTCTAAGATAACAGAAGTCTGCCAGACAAGGTATTTCATAGCCATAGATTGACAGTTTGGTTGACAGTCCATAGCAACATAGCATTCAATAATGCCACTCTAGAAACAACCTTGGAAAGGCACTGCAGTTTTATGGGGCAGACATAGTAAGCAATGCAACAGAAACATCTTTTTTTCCACTGCTGCTGGGTCACTGAGGTGTCAGAAATGTTGGATATCCCTCATTTTTTTTATGACGTAACCCTCACAAAGTAAGAAAGTTTATATGAACAGCTTGTCCATGTGTTATAGCTATCATTACCCAAAAACACCTTCTGTTAGAACAATATGCAGAAATAATCCTTGTAGCCTGTCATCATCAGTGTTGGTACCATAGAGCTCATGAAATAGCTCAGAAAAAAATAGCTGGCAGAAGAAGTACAAATGCTGTTATTGTACAGCTATATGTATCAGCTATTTCCATCTTTTAAAATGTCGACAGGCAATCTTAACACGTGGATTTTCTGACTGTTTGAAATACCTAATTTCACAGCTCCCTTACATTCTTTATTATTTTTACTGAATTCTGGTAACATTCCTTGTTTAGCACTGGAAGAAAGCGATTCCCTCCATCTCTCTTTATCCTTGTCCTATGACAGTCATTACTGATGATATGCCTGTCGGTCAAGACACATCAGAAGCTGGACACCTTAGTAACTTCCTCTAACACACTCAGAAAGAAAAGAGAAAGAAATGGTATTATGAATAGATGGCATGCCTCTGAAATCTTCCATGGATGACAGAGAGAATGAAGCATTTGACAGCACCCAGCATGTAAATCCACTACAGTCCTGAATTCTCAATTAAAGTGGAAAACATAGGGATATTAACACCAGGTGACTTTTCTACTGAACAAAGGGATTTGACAATCTCTTTTCTCAAGTGGAAAAATCCTCACATACTCACTTAATCATGTGTCTGAAAGCTTAGATTAGGCCAGGTTTTAGAAATTTAGCTAAATAAAGTTAGTTTTGAGTTACAGGACCTTCACAACTTCAACTGCTTCAGCATCTCCTCATTGCATTGTGCTTGCCCTTTCTATTAGTACAATATGTATATGAAGCTATTGTACATGCATTTGGTTGCTAATCCTTTGCAGTCCTTATGGCATTTAATAGCTATAGCGTGAAATACACACTAACAACCTTGTGAGGCCAGACTTTATGAAATTTTTTGTTCTGCAAAGTTTATTTGCTTTTCTCCCCTCATTTATCTTTTGATAATGGACAATGACAAAAGCACACACCCTAGGGTCATATTTTCAGAACTGCCTAGTGTTTACAAGTGCCTTCTGTCAAGATCACTACTTTAGAGCTTAGCTGAAACTGCTAGGAGAGCACCTGAGGTTATTCATCCTGGAGCAAATATTTCACTGTTACTACACCTTCTTTATTCAGGTAGGGCATCTTTTACTTTTACTGCAAACAAACTACTATGCCAAAGAGTTCTCCATGTCCAGCTGCTTTTTCTGCAAACTGCTCCCACAAAAGTCACAGAGCATTTCAGAAAGATTAATTTCACAAAGAGAAAAGCTGCAGATACAAGGCACAAATTCAACCCATTAAAACAAAAACTAGCTGACAGTCCTTTACTTTCAAGAGAGCTGGGTTTGTGAAAGCTACTCAATAACAAAAACAGAAACAAAGAAAAAAAAGAAAGCCCAGAAACTACCAAGCACCTTTTTTTTTTTTTTCTTCTAACCTAGTAGAGATAATTCTCAATGCCAGTAAATTGGACCGTCATGTTCACAAGCTTGAGAAATTGTCAAACCCAAGCAATGAAGGGTCTAGAAACGGCAAGGTGAATGCACAGCAGAAACAGGACATACAGAGCCTTAGTTTTCTTCATGCTTTCACCAGTTTGGATTCCATGTGATCCATCCTGAAAACAGATATTGATTTACTCTTGATTTATGGCAGAGGAAATGGAAGCTGAATCAACCCCAAAATGGGGCTCACTACAGAAGAAGTTACTAATCTTGGACTACGCCATTCACACCAACAAAAGATGCAGGCCTTAGATTGAAGAAAGATATTGCCAGGTAGAATATACGGGAAGATTGCAGGAGTGGGAGGAAACTCTTAGTTTAACCACTGTCACATTAATGTCTAGATGTCTTAAATGAATTGCTAAGTCATTGCATTATACCATCTATAATTTCTGTTTTATGAGAGCTAAAACTTTAGGGAGTGAGAGGAGGAAAGGTGACAAGCTTTTCTGTGAATGCTGAACCTTCCAACCTTAAATCTGGAGACACCTGGCTTGCTTCTGAATCAGCTCAACTTTATAATGTCTCAATTTAATGTCTCATATAATGTTTGTGTTCTGTAATCAAGCAGCAAACTAAGAACTGAATCTGTCATGGTCAGGAATATACAGACCTTCTTCTTGCCTGCAACTTTTTAGATCATTTTCCCTTCCCTCTGTGACCTAGGATGAAGATCTAACAAGCCAAGTCTTTCTAGAAGCAAATACCAATTGTACCTTGAAGTCTGCAATTCTGCCAGTTGCAAAAAGATGCATTTGTTAGCAGAAACACCAATGCCTTTAAGGTCCAGGGACATTGACTTGTTAAGATGAAACTCATGAAGTGATTAATTTTCAGGGGCATTTACTATCAGGCTATTACCTCTTGTCACCTGCTGTTTCACCATTCACCAGAATGGTTTGACCCTGCTCGGTGTGTCCATCAGGGATGGATATCTCCAAAAACTATGTGGTCCAAAGGAAATATGGCTCTGCAGTCATGTTGATGCATATGATGATCATCTGTACCACTGGTACTGACAGATCTGATTAAAAAAAAGAATACTTCATACCATGAAATAGCCCAGGGACCTTTTTATATCTCAGGCTTCTTTACAGCTATTACATGGCTTGACTTACTCTCACTAAGTACACACAGAGAATGGCAATGTGACTACTCTGCTAGAAGCAAGGCTAACTCTATCCATGGGGATTTTTTAACAGCTGCATTCAAGGGAATAGTCTATAAATTCACATCTGAGATTTTTCCTGTTTTTTGTGTAACTCCTATCCAGTCAAACTTGAACTGAAAATAACATGAGAAACCTAATCAGTGCAAATCTGTTGCAGCTGAAGAGAGGTTTTCTCCTTCAGCAGGTCACAAGATATTGAGGAAGTTTAAAAGTTTGCTCTGCAAAATAAATCCAACCCATTTCTTTGTTTATTTGAAAAAACAGTAACCTGTGGAACTGGTTTTTAGCAGAGATCTTCTTCTAACAGAAAGACCTTAATGTTAAGTGAGTAGTTGATCCAAAGTTAATATCAATCAGTGGCAGTGCAAGAGCATTGAAGAACTGGCTGTAGGAGACCAGCTGTCATTAATGACTGAAAGGAAGCATTTACAACTCACTGGAGATCATGGATATTTTTCATATTTGAACCTGATTTTTTTTTTTAACAGCAAGCCTGATTAACAGGAAAAAAAAAAAAAAACTAATGCAAAAAAATCAAGGGAGGGAGAAAACCTTAAGGAATTGCATGTATCTACAGTGGCATCTCACATTTTATAGGAGTATTTCAGTACTGTGCCTTTTTTCTCCTGTGTATACAGAATTTAAATGGCCCTTCTGAGTTGGGTGCCTCATTGCACTTGCTACCTTGTACGATACATTAGAGTCTACCTAGCTGGGAACTTACAGTCCAGAAGTCTCATTCAGTTTCAAGAGAAAGGCATGGATTTTGAATTAAAAGAGGATAGATTCAGACTAAATATAAGGAAGAAATTTTTTACAATGAGGGTGGTGAAACATGAGAACAGGTTGCCCAGGGACATGATGGATATCCCATCCCTGGAAACATTCAATGTCAGGCCGGATGGGACTCTGAGCAACCCGATCTGGTAGAAGATGCCCCTGCTTACTGCAGGGGGTTTGGATTAGATGATCTTTACAGGTCCCTTCCAACCCAAACTATTCTATGATTCTATGAATTTCACCCATAATCCATTCCAGTGTCCCCAAAAACTGAAGGGCTGAGACACAAAGAGACATACAGAAACTAATTCACTTGATACATATCTAGTGCCCTATCCAGTAAACCAACCATGAAGTCTCTCATATTATGACAAATATATGGTCATATGTACTATTCATTATAATTAAATAATATGCCATAATAAATGACAGATTGAAAAATTAAAGC
Source organism: Eurystomus gularis (assembly GCA_013400335.1). NCBI lineage: Eukaryota > Metazoa > Chordata > Aves > Coraciiformes > Coraciidae > Eurystomus > Eurystomus gularis. Next base: position 5,861 of record VZZY01019352.1, read on the forward strand.
TTCTCATTTAAATGCTGTAAATTAAAAAGCTTTAAATTTAAAAGCTTTCTAATGACTTGTCAACCCAAAAGTTTTGGAAGTGGACAGTTACCAGAATTCCCAGTAATTTAGCTAGAAATACCCATGTAAATAACTGCTCACAAACAGGAATACTCAGATCAGGCCAGTGCAGTTGCACCAGAGGATTACACAGTTATAGGTGCCTCCAAACAGTTCATTCAACATTTTACAAGAGAAATTGCACAAGGAGGGATTCTGTTCTCATCTCAAGCTTCTGGCAGTACAAAACAATGGATTTTCCACAACATTGATTGAGTTTTGGAAGCAACTTGAATTTTAATCAGTCTCCTCTGCCTGTTTGATTCCCCCCTTCACTTCTAGCTCTGTGAAAGGCAATCACTGAAGGCAAGGAATGGAACCAAATATTTTAAGAAAAAGAAATCAGAAGTGCTCTCAATGTGACGGACGCTTTCAATATTTTGTCTCTTAATAAAAGACACTGCTTTATTTAAGTGGTTCTTTCCATAGAATATATAGTAAGACAGTTTTTCTGAGTAGAAAACATATATTTTGTGGAAGAATATTAAAGAACTATAATGAAAAGTTGGATGCCCAACCACCTCCCCTTCCTAAAAGAATGACTGCATCCCTTATATACCTATAAGAAACACTTTTTGTGTGTTCTTGGCTGCTAGTGCCAGACAATTTGCCTAGGGCCTACAAGAACTAAAACATGTAAGCCCAGAAGGCTTTGTTCTTTAGGTATAGGAATAAAATATCAGATTTTTAAATGAAGTAGAGCTGCAAAAATTACTTCTGTCACCTCTGAAAAATGGTGATGGGTGCTGTGCAGCAGCACAGCATTATAGCTGCAGAAAGACGCCAGTGGGACCTGCATTCACTGCATTCAGGGCACACAGCAAGTCATAGGTTCTTGCTCCTACTTGTAAGCTTTCTCACTAGACAGTCACAGAATTAGAAAACAGGAGGAATGGCTTGAGTAGACTGGTTGTCAGCATCCTGCCCTCTTTGTGATTTAGATCTCATCTGGCTCAATGGCTCGACTGGGTGATGCACTGGTGCCACATCTGGACTATACACTGAAAAATTAAAAAGGAATTCATTGGTGTCAGTAGTCTTACCTAATGTTGAATAATATCTTTATTAAGGTTTCATATATTGAAAATTCAAGAAAAAAGATGGCATGTAGTGCTCCCATGTATTGAAATATGAAACATAAGCAGGGCATTGTTGTGCTTATTTCAGTGTAATTGCTGAAGAATTGCCCCGTTAGTCTCTGGCAATTTGTGAACAGCGAAAAAGAGCCATATGAAGTGAACTGAAAAGAATATCAAATAACCTACGAAGGAAAATAGAAGAAGAAAAATGGTGTGAATACAAGGTCAGCACTGGACAATAAACATCAAATGTGTGTGGCTGCAATATGATTGCTCACATTTAAATATTTATTCATTTTAGGGATAACTCAGTCCCATAAAATTATAACTCTTTTGCAGTCTGTTTTATTTGAGCCATCCTTTATTCCTGTGTCTATGTAAATGCAAGATGATAAATAAAGCTGATAAACAGCTTCTAGGTCAGCTGAAATCCTCTATGGACACAGACTTTCCTTGGGGCTTCATGGATTTCATGGATCACAAAGCTGGATCTTGTAAGCAGTTTGGGAGGGAACTGTTCGTGCTGGTCTAAGACTACTCCTCTGTACTTCCACTGTTCACAGGGCAGTGTAAGGGGGCTGTGAAGAATAAAGGTTATTCCTTTTGCAATGTATTAAAAGTTACAAACTTAAACAGCTCTTTGGAAACTGGTCTACTAATGCAACAGCCCCTGAAACCTCTGATGGTCCTCAGAGGAGATCACATGCAGGGTTGCATTTCACCACCCTTTTAGAGCACTTTATAAAGTGTCATATCTCTTGCTGCTCCAGTTCAAATAAACAATCCAGAGTAGTGCTTTACTCCAGTTACAGTAGTGCCTATATCAGTCTGGGAGGTGGGAGAAGGGGAAGAGAAATAATGGAGAGGATTTGGGACAGGAAGGGAGTGTTATGTACTCCTGTGGGTTTGTGACCATTTAAACTGTTCACTGAGGCCTGAAATTGTAGAATGATATTCATGGCTGTTGCATCTTCAGTAATTACTTCCAGGCTGAAAGAGCTTATTGTTCCTAAAATGCCATCCTTGATCACCTGTAAATTTCAGGCCTGTTTTGCAAGGGTCACAGTAACATTCAGCAGCATTTTAAACCCCGTAGCTTTCTGGAAGTTCTGTGCAGCACCACTTGTAATGATACAGTCAGGCACTGCTTGTCACTACTCTGCTGTCCAGAACTTCTGTGGCTCTTTTTGTCTTGATGGACATGTCCTAGCTGAGCAGTGTGACAGCCTCAAACATCTGGCAATTTTGTTGTGAACTTTCAACCTTTCAACAGTGGAAAATGCTGATGCTGACAGGAACTGTGTTTCTCTGAAGAGCCCTTGGTCCAAGTGCTGTAGTATTGGCAGCTCTGGCTTAAGGAGCTCTGAATCTTGGTGCCGTAGACACCTTAGGTGTATTCACTCCCCACATGCACTCAATGCATATTTGTGTCTATTACAAACTGTTTCTTTTTAGCTCTTGTCCTCTGGAAAAGTTACTGTTAACTGTCAGTGAAGAGCATTAATCTTTCGCACTGATTGTATTTATTATTTGCTTTTTCTCATGCTATGCATACAATATTTTTCTGTATTTGTCAATTGCAAAAAAAAATTAATGAAAGCAATTAAACCCTAGGCCTTTTCTTTCACTCCAGTGTGGCATTAGTTATCCAAACAATGATAACAACATATCCCATTAAAAAGTCACCACATTCTTGCCGCAAGTGCTGCATTTACAGAGAGAAGGAAAGGGAAAAGTAGGTCTCCCTCTGCTTCAAGAGAACCACAGTTCTAATCAATGAAATGTGGTGGCCAAAAACAGGCACATAAGCAGACCACTTAAGCAGTCCTTCTGGATGAGCAGTGTTAAAGGGGTTTTTCCAGTAATTCAAGCCAGTGAATTTAAGGAAGGATGGTCCGGTATCTCTTGTTTGTGGAAAAGGGTAAATGGTACAAACACTGCTCTCAGTACGAGGGGAAATCAACTCTGGAAGGAGGAGCAAGGAAGACTGTGTGTAAGTGGGGAAATCATGAAGAAAACTAACCAAACTACAGAGAACTAAAAAAAAAATATTTCATGGACAAACTAAAATAAATTAAAATCACAAGAGAAAAAAAAAGGAATACCAGGAATGAGGAGAACTCTGAGGATAACCCAATCTACTTTAGGGAAATACCAGTTTAGGGCAGTAAAGAATAGCTAATATGGACGGCTGTGCAGCAGTAAGCTTCTAACCCCTGAGTGAAATCTTCAAGGCATTTATTGGACTTGTACTGTGTCTTAGAAGCCTAGAAGAATGGAGTTTTACTTTTCCTAAGAATTTGTAACCTAGCTTCTTAAGATTAGTCATTCTGATTTCAGCAGGTGCTCTAAAGGAGGTCACTCATACTGAAGCGCCTGTGTATGTGTTTAGTCACTGTTCCACTGGCACTCTGATTTGTTTAGCTTTTAAAAGGTCATAGATCTTAGTGTACTTTGAACTGATGCCAAAATGTAGCAAAGTTAATGGCACTGTCAGTGCCATACCTACACCTATGTGTATGGGTCAGAAGATACAGCACGTACTAGATATCTGTGTACTGCCTAGGAAGACAGTCCTCTCCAGTTGTACTATACATACTAGATGCCAGAGGTTCAGAATACACTGAGCATCAGCAGTTAGGAATTATTTACTTATTTCAAAATAAAGCTGTAGGAATCCAGGCATTCAGAACTTCTTAACCTTCTGTGGAAGACCAGCCCACATATTAAGAAGATGTCTTTTGAAGCCAGCTCTGTTGGAGTCTTTCCAGGAACAGGAAGCCGGAAGTTATTAGAATACGGGAAAGTATAAAACTTCAAAGCCAGAAAAGAAACTCTCTCTTTTCCCCCAGCTCTGAGCGGAGAAGCACCGTTGTCTCCACTGTTGCCACGCCTGTCGCAGCGCCACGGGAGAGCCCCGGGCAGCTCCAGGCCAGGGGAGGAGGGAGCATTCGCAGCTCCGAGGAATTCTAGGAATTCTGGCAATCCACTGGAGGAAGGAGCCGTGAGCCATCGATGGGCAGGGGCTGCCGCCCCCCCAGCCACTTTGGGAGTTCAAGCCAGGAAGCGCCGGTCCCGGTGGGCACAGAGAAGGCCGCGCCGAAGGACTGCTGATGTCACTGAAGATGCCCAAGCCTGCTGGTCGAACGTCGTCGCCCCAGACCCACACTGACCCTCGCTGCAAGCCACCGTTCACACATAAGTTATATTTCTGACATAATCGACTTCTTATTTTGCCCTGTCCTCTCTGCTGTTTCCAGTTCTCCTTGGGAAAAGGGGGAGTGAGTGGGACGTCTTTTGATACTATAGTATTTCTATAGGGTAGATACGATTTTATACAAATATATACATAGGTAATAAATTCATTAAATACCTGTTGGCCTCATAATTGCCTACGAGCTTGGTGGGGAGGTGGTCAGCTTAGCCCTCGATTTCCCCTTCTGGGGGGTGGAGGATGGACGCCTGCACTTCCGACCGCGACACCTTCCTCACTGTGATCTGAGCAGATGCTTAACAAATAAGGAGTTGAACTTAATTCTTCTGAAGAGTTAATTAATTTATCCCATTTTTAAACCACTCAAGTCATCAAGTTTATGCTGTTTTTAGACATCATGGCTGCCAAATTGTAATCCAAAGGGCTCAGCTAAACTGCCTAAACATTGGCAGTAAGTTTCATTTGAGATGCCATTGGGCATCCCTGACATCTGAATGGGGCTGACAGATACTACATGAGAAACAAGGGAGGTAGATGTACTGCTGGTGTAGCAGCTGAAGGCCAGCCAGGGTACCCTAGAACACCTCAAATGGCATTAGCAGTCTATGCTTAGGATGTGAATCATGCCCTAATTTCCTTCTGTCATTTCCTTTGACTGTCCACATATGGTATTGGGGCAAAAGAAATTGGAATCCGGTTCTCTAATTACTCTTGCTGTCACAGAGTCTTAGCAGAGACCAAGACGCTTTCCATTTCTTGTGACCATAGTTGCAAATTTTCTATTTGATTTACTAATGTCTTGTATTTACATGTAGCTTTAAACACCTCTATATGCAGGGTCCTGCTTTTTATAGATAGATCATTGATATAGGTCTTTCAACAACGCAGATATTCCCGTGACAAAACAAGTTCCACTGTGCAATTATGAGCACATTTGTCTCTAGAATTGGAGAACTCCCTCCTGCTTGTTTATTCCCTTTCTACTCGCACAGCATGGCAAGCAGAGCTTGGTCTTGAGCTCAGTAGTGAGGACATGGCATTTCATAAAGACCAAGTGCCTATTTGACTGACATTTTAAAATTTGCTTCTAAATCAAGGCTTCCCTACTGAGTCAACCACCCACAGAATGACATTTCAGAAATAAAAGCATGGCATCTCTGCAGATCTGTCCCTTGTTACGGAAACATCTCTCTGTCTCCAAGATAATTAAAGCCTTACCTGTGAGCTATGGACCCATAGGTCAAGTAGGACCTTGTCTCTCAAAAATCTGAAAGAGTTTGGAACCTGAAAAAAGCAGATAAAATTCAGTCAGTGACTTCAAGACCTATTTTCTGCCTGGGTTAGGAGTCAGTGTAGAGATATGATAGAGCTAAAACCGTCAAGGAATAAGGCTTACTGGCCCTCAAGGAAAGATTTAATGGTTGATAAACCAATATTCTGTGTATAGAGCTTCCATGAAATTCAGCTGAATCTGTTTGTGAGCAAGAATTGACCTAGCCAAATACTGCAACAAAAAGTAAAAAATGATCAACTAGTAATAAAACTCAAAGTGAACAGGAAGAGTTCAGGTAACAATTTCAAAGGAATTCAGAATACCTGGGAAAGCTATTTATTTGTCCCTAATGGGCTGAATTATTCATTAATTTCAGTCAGTTTTTGTCATATCACTACTATTACTACCACTGCTACTACTACAACTACATAACTAACCAGATATATGCCTGGTCTATCTCATTTGATTTTGAGTACATGTATTTTTTGCTTCTTAAACACAGAATGGCACAGTGCTAGAGCCTTTGAATCTCTCTAATGACTTGCAGTAAAAAGTAGCCCCGTGTCTTTCATTGGAAAGCTGATGTTTTTGTTCAAACCACTGTCTATTGCTTTCCTCTTCCAGACTGCCACTGAAGAGTGATGATGGTCTATGCTTGGTTCTTTAAATTCAGCAGACAAGCTTCTCACATCTGGTCAATTACCTGTGTCCTACTTGCCCTTTCTGTCTAATCCCTCTCTTATATAGAAGTCCTTTATGATGTGACGGCTGAACATTGAAAACAATGTGAGGTTAGATCAGAGGCAAGCTGAAAGTAACCCCTGTCTGAATGACAGATGCCTGCGTTGTACTTATATTTTGCTTCTCCAGCACAATGCCCACGAAACTAATCCTTCAGATAGGACTTCACAAAAATTTAAGTTAGCACAAAATTTGTTAGGAAACCTTTTCAAAATTAAAAACATTGATAAAACAAGTTTTGCCTAAAAATTCTATTTATTGTCAGTGCTTGTTTAAAGTTGTAAGATCCTGTAGAATTCCTATTGGAAAGGACTGAACAAGTCCTGAATTTGATGCTTGGGCAGCAGAGTAAAAATGAAGCACCTTAAATGCCTCATGCTGTTGCGCTGACAGATGACACTGTTGTGTTCAGTTTATGAGTGACTTTAGTACTGTAATTTTGGGATGTTTCAACATGTAACTTAATCCCATTTGGAGTAAAAAAGTTAATTTATTTTTTGCCATTAGGCATTGCTTTTCTTTTATACCTTGGCCTTTCAAACTCATATTAAAAGCAATACAGACTGTATATATTCTAATTATGACCAATATGTGCTTGGAGTGGATGTAACAGAAGTGACCAAGAAATAGTGTCCATAGATTCACTATGAGTTCTCCTGGTTGTCCTGGGATGGTCTGAGACCTTTTGCCCCCACAGTGGTCAAAAAGGAAGAAGTTTTGCCCCATATTTATATGTGTTTAAACCGATACTCAGGAGCTGTACTCCTGTGTCTAACTCACAGAGCTCCAGAGATTTGTCTTATTCTTCACTTTACTATTTAGTTAATCATAACTGGTTTAACTAAGATTTTTCCGAAGTGTGGTTTGAGGATGACTAGCAAACTGCAAAGCTGTGGAAATTGTTTTCGGGTGTTATTAAATAATGTTTGCAATCACATTTTAGAATTTGAAGCATAAAGGGTGCATGACTGTCTACAAAAAAATTAAAGAGTAAATAATGGCCCACTCCTCCTTGCCAGATTGCAGAGGGATGCATTCAGTCATTAGTGCAGAGTGTGTGAATGAAGACTGCAGGAACAGATTCCCAGTCCAAACTAATTTTCATTCTGGACATTTCAGTTTGCTTGGCTTAATCCTCACGCTTTCAAAAGCAGCAGTTTTTTCAGGCACACTGCACAATACTCGAGAGTAATCTAGCATAGCACTAACTGAAAATGTTAACAATATGTTTTAATGTTTTTGCCAACACTAAGTATAAACCCTATGACAAATGAAGAAAGGTTATTTATGTTATCTGTGTTTTCAGACCTCTCATAGAACATAGGAAATCCACACATTCACCCCACATGCCCCAGCCCACTGCCATTTCCATGCCCTTAACATGATATTTATTCATTGCAAATGAAAGCATTAACGTTTCTGCATTCAATCCTTCTGTAATAGCGGAAGCAGTAATCTAAATGGGCTGCTAGATTCCAATGACATGTTCATCAGGGCTGAATTATGAGTTCAGCACATCTTGAAAATAGGGACTTCTTAGTACATTTGTACAGCTGTCATTCTGCTGCAGACACTGTAGGAATGGAAAAAGAAAGGAAAGGAATGACTGCAAACCCAACTGCTATGGTTCTATACATACTAGCTGTTTTGGTAACTGTACCTTCCTTTCCTCCTCCAAATAATATTCCTCCTCAGATAAAAGGAGTAAGTTGACATTTGGGAGTAAATGTAAGAGAAGGAAGGATGTTCAAAAGCATTGGGTGAAATATGCTCTGAAACTAACATACATCAGAGAATAAGACCCACAATATAATTTCTGTTTTAAAACAGTAGAAAAGCACATAAGTTCACATAGCAGCATATGGTGTTGAGTTAAATCTGCTTCATAGTTTTGAGTCAAGAACATATGCATCCAATGAAGTGGCAGTAGTTATAGAAAATATGACTGTTTTGTTAGTAAATAACATTAGAAAGCTATAAACAGCCCCTGAAGTGATTTTTCTCTCCAGTAGATTAGTATGCAGAACAGCCATTACTGTGAATGAGCTTTTAAGTCCAAGTGACTCCTAATCACTTTAGAGGTCGAAGGAGCTGGCTAGGTGTGCGTGAAAGTCTGCACAAGCCTGCGTGTCGGAGAAGAGGAGATCACATAAATACATTTGTTATACTGCAGGTGGCATTTTAATGCTTCAGTTCTACCTTTTTGAATGAGGAGTGCTCATGCTGTCAATTAAGACGAGCAAGAGAAACAGGCCCTTTTTTTTTTGCATTTTCTTATTGGATCCTATATATCTTATGTGTGTAAATCATGACATGAATGCTGCTGAGTGAAAGCTAAGTCAGTCTATGCAGCCATTCATGTTTGCCTATTGCATGAGGGCAAAATTGCGGTTGTTTCAGTATGGTGCTCTGAACCCAGTGGGGAGGTGCTGGTGCTCTGTACGGTGTGCTGGTGAACGAGCGTGCTCCAGCCTCCTAGCAAACTGGTGACAATTGTGGACTGTGTCAATACTGGGTGACACCTCTATGAAGGGATGGGGGAAAGACATAGGGCCATAGAGGAAAGGACATAGAAGAGATTTCAGAGGATATAGGAAGGACTTAAAGAAGTCTCTGCCTTTCTCTTAGTGCACTGGCTTTTACTGTAACTGGTCCCATTCTGAGTTTGGGAGCAGAAAGATGGTATTTTGTGTCCCTACCATGCCTTAGGTGAGGAACTGGCCACACTCAAATACTTAGACATCATTGACTTCAGCTAGTGCTGTCTAAAACAGTAACTACAGTTTCTGAAGAGTGGTGTATCTGCATCCTGTTAGGGATGTGATAAAAGCTTAGAGAGACAATAAAGGAGGAGAACCCAAATCATACCCTGCCCAGCTACTACTAGACCCAGGAGCCATCAGCCACTTCAAGGCTCATGTGCTCAAGCGCACAGGATTACAGGGGCACAATGGCAAGTAGGTGTGAACCTGAATCGAGGACTCCTGAGGAACTACTACCCTGTCTGAGTCTTTCTCTGGGCTGCCCCAGCAGAGCCTCAGACCCAGTGTCCAGTTACCCCCAGTCACCATGAATCAGCAGGAGTAGCTCTCTGGATCACCTTTAGGACTAAGAGGGCTGCTGCCTATGGGTGTGACACTTTATGGAATGCTGGGGAAAGGTACTTCAGCATCTCAGGATGTGGGGGAGGAGCCAAAGGTGGAAAAAGGGAGATATTCAGGTGATTTATGGAGGAACTGGAGTGGGAAAATAGAAGAGTAAGCAGGTCAAAAGGGGTTGGTTGTGTGCAAACAGTGTGCTGGTCAGTGTGCATGTCTGGCCATGCCCTATGCCTGATCAGCACAATCTGCTCTATCTTCTTATTAAATTCCTTTCTAGCTCTTTCCTTGGTCAGCGACTCTTTGTTCTGTGTGTATGTATGTACATGGAGGTGTGAGCTCAATAACTAAGTCAGACCATGGGTTCTAGAATCTGTGTGTCTATGGTGTCAGTGATGGTGCAGCGAGTGTGGGTGTGTGATCACTAGCAAAGACCAAGCTAGTGAGCAGGTGAAGTGGCTTGGGAGCAAGGGAGTGGTGAGTGGGTCTTTATGGCCCAGCTCTGAGTGCAGAAGTGCCCGTGCATCTTTAAGGGCTGGGGTTTAGAGCATAGGGGGCCGGTTACTGGGACCCGGGAAGTGTCAGCCATATGTGTATGCATCTGTGCACGTGTGTGTGCACATGCATGTGAGTCTGTACCAGCAACTGGAGTTGGATTTCAGCCTCAGGGTTTCATATGTCATGGTGCCAGTAACTGGGAAAACTAGGATCAAGGGGCAGCTACTTGGCAAACTGTTTAAGACCAGCTGCTGGAGGTATCCACACAGCATACGTCCCGCCCCCCCCCACCCCCCCATATATTATCACTAGTAGGCCTTTAATGCTATCTGTGTTCATATAGGTGCTCTGTGATCTGTGGCTGGCCATGTATATATATGTAAATATATGTGGTGTATGGTATATGTGTGCTCTGTGTTCCTGTCCCTGCTGGAAAGACACCTGCAGCCTCACTACCAACTGGACCATGGGACAAGAGTGGCAGCAGCCTCTCCGTTGTCAGGGTGCTGGATCCAACATGATATATTTTCCTCTAACATATTTATGTGTCATGTTCATTCAATCTTCCATTTTCTTTCCTCACTCACCATCCATGTTATGAGCCCAATGTCAAGAACAGCTCTCAAGTGCAGCAAATGACTTGCGGCTGCATGTTTTGGTAGTGCTAGACCTGTATTTTAGGAACCTGAAATCTTTTTCTGAACCCATGCCATTAGAAGCATCCATTTCAAGTCCATATGGCTGTGTGCTGAAAGGATCTGCTGGAGCACATGGATGCTGGGACAGACCCATGTGGGTACCACGAAAATTAAATGTTTTCTTATCTCACAAGCCACTGACCAGGAACAGAGAGCATGGAAATAGGCTTGTGACAGCTGTGAGTCTCCACAACTTGTGCTCAGCTCTCCATGGGGAGGAACAACCGCCTTTTCTGAATTATTCCTGACAGCAGAAAGATTGGACAAGTGACAGCTGCCTTGACAAATACCTTGATCACAGTGCTTAATCTTTCTTTGGCAGTCTTCACAATCAATGAAATATGACTCCTATCTTAAGCTTGACAAGGTGTTGGAAAGCTCAAGCTAATTGGTAGTCTCAAAGTCTAAAAGCTTTAGAAAAGTCTTTTTATGGTATAATGCCATATATTTAATTACAAAATCCTTTAACACCTGTAGGACACTGTAAGTGCTAGTTTGCACTCTTCTGAGGGCAGTTGCTTTATTTCTGCCTTTGCTGATCTTCCATTCTCTCATTTTTGCAATCCTTACTAGGGTCTTTGGTTTTATAATTCCCCTCCTGTACTATAATATGACTGTGTTTGAATCTACAAGATGATATTTGGTGAGTGGCTGATCTCTAACTAGCTGGAATGTTCTAGTCAGTATTTTAGCTTTTATATGAGTAAGACGTGAATTTGCCTAAAAGGTCCTGTGAAACAGTGACTGATACTGAAATACCATGTCTTTGCTTTCTTCCACGTCCTTCCCCTCTTTTGACCAAAAGAGGGCAGTCTGTACCTGAGTTTCTTCCAATTCTGTTTGCTGTTTTGTTTTTTTTTTTCTTTTTCCCCTTGCATTCAACCATTAATTATACAAAAGATGGTGCCATTTTGTTATTACAATTCAAAATATGGTAATCTCCTTGGTACATCTCTAATCAAAATCATTCACGAAGGAGGGAAAAAGAAAAATACTTGCTGCAATTCTGCAAATAATGAAGCACTTTTCAATTTTTCCCCACAAGTAAAAGACAGGAGAAGGCTCATGGTTTGATCTGTAGTGTTAGCATGTGGACAGTTTCATAGAGAAAGTAGCATTTGGCCTTTCCCATGATGGAAGGATAAAATCATCCAGTCTTGTGTTTTTGTGTGGCACCATATTCGGCTTCTTTATCTTGATCTTAATGCACCTTGGGTCAAATGTATAATAAAATCATAGAATCATAGAATACCAATTTGGAAGGGACCTCAAGGACCATCTGGTCCAACCTTTCCTGATAAAATTACTGTCTAGACAAGATGGACTAGCTGAATCTTAAAATTTTCCAGTGTTGGGGAATCCATGACTTTGCTGGAAAGATTATTCCAATGGCTGATTGTTCTCATTGTGAAAAACTTTCCTTTGTGTCCAGTCAGAATCTCCCGAGGAGTAACTTGTACCCATTGCCCCTCACCTTTTCCATGTGATTCCTTGTAAAAAGAGAGTCTCCATCTTATTTGTAGCCACCTTTTAAATACTGGAACATGGTGATAAGTTCTGCCCTAAGCCTTCTTTTCTCAAGGCTGATCAAACCCAGTTCTCTCAGCCTTTCCTCATATGACAGTCTTCCCAGTTCTCTGATCATCTTTGTGGCACTTCTTTGGACCCTCTCCAGTCTGTCCACATCAAGTGAGCAGGTTACTTTGTCACAGAAGGTGATGAGGTTTGTCAATTTGCTCTTGGTGAATCCATGTTAGTTTTTCCTAATCACTTGCTTCACTTGACTTGTGATAGCCCCCAGGAGGAGTTGTTCCATAACTTTCCCAGGGACTGAAGTAATACAGATAGGCTTATAATTTCCTTTAAGCCTTTCTTGTAGATGGGGTGACATTAACCTCCTTCCAGTCTTCTGGGATGTCCCCCAGTCCCCACAATTTCTCAAAGGCTGTGGAGAGCAGCCTTGCAATGTCAGCCAGCTCTCTTAACACCATCAGGTGGATGTTGTCAGGACCCATCAGTTTGTAGCAGTCAGGCTCCTGTAGTAGTTCCCATACCAACTCTTCCTTCATTGACAGTGGGTCTGTGTTTGCAGAAACCTGGATTTTTGTTCCCAAGGCCTGGAGTGCAATGGTGCTAGTAAAGACAGAGGTAAAGAAAGTGTTGAGAACCTCTGCCTTTTCAGCATTCTTGGTCACTAATTCACCTCTCCTGTTTAATAGCAGGCCAGTATTTTTCTTCTGTTTGTGCTTGTTGTTTATGTACCTGAAGAACCCTTTCTTGTAGTGTTTGACATCTCTAGACAGTTTCAGTTTGAGCTGAGCTTTTGCTTTTCTAACTGCACTGCATCTCTGCACACCCTAGCAATGCCCTTTTTCTTAACAGATATTTGTCCACCTTTCCATCTCTGGTATTTCTTTTGGTTTTGAGCAGACTCAGAAGCTCACAGTTAAGCCAAGGGTGCCTCTTGCTTCACCTACTTCTTGTGATGGGTTGACCCTGGCTGAGTGAATCTGCTCTGTCACTCCTTCTCCTCAACTGGAAAGGGAAGAGAAAAAATATAACAAAAAGCTCATGGGTTGAGGTAAGGACAAGGAGATCACTTAGCAATTACCATGATGGGCAAAACAGACTCAACATGGGGAAATTAGTTTATTTCAAATCAAATCAGAGTAGGGTCATGAAAAATAAAACACCTTCCTGCCTTCTTCCTTGGCTCAACTTCACACCTGAATTCTCTACACTCCCCCCCCTCCCCATACCCCCTGCCCTGAGCAGTGTAGGGGGATAGGGAATGAGGGTTGCCATCAGCTCATCACATGCTGTTTCTGCCACTCCTTCCTCCTCAGGAAGAGGACTCTTCACACTTTTCCCACTCTTCCCCTGCTCCAGTGTGGAGTCCTTCCCATAGGAGATGGTCCTTCACAAACTGATTCAGCATGGGCCCCTTCTGTGGGGCACAGTCCTTCAGGAACTGAGTGCTGCAGCGTGGGTCCCCTGTGGGGTCACAAGTTCTGCCATCAAACCTGCTCCAACGTGAGCTCCTGCCAGGAGCCTGTTCCAGTGTGGGCTTCTCATGGGGTCAGAAGTCACCTTTGGGTGCAGCTACCTGCTCTGTTGTGGCATCCTCCGTGGGCTGCAGGTGGATATCTGCTCCACTGTTACCGTCATGGGCTGCAGGAGGTCAGCCTGCCTCACCATGGTCTTCACCAGTGGAATCTTTGCTCCAGAACCTGAAGCACCTCCTGTTTCACTGACCTTGATGTCTGCAGAGTTGTTTCTCTCACATATTCTCACTCCTCTCTAGGGCTGCAATTGTTGTTGTACAGCAGTTTTTCCCCCTTCTTAAATATGTTATCTCAGAGGCACTACCACTGTTGGCCTTGGCCAACACATATTATCTATTTTTTCACAATTTTCTCAAGCAGAATTAGAAATTACTGTCCCATAATGATGTTTCTAAACCTCTGGGGGATTTATGACCAAAATCTTTTTACGAAATAATGGAGGATCAAAAATAATAGACTTAATAGCTAAAAGGCAGTGCTTAGAAATGGAAAAGTGAATGGATGGAGGGAGCAGTTTCAGTGAGCACTGAAAGGCCAGAGGAGAAAGAAGACAGTTATTACCAAGTAACAGAAATCAGCCACCTGCTTCTGCCTAGTATCTTGGGCCTGAACTGTGTTTACCCATCTGCAATCACATATGAAACCAGCACTAGCCTAAAATTAATTCAATTCTTATTGCCTGCCTCTTGGCAGCCCAGCTAATAGAAATGCTGGGCACAGGAATTCAGGTAGTGCTTGTGAATCTGTGTTTCTGAATGATTGTAAGGATGATTTTAAAAAACTGTGAGCTAAATTCTGTGATGGATTTTACCTTACCTAACTATAAGTGCACTTTAATAACTGCAAATATAATACTTCACTCCCTCCTGTGATTACAGCCGGGAGCTGAATTCTGTCATAGTCTGGACTCTGCTGTAGTACGTGGGTTAGGTAAAAATGAATGCAGTGAATATAAAGCCTATACAGGAGGTAAGAAGCTCCATTTGCTTTGTATTCAGTGCATGCATTAGAGCATTAAGTCAGGATCTATCAAAAAGAGGGGTTATTCCACTTAGAAACATGTGAGTTCTTTTGCCATCCAGCACTGTGCAAGTGACTCAGCTATTTGAATTGAGACCTAGTTACTTAATTATTTCTTAGGATTTCCATCTTTCACTTTCTTTCATCACAGAAAATAAAGGATATCTATGGTTTAGTTTATATCTGTGGGTCAAGAACTGTCCATTGGTTTGTTTTCACAAGAAAATCAACCATGTAAAATATTCAGTTGGGTTTTTTTCAGGATTTTTTTTTTTTTCAGTTGATTCTTCATTGTTTTTTGTTAGGATTTTATCTATACTTGTGCCTAAATCTGTATGTAATAATCTCTCTATATATCACATCATCTATATCTACATCATATATGTATAACCATATCCATATATTTTTTCTTTGATTCAGTTTGAATACTTGCAGATCCAACTCTTAGAAAGTCAGCTAAAGGAAAACAAACAGGATAGCTAGTTTTGTGCACAAAAAAGGGGAAAGTTCTTAGCACTTACTAGTTCCAAAAAAGTTTAATTCCACATATTTTATCTGCTGACTTTGCTTCTTTCGAGCACTGATACTGTCTCATTAGCTACTTTTGCCCAATTCTCAGGGTCAGGTTCTACCCACCTCTGCATCTCTTTGAGCATACTGGTTTTCTGTTTCATTGTATGTGTTTTAAATCAGCTTTGAATGGGTCTTTGCCTGTTGTTCCATTTGATAGTGTGGAAGTTAAAACTCTCTTGTGACAAGTGTAGGTGAATCAAACTCACTTCTTGAAAAGGTGAGTTTGTGTTGCTTCATGAAAAAACTTTAGATTTCAGAAATCGTATTTGTTAGTAAGAGACTCACACATGTTTATATATAAAGGCATATATACTTTTAAAAGAGTATTCAGGAGCTGCAAAAAAGATTTTCAGAACTGCAGACTTGTAACTCTGGCTGCTCAGCTACATTTAAAACTTGACTCCAGATACTTTAGTTGAAACATCCTTACATGGATCTCAATTGAAGCACTTGAGGCTTTGTGATCTCTTCAGAGAGCCTGTGTCTGTGCCAAAAGGATGTTAGTTCCTAAGCCCAACATGATTTCAGCTAAATGGGATAATATGCAATTTCATCACACAGCATTAGTACTCACCATATATACCATATATACAGAGAGTATGTTCTTTTCCTTTGGTCATAGTCTTCTCCAGATTCCCTCACAGAATGTCAACATTGTGAAATAATTTAATTTTTTAAATCTAAACTTTCTAACATGAACATATACATCATCATTTGTCTGAATAGTCCTGGAACAAACTATCTTCCACTAGGAAAAGTTTAGAAAATAATTGAATGGAGGTAATTTATGTACATAGGCGTATATAGATATACATGTGTACACACACACACTCTTTGATGTGTGCATATCTATACACAGACACACACATATATATATGTGTGTATATACATATACCTCTCCCTAGAAAGAAAAAGGATTTCAGAAACCGCAAATTTGTTGGTGGATTTTTTTTTTCCAGCCAGGACATTTTCTATGAGGAGTAAAGCCTGATTAGATAAGAAAGTAAATGTTTAAAATGGAAGACCAGAAACATAAAAAATCTGCTTTGTTTTCTATCTTGTGGAGTACAGGACTTTGAAATTCTTAGTAATGAAAAAAGCCTGTATGACATATGAAGAAAATAAGTCAGTGATCAAACAAGGTTGTTTCCTTCATTTAGAAAGTTTTGAGAAAGGGTGAATTTGTTACATTCACACTTAGGATACTTAAAACTTGAATGGAAATATTTTCTTAACATTGTCAAGAGAGGATAAGGAAAAATATGTCAGTAAAAGTGACATCAATTGAAGTAAACATTGTCATTTACTTCTAAAAAGACACTGTTTTATATCAGTTTGAAAAAATATGTATGATCTGTCATGTTGATGTAGGAAAAGAGAATCAGATAAATGAATCAACCTGAGGCAGCTGTGTGTGACATTCAAAAGGCCTGGAGTGGATTCCAGTATTTTAAAAGAAAAGATCAGTTCAAACCTGCTCTAGGGATGTTTTCAGGTGTTACACCTGTTATGAGGCCCTTTGGAATCACAGAGTCACAGAAGCATTCAGGTTGGAAAAGACCTCTAGGATCATCTAGTCTAGCCTTCTTCAAACTACTCCCTAACCCCTATGTCTCAAAGCACCACATATACCCTTTTTTTGAACACCTCCAGGGATGATGACTCCACCACCTCCCTGGGCAGCCTGTTCCAATGGCTAATCACTCTTTCAGTGAAGAACTTCTTCCTGATGTCCAATCTAAACCTCCTCTGGTGCAACTTGAGGCCATTACCTTTTGTCCTTTCGTTGGTTACCCAGAAGAGACCAGTGCCAGCCTCACTACTGCCTCCTTTTAGGTAGTTGTAGAGAGCAGTGAGGTCTCCCCTCAGTCCCCTCTTCTCCAGACGAAACCATCCCAGTTGCCTCAAGCACTCCTCATATGACATATTCTCCAGAACCCCTCACCAGCTTCATTGCCCTTCTCTGGACCTGTTCCAGCACCTCAATATCCTTCTCGTATTGAGGTGCCCAAAACTGGACACAATGCTCAAGGTGCGGTCTCATGAGCGCCGAGTACAGGGGCACGAACATCTCCCTACTCCTGCTGGCCACATCATTTCTGCTACAGGCCCGGATGCCATTGGCCTTCTTGGAATAAAGAATATTAAACTTGTTCTCCTTGGAGAATGATTCAAACCTTAGGAAAAAGGCTTCACTTGGGCACATTTTGCTTAATATTAATCACGTGCATAAATGATTTTCTGAAATGGAACTCTGCAGGAAACTTAGCTAGAATGACTACCTGTTAGCAATATTAACCCTGTGGGATATATTATTAGGAAACATGGTTTCAAAAAATAATACGTTTTTGTTCAAGGGACATTTACTGAAGATAAAGGTTCAGTGAAGATTAAGAAGCAGTCTTGGAATTTGGGATACTACTAAAATAGTGAAAAATAGGTTCAAGAACATTTGATTCTGCTGTCTTTTTCCACTCTTAACACTGCTTGTGGTTTAACACCACCTTACTACCACTGCCATTAGAAAAAGTTACATTACTGTAGATATGCCATTGCATGCAGTATTCAAATATAGTCTTCTCAGAGGTTTTCAGTTAAAATATAATAAACAAAAAAGGATTTGCCTCTTTTTTGTTCAAGTTAATTATATACTGTGACTTAGTGCGTAAGCAGCAAGAAATCAGGAATACTGTGTATTACTTTCACTGTGGGTGATCAAAATATTATTTAATGCTTCTATAATTATGATATATTAGGAAAATTCACATTCAGACTTGCAACATCCACCTGAATGGTTAGAGTAGTTAGAGTACACTGAGCTATAATACAAATCATAAATGAGAACAGTTTAAAACATGCTAGCAGACTTTTCATTGATGGTGTGTTCAAGTAAGTTTGTTGTGAAAAATCCACAGGTGTAAAGCACATTAAAATGTAATTACAGTGAGAGTTCAATGCAATTGTTACGTATTACGTATTAGGGCATATTTTTACTATTTACTTTTAAGATATTTATGCACCTGAGCAACCACATCTAAAAGATCATAAAAGAGGAAATGTTAAAAAGGAACCATAAAGCCAAATGACACAGAAAACAAGAGTTATAAGCACAATTGGTAAGAATTGTAGTAAGTGTGTAAGTGGATAAGGAACTGCTTAATGTTCTCACATATACATTTTCCACCATAGGAAGAAATCAAAATGCATTTACCTACAGGCTGTTGAACACTGCTGAGCTTTGACTAGTCTCCTGGAACATTAATCACTTGCAAACTCTCAATTGTTAATGTGAATAGAAATTAAATAAACAGTCTCTTTCTCAAAACTAAATTTCTTTTCTCAGAAATTGTTCTGTAGACTGCAATTGTTTGTCTAATTCTTAAGAAACCTTCACTCAATCTTAAAGACATCTCCACCTCTCCTGTTGCCTTTCCAACTTGAGTCAAATGAATTAGAAATTATAAAAATTAACTGGCTTATAAAGATAAAAAGCTAATAAAAGACAATTGCAAGGGAAAAAAATAACATGCTTGTACCCTCAAAAAGGGGAGAAATAGAGACTTCAGAAAGCCTAGTATGGATGAGACTGTGGTTATTGATTTTACATGGAAAGCAATCAAATTCAGTTGTAAATCCCCTTCAGAGATAATCTGTTTGAAGAGTTGACAAGTGTAAGTGTTACAACACGTTTCTCATGTCTTCTGTTGGCATGTATGAAGTGCTGGGGCCTGAGTTGTGGGCCCCAAGTTGAAGCTGACCTGTGAATGAGTCACAACCTAGCAGAATGTTATGTTTTTCTTGTGGCTTCATGTTCCAGAGGCAGAACCTGGCCCACCTGTGTCTCTGTGGCTCTGCCCTCACCCAGGTGGTCATGGCTGGGGTGGTGGGTGAGGCCAGGGCTGTTTTAACTAGGAGCCAATTAGCTGGAAGAGCTTCCTGTTTGACGTGGCTTCTGTTGGGGCTGGTTGCATTTTGCTGAGCTCCCTTGGTGGTGTCCTTCCATGTGAAGGGCTACTGAGGGAGCCATCTCTGTCCGTTGCGTCAAGCAGGAGATGTTAGCACTACAGTGGGCAGCAGAGGAGCTGGGCCCACAGGAACCTATGACAGGACTGTCTGAAAGAAGACTTCTGAGAGATGTTGCTGAGTTCAGCATTGGCCTGTGTGATCAGGCAACCCATAGCAGCATGAAACGATGGCTGAAGCAGCACAACAATGTAGCACAACCACATCAGCTGCTTGGAGCTAAATCCAAGGAATTAGAAATCTTAATCTTTTGTGTGAGTCACAAACTTCACATTTGTGTTCAAAGAAAAAGCACAAGCAATAATAATATGATCACTCACACACTCACTGAAAGATTTCAGCCTGCTAGATTGGGATTTACATGTTTAAAGTACACAGAAGTTCCCAGAGAAATCTGGCCTGTCTACAGGCAAAGAAAGCTTCCCTTCTTGAAAACTGTGTGGTTGATGATCATAGATCACCAATGCACAGTAAGAAGTGCCTGTGCTGGGGGGAGAGCATACTTGACATATGGACATCTTTTGCACCTGAAGCTCAGCAAGTGGAAATGGTGTAAGTTGAAATTTCTGCCTTCTGTGGACAAATAAGCTTGAATACAGTGCTGCCAAAATACATGCAAGTACTGTAAAGACCCATCTGAAGAGCAGTCAGAGTAAAAGCCACCTCCACATCCGGCAGCTGTATGGTGGTTTAGTCCCTGCTGGGGCCTGAGCACCCAGTGCCACTGCCCCCCCACACCCCCAGGTGGGAAGGGAAAAAGGGAAAGGACTAGCCCCGAGGTTGAATTTAATATGATAATGCACAAGAAACAATCATAAAAACAACAACAGTGAGAAAAACAAGGGATACTTAGCGAACACAGTGGTGGCGGAGACCCCAACACATGCACCCTTACCTGGTGTCCCACACTGGGCGCTGGGGGCATGATGTCAGCATGCTATCTAATAGCCCGGCTGTGGCTCACCCCCAGCTCCTGCTGAACATTAACCCTGTCCTGGCCAAACCAGGGCAAGCTGGAAACAGGATTTCGTGGCATAAGCTGAAAATGAAAGAAGAAAAAATTAAAGGAGACTGTCTATCGCCTCAGGGAGGAAGCATACCTGGTTTGGTTCTACAGAACAGGCTGTCCCTTGCAAATTTCTCACAGGCAGTGTTACGTAAAAAGCCAACACACCCCAGGCAGCAAAACTGAATATCCCAGATCTGCTCACTTCTTGATAAAAGTGAGAATCACTCTTGATTACCTTTGGCCAGGACTTAGCTCCAGCCATGACTTACCTCCTTGGTGATGGTGTATCTTCTGTAGAGATATTAGACTGTTACCTCTCCTCCTACCTCTGTAGCTGAGGAAGACTAAAACCCATGACCTTTACTCTCCACATAAGCATTCTAATCACCAAATGATGAAACAAATGCAGGCAGGATATTGCAGCCTCTGTTGCCTGTAAAAAAAAAAAGAAAAAAAACAACCTAGCCCTGTTCCACTAAATATCTCTTCTCAGAAGATGATGAAACATTTGGATTCTCAGAGGCTGAGGCTGGTGCTCTGTATGGTCATTTTGGTTCCACTCATAGACACCAGGGAGGAACAGCTACCTGAGGAATCTCTTGGTGGACTTGGTTCCAGATCTCTTTCCAGAGGTCTTCAGAGATGCCTGTCTCCATCAGTGACTTTATAGGAAAGGTAGGTATTCCTTTTAGGAGATAAGGTGTCTGAAATGTATGAGGCTACAAACTTCAGCCATGTTCACTTGTCTGGTGTCTACTGTACCACAATATGTTGAAGGGAGAATGGGAATATTGACTAATAATTTTAGATATTTAACTTATGTACCTAGTTAGGTAAAGTAGGGGAAGGACATAGGTCTCCTGAGTGTGGTGTGGAGCACCTAAGTAAGACTCTTGCTCTGAATTGCTGTATTTCTCTACTTACTATTGCTAAGTTACTTTGGTTAATAGCAACAAATGTCTTAAAGCTTGCTGTTTGAATACTAGTTTCTGGAGCCTGTCACTTTCTCAAAATAATGTATGTAGTCCTGAAGATTCAAGGGGACACTGGACATGTTGCAAATGTGATTTAAAGCTAAACAGTTCCTACTAGTCCTACTCAGTATTGATGTCAGTTATCTAATCACTACCCTTTGGTATAGCCATGCACCAAGTGCTTTATTGTACTTCAGTACTGAAAAAAAAAATCTGTCTTGTAATATCAGCAACACAGACCTGACCAATAGTAGGAAGAAATGAAGTATTGTTTTTGGAGCACAAGCAATTTTTAAAAGCTGCTCTTGGCCTGCTAACTACCAATTGCTTGATAAATTCAGAACTGCCACAACAAAATAATGCATCATACCAGGGAAACTTTCTTCTTCTCTTAAAAAATATCCTCTTGATTTCACTTTGGCATTTATAGTGAATCAGAATCACATTGATCTGCTCATGACTTGCATCAGTTTACTCATTGGGTCATTACACAACTCGTTTTGGAGATGTAGCTTCATCTTTCTCAGAGGAAAATGGGACTTTCCTGAAATGATCTAAATGGTACTAAAAATCAAGCCAGGAAAATAAGATTTCTTTTGTTTTATTAGAAAAGTGTAATGTCCCCTTACCAATAATAAAAATTTAATGAAAAGCAATTAGTAGAAGAAATAATTTTCAGTAAAGGCAGCAATGTTCTATTAAGTCATACTTGATAGCTCAGCTGAACTGTGTTTTATATTCAGTGTTATATTCCACGACAAAGAAATTACAGATTTTCTGTCAGGTATAGTATGATCTATTCACCATGAACATGCAACAGTGGCTGGTCGTATCTTTTCTACGACAGGACTAAAATTAAACTCAAGGCCTTCTGCAGATAGAAATACCAAAACACTATCAGCCATGAAGATGTCTGTTGGATTTTAACTCTGATGGTGATTTAACATCCTGTGACAGAAGATAGTCATACTTTATCTTGTGGTTTCATTTGTAAGTGTTGTAGAAATGAATAATAAATAGACCTTTCAATTAGTGGTTTATCAGTTGCTAGAGCCTACTAGGTCAATAGACTATCTATAATCATGGTTTATGTGCATCTACTAACGTGCTGTCACTATCTATGAAATATTATATTCCTGTTTGAAATAAGAGAATAATTCCATTGAGAATATGTCTAATACAAAGGCATTAGGGGTGATGAGATTGCTCTTGCTGCATGATGCCCTCCTTCAGCAAAATGCCTTTTGCCAAAGCTGGCAGGACTGTTTCCCTAAATTGCCTGTTGCAGGCATACCCTATGGAGAGGGTAATCCCTTCTTATTTCAAACAATTAATATTCTAAGAAATCACTGGGTCAAAATGAAGAGATGAAACAACAAATTAGTGTCTATCTGATCTAAGAGGCTTATTTATGTAATTATGATATTAACTGTCCTAGTGTTCAAAAACTATCACCAGATCTCCACATTCTTATCAAAAAAGACTGAGAGAATTACTAGGATAATAAATGTCTCACAATTTGGCTCACTCACTACCAAGATTGTTGTTAATTTAGTTCTAGGAATGAGCTGAAAAATGAAGGAGTGTTCTACAGTTTGAGTGGTGTAAATTTGGAGGAGAGATTTTACTTGACAGCTGGTGTCATTTAGGCTGCATTAAGAGGATCTTAATATATATAACTTTATAGTGACACCTTCTTAGAATAATTGAAGATATGCTAAATGAAATAAAAATCGAGGGCATGGTGTACGCCAGGAGGAACTGGGAAAAAGACAGAGGCTTATCTTCTGAAGGCTTTATCCCTGAAGGGATAAAACAAAAAATAACTATATTTCTGTGCTTCCAGAATGGTTTTAAGCTGTGTAGCAGTAAACCATTTAGTGTTTTTGTGTTTTAAAGTATATTTATTTTCTCAGAAATTCTGACCATATTCCTATCCGACTTCAAATGTTTTAATTCCTCTCTTGTTTGGGAAATATTTCAAATACTATTTGTACTCTTCTATGTTTAATGTCTTGGAGAAAGAAAGAAGAATGGCAAATGTTAGATCTCCTGAAAGATAACAGTTATTTATCTTGTGTTACTTTGTGGAGATAGATTAGGGAAATAGGCACTGGTTGGAAAGGTCAGAGAGAGTAGGGGAAGAAGTGCACAGGCTGACAGAGGAGCAGTGGCAGTGGCAGGAGAGCAGGAGTATATCACAAGGCTGTGACATTTTGGCAGTGGAAGGGATGCTAGGGGTGAAGATGTTCACTAGAACTGGGATGCAGAGGAAATAGTGATATTAGTTGGGTTAACCTATCTGTCACAGTCAGCATGCCTTCCTGCTCAGCCAGTGGGAGCCAATGGCCAGTGTATAGGTGGCTGTCAGTGTAGCTGCAGAGAACAAACTTTCCCAGTGTTTTAATGTGGCATAGCAGGTAGCTGTTCCTGGTACCTAAAGAAACATTAATTACCACCCTACATCTTCACCCATAGCCATGGCTCTGCAAAAAAGAGGAAGGGGCTCCTGGCTGTGCTGTGAGAAGGAGGCAAGAGGCTCTGATGGCAGCTTTGTGAATGCCAGGGAGCACTGGGAGGCCCTGGCTGTCCTAAGAAGGATTTTGCTTTCCACCAGTGGCAGACGCTTCTACCACTTGACTCTTCTACTGGTTAGAAAAACTGAAGCCAAAACTCCCGGGAAAACCAGACACATTTTGGGATATATTCACTTTCTTAGGTCTTCTTGGATATATTGCCTCATTTTAAAGTGCTGTGGTGGGTGAGGGAATGTCTTCAATATCTAATGGAGTGGGACTGTCAATAAATAAAGTCCAAATTAAATGAGGATCTATGACAGGATAGGTGAAATTAGAGCTTCTCTAATTGTAAAATTATTTCATTTTGCCTTGCTAATTATTGAAGTATGAGCTTAATGTAATTATACATGACTGGAAACAGCTCCAGCTAATGTTTAGTATGTTTACCCAATTAAATTTTACAGCATTGTGTTTGAATACAGCTAGTTACACTCATTAATAAAACTGTAGGTGACAATAAACATGCAGGGCTTCTGAAAGGAAGGTTAACATTGTTCTTTCTCCTTAGCCTAACTTGTTTATTCTTTTGGTAATGAGTTGCCTCCATACCCGCTTACTGGCCATGAGGCCCCTGGGAAAGTGTGGCTACCTTGTGCAACATGGTGATGTGCCCTGCACATCTGTGCGCAAAAGGCACTCCTCAGTGGAAGGAATGTGTAAAACACAGTCCTATACAAGACTTGCATCCTCATGTACACAGAGCCCTTGTGCATGTTGTCCACTGGGAAGATCTGCTCTCAGACAACTTTCTTTGAACTTGGAACAGAAAAGAAAAAAGGACAGTCTTTTTGAAAATAAACCAAATCCACAAGGCCAACAAAACAGTAAGTGGAGTTGCCTGAGAAAATCTCTCCAGATTCAATGATTCCTAAATCCTCTTCTCTTCTCCCTCTGCTCCTCCATCACTTTTCTACAGACTTGAGAAGCCTGGAGTAACTCCCTCCTGCTACTGAAACGCTGTCAATTTAATTTGATGCTAACCTTTGTTGACATTATTCTATTTTTCTTCAATATTTATCCATCCTCCCATAGGTCATTTATATCTGTTTCTGGCATCTATCCCAATCCTTTTGGGTAGGAGAAGTATGATAGTTTTAATGTAATGTTTTTTGCACTGTATATTTTTCTGCCTTCTCTGTCACTGAACTCGTCCCATGGTCTCAAAAGTGGCATCATTGCCTTCTTCACAAGTCTCTTGGTAGGTATGCACGCACACACATACACAGATTAAAAAAAAAGGGAAGGTCTGTTACTCTTTTAACCTTGTTCATTTCTCCTCTGTTCAGAGTTACGAGCTCGTTTTTTCCCATCTTGATCTTTCAGAATATTTCTTTTTGATATTTAGGAAGAAAGTTACCTTCTTCACCTTCATTCGTTATCACTGAGGCTGACTGCACAGCACACATGACACTCGAATATACAGTGTTAAATATTAAAGTGATTAAAATTATTGAACAGAGAGAAAGCCCACATCGCACTCTTCTTTAGCATTCAGACTAAAGATCCAGTGTATGCCTGCTACTCACTTCATCAGCCACAAACTCAGTAAACTAATAATTAGATTCTGGTTATATGAATTCTTTGACTTATTTTCTTATTTCCTACAATATAAAATCTTGATATTAAGGAGTAATTTTCACAGGATTCAATCACCAGCATGTATTCACACAATTTGCCATCAGTTTGACATTACCTGAGAAACCTGTAGTGATAGGATATTTTGTCTTGAAAAAGTAGCTGGAGGTGGCACTTTTAAACCTTTTTTTTTTCTTTCTCTATCCGCGACCCACGGCAGAGGGGAGGGGGCGGGGAGAAGCGGCGCCAGCCACGCGGCAGCTACCGCAGAGCCCCACCGGGGCTTTAGTAGACCCCCACAGCACCTTACCATCCACATGGGTAGTATGTGCTCTCTAACTCTGGTTATCAGTGAGATAGTATGTACAGGGATGCCTATGCTGGCAAGAAAGGAACAAATTCAGCTATGAAGAGCTGGGGTGGTGCAGCAGCCACCCATTCCAGGGGATAGGACATAAGCCAGCTCTGCTCCCAAACAGCCTTGTGGTGTTCACAGGGAGGTGCTCTGCTTCAAGAACCAAAGCCATGGAAATAGCATCAGTCTGCCTTTTACCTTGACAGGCAAGTGCAGCCAGTGCTGCACTGCCTGATCCCTGACCTGCATTCCTGTGTGGGCCCTGCTGCAAAACACAAGCGGACTGGAAAGAGACCAGCTGGAGGGGCAAAAGCAAGTACCTCTGATGAACATCATCTGTGCCAGAAAATCACTGGAATCAAGACAATTATCCCTGAAGACAATAGTGAAAGAGAAATAAAGCAAATAGCATAAGAAGCATGGGAGTAAGAAGATGTATTTTGTTTCTTTAAGTTGCAGGAAGGAATTTAGCCCCCGTGGGAGTGGTTTTAGTGGAAGCTGGAAGACCCAGGGGGTTTGAGGAGAGCAGTGGAGTGATGCTGGAAATGTATAGTCTGAAAGACAATTGTACCAATTTCTCTAAGCTTTGTGCTGAATTTTCAACTTGAAAATGGGTCCTTTGATTTATTTTTTAAGCGAAAATGAATGCATTTCACCCTAGCTATTAACTACATTTTAATGACTCAGCCCTTACAAAGGTCAGACATTTGCAATAAGTAATTTCAAACATACTGTATGACGCTAGAAGCAGTTATGTTCTCATACCTGACATGACAACAAGGAAGCACGGTTTAGTTTCCAGTTGTGTTCCTGACTAATAAAATAAAAGCTGTAAGTGGATAACAGTTAAAAAATAATTCAACCAACAAACAACTTTTGACTCTCATTGTGCTCACATGCACAGAACTTCCCTAACACTATTTAAAGCACATCTAGAATGTAAACTTAGCCTCATTGATGTAGTGGTAAGTACACTTATCAACACTTGCAGAGCACTGAGTATACATAAAAAAATACATATTACTATAAAAATTAGTATCAGCCTTGTTGGTTTTTTTGTTTAATACTTGGTAGCTATATTATCTATAAATGGGAAAAAGATACTTATTAAGCAAAAAAAGCCGTGCTTAAAGAAGTCTGAGTTATTTTTATCACATCTGAAGTCACAAGACAGGCTTGCTCAGGGCTGTCTTTTAACTGCTCATTTATGTGATGTCTGTGACTGTAAATGGAACAGAGGAGGACCGGGGTCTTCTAACATGTCTGGGCAAGGCAATATTTTACTGGGCTTGTTTTGTGCCATGTACGGTTGACAAAACACCAGAGATTACTTTGTGTAACATTTGATAGCAATACATTCAGAGCCTAAAAGATACCTTACACCAAATAGAGTTCTCCCAGAAATGGGTGTTTTTTTATCCAAAACTTAAGGGAGGAATGAGCATACTAGTTTAATTTCTGTCAGAGAAAGTCAGAAACAAGGAGCCAACAAATGTGTGGGTTACCCCAAGGACCTTATCTCCATGACTTTCACCTAGAGGGCATGTGGAAGGAGTAGCAAACACAGAAAGAGCTGGGGAGGAGCTCTGTCATTAAGCAGAGTCCAGGACTGCATTTAGGAGTTGCTGTATTTGTTTGTTCCACTCCACTTGCCAGATGTTTGCACCCTAGGTTTCCTAAACAAACCTTCACTTCTGGGATCAGGGATCAGTTTCCCCAAAGAAAACAGATGCTGAGAAGGTTATGGGCTACTGATCCAAGTTCAAAGTACATTAAAAATAGACCACAGCCTTACAGGTCAGATTTTGGGAATGGCGGCTGAACAAGTTGAGGAACATATTTATGCTACTGTGGTATAAATAGAAGTGGAGTAAGAAAGTTAAAATTCTGACTATGATGTGTCACACTGTTTTTTATTTAAAATTTCCTTAAAAAGAAAAGTGGCACCTGAATATATTTGACCACCAAAGGAAGCAGGTGTTCCCTTCACTTTGGTTCTTGCTATACCCAGATTTGGACATAGCTGATCATGGTGCTGGAGAGTATTTCACAGGCCCCAGCTGACTTATCACAGAATCACAGAATCGTTATGGTTGGAAAGGACCTCCAGGGTCACCAAGTCCAACCTTCTCCTAACATCTCTCTAACCACTACACCACTACACCATATCCTCTTTAACCACTACACCATATCCTTTGTTTGATTTAAGGTGATCAGCTTTTTCTGTCATTGTTTGCTATTTCCTTTTGTGCTAGTTACTTTACATGTTCAAAGAACATGCCCCATTACACTTGATTACTGGGGACATCTTGCAGTCTCCTTTCAGAAGAAAGCAATGAAAATATTACCTTACAAAGCAAGAACAGGAAAGGAAATAAAAGACTGTTAAAAAATAGGGAAAGAAAAGAGACAGGAAAAACAGACTCAGTAACACAAGTACTGCATAAAATAGCAAGAAGACTGCAATGTCATTTGAAGTTGTACTTTAGACAAGTATGAATCATTTGGATCTACAGCCTCAAACATGTAATTTCTTAATCACAGTTTTTTATGTGATTACAGCTGCAAAACCCCACAGGCTCAGTTTTTCTCATTTTGCTTTAATATTTGGGTTTATTTTTATTTTTTTACAGCTAACTTCAGATAGAATCAGGGGGAATTTTAAAGATAAGAATTCATGATTGGCTTTGATCACTAGAAGTTTTATTTTGGTGCTTTTCAGGACTGTGCTAGATTAAAAAGCAAAGCTTCCTGCTGAAATATGTTTTCAGTATGACTTTTTTACTGGAAAGAAATGAATCCTAAATTTTTAGTACCTTTTATCAAGAGAAGGAGAGAAGTTTATGATTTCCTTTTCAGCAGAGAATCTACCTATGTAAATATCACACATTTTAATTTTCCTTGTGTGTTACTAACTTTGTGTTTTCCATTACTAGTTCCTATGCATCGTATCTCTTCAGATAAAGTACTGGGTTCATACTAACATGTTTTTGTCCCTGAGTCGAATGGTGAAGTCCTTCAGCAATAAAACAAGTTTTTCATTAGTTTCAGCGTGTATAGTATGCTGAGTGGAGGGCAGATAGATAAGTGGAGCACATCCGGAGTACATATGACTGGCTGCTGGCTAGAAACCAAGGGGGGCAGCAGCTAAAGTCTGTTCAGGTCCCCCAAACAACCCACCACTGGATTGCAAAGACAGCATCTACATTACTACTTTAATTTGGGTCTGGAGTGTGCTTTTGAAACATATCTGATCAAGTTAAGGCCAGGCTGGATGGGGCTCTGAGCAACCTGATCTAGTGGGAGGTGTCCCTGCTCATGGCAGGGGGCTTGGAACTAGATGATTTTGAGGTCCCTTCCAACCCTGACAATTCTATGATTCTAAGTCCATTTAGTGTGATTTTTTCACACATTTAAGACCAGGTTCAGAGAAATAGGTTCTTTTCAGATAAAACAGACCAGGTGGTGTACTACAGGATTGCACATTGTGTGCCCCTGCCACTAATGCATAATCAGCTGGCAGGAATGGATTACAGCTAGTCTGATGCAGAAGTCCCAAAATAAGTGTAGTGTCGATGTTGGGTCTTCAGCATCGTATCTTCCACTCTGTTTTTTTCCCACTGTGTCTTATTACTGCAGACACAGAAAAAGTCTGTGCTTGGTTTGTGTTCAGCACCTTGGTGAATATCAAAATGCGATAAATCCTCATATATATATATATATATATAATTATTATGAAAGTAAACTTATATTTTAATTCTGTAGTATGGCTAGTGGGTGTGATTTTGCCACAAGGATGAATCCAGGTGAGTGAGAAGGAATCAAAGGAGTTTTACACAAAACACTGGTGCTGTAGAAACTGAGGAATATTTTCCTGAAAAAGGATAAATTGAGTTCTTACTAGATTCATTTATAGGTAGTGATTGTGAAAGCTGTCCAAAATTAGTACTACACATTGTACAACTGTAGCCTCACCTTCCTGGGAACTTTTTATTGTATATGAGTTTTTTCCAACCTTTTACAGGTGAATTTCCTAGCAGTAAGATCTCCACTATTACACTAGCAGAAACCTTGCTACCAAAGTTAATTCTAGCTCCACAACAGTTTCCAGTTTTACATCTCATGTTCACACTGAATTATGACTCAAGCTCCTATTTAAACAAAGCCTTTCAGTAGTTCTTTATCTCCTGAAATGGATTATTCTAACTGTAGGAGAACAGATATAGCATTGCCATAACATTCTAAGGACAGTGCTGGGATTTTTGTACCCAGAGAAAAGTATGGACACCTTTCTGTGGCTTATCTGTGAAAGTATCCAAGGTATTTTCTGGGCTATGTACACCACAACCAAAGAAAGAAACCCCATCAGTGGGGTTGCTAGTGGGTTGTACTGCAAAAAAAGAAAGGAAAGTGTATTCTTAACATGTCAGCATCATTCAAGGCGAAGAAGAGTACTAAAAGATTGCACTAACAAACAGGAAGCATATGTTACACCTAAAGCAAACACAGCTTTTGCTGGATACAAACTTTATGAGTGGGTGCAAGGAGTCTCTGAGGTTTCTCAATTGTTTTTAATATGAGCTGAAGCAGCCAGATAACAAAGACTTTGGCAATGCTGAGAAGAGGAACTGAGAAGAGATTCTGTAATCTTTAGAACTATCCCTCTTAAAGTGTTTTAAAAGAGCAGAAATGGGAATTGGTACAACCAGGTCACGTGTGTTAGCACAGGTACAATTGAAAGCAATATTACTAGCATACAAATAGATATTGTCCAGATGCACTCTTTTCATTGAATATAAAGGTCAAGACTCTTCACAAAAGAAGAAAAACTTATGCCCCCGTATAGTGGAGGAAGTAAATAAGCAATTTATGCTGCAAAAAACTTGCTGTTGCAGAAATGTGACTACCAAAATGATTGATTTGTAGGCAATCTTTGTGTTGGTTTGGAAAATTTTGAAATACAATTGCTTTGTTCATCAGTCCTGCACTGTTTTCAGTTCAGGCACTTGTTTCTCTTGAAGGGTTAGATTTTGACACACTGTCGGAAAGAGAGTATCAGAGAGGTGGATCATGATTTAAATGCTGTCGTTAAGACTTTTAAAAATTTTTAATAGCAAAATATTAAGATCTACATCCTTAGCACAAGCAACACCTGCAGATCCTCATTTCACCCACTCACAGCCAAAGCGGCAGCCCTACCCAACCAACCACATCACATAGTGTTACTCATCCAAAGGCAGAACCTTAAGGAGACAAAGTCCTAATTCAACTGTCAAAAGCTCTGAGTTTATCTTTGAAGCACTGAATTAATCTTCGTTAATCAGCTAGGGGAGCTTCAGTGGGACTTTTCAAAGGCTTAAACATTGAGCATGAGTCTAAATACTGCGCTGAATGCAAGCTAAATGAGTAGCTAGACAGCGCTTCTTGATCAAAGCCATTTTGGTGTGAGATAGATGTTTCCACAGTTAAGCAAATTCTGCAGCATGGCACTGTGCCTCTGGGAACTTTGCAATGTGAAGAGGGTGCTGCTTTTGAGTGTTTACAGTAAACGGTAATGTGAGCTCTATTAGGCATCCAGTTAGAGGTAAAAATATAAACTGTGTGTGAAGATTATCTGGATAATTAAATTATTAAGTAAGCATTATGTAAGGTGGGGGGAGGAGGTAGTTATTAAAAGCTAATATTAGATTTTGACTGCAGAAAGCAGCCAGGTGCCTTTATTCCCCTCCAGGAGATGATTATCTCTTGATAAATCAAAATCCCTTCAGTGGCCTTATCGCAGTTTCAGAGCAGGCGCATTATAAACAACACCGTGTTATTCTATATTGGAAAAGACAGAGTTCAGCAGGCTGAACAGAACCTACAGCAGAGCTGCATAAATCCTGTAGATGAGTATTACCATTCGGAGTATTAACCGGGACTCTCTTGTTGCCTATTTACCTCTGAAATGTGAATTTCTGAGGTTCACTTTCAGAGTGTATTCTTCTGGGTAAATCTTCCCAAAACTTTAGTTAAGGCTAGGAAATTAGAATGGCTAGGAAATTAGAATGGCTAGGAAGCTAACCTTCTCCTCATCCTCACCAACACCTGGTGGCCCACACTGGACTCTGTTCAAATGCAGTGATAAATTTGGCTCCTCAGGACAGCCAGGAAGTCCATAAAGCAGAGTATGCAGCTGGGCAGGGTACAGATTTCAGGGGAAAGAGGCTGTCCCCTCAGTCAACATCTGAAGAGGCGGTAAGAGACTTTTACAGTCTAACAAGCATGGTGCCATCAGAGCCCTCTGCTCTTGTTGGATGCCTGGCCTTGTCTTCCCTCCGTGTAGCTGGGAAGACCATGGAAAATGAAAAACAATTGCAGGGGGAAGATATGGGAGGAGGTGTATTGCAGGGCAGAGGAGGGTTTAGATAGAGGTGCCTGCTTCCCCCAGAATTATCATGTAGCATGACAGAGGCAGCACAGCTGCTGTGGCACAGCCACTCCTTACTTGCCAGCCTGGCTTCATGGAGCTACATTAAGAAACCACTTTCCTGCCTGGGCACCAGGGCTACCTAGTTATGTCAGGTACAGATGCAAGCAGGTACACCTCTCATTTCTGGGCAAAAATTGGGGTGTAATATATTGTACTCCACTGAGTACTTAATGCTGATACAAAAGGCATGCAGTTTGTTTGACCGTGTTTGGATGAATATTGCTGGCATCAGAATTTCTCTCTTCTCAACAAGCAGAGAAAAACAAACCCCAAACCATTTAAATGATATAGGTTAATCTGCTCTTGTATATTGGCATGATATATTTATCCAGTGATATGGACTGCTATCTTCCATGTTAAGTGAGTAGAGGTATGCAAATTTTCAGATATATGAAATATTACAAAATAAATGTGAAAAAATTGTTACTATTTTACTTCTAATTTATACTCAAAGACAAGAGGTATGGTTTCTCTGAAATAGCTACATTTCAGCTGTTTCAAGTCATCTGAGAGCCAGCTGTGTGCCCACAGCCTTTCAAGGATGTGATTATTTAATGATAAAACTCATTTTCTGCAGTAACTGCTGATTACTGTTGCAAAAATTATTTTAACATAAACTGAAGTGGTGAATTTTTGAGCTGAAAGAAGGCAGGATTGGCTACTCAGAATATTGAGCAGCCTTTTCAGCAGAACTGTCCTATAAAATAACACTACCTGTCAAAATGCTTGGCTGAAGTCTAGAGACCAATTTATCTTCTAGTGGTAAATTGTCTGCCTACCTGAAAAAGACACTCTTTTACTATGCCATTAACATAATAACTTTTAGTTGCGTATTCCTTAAAGACAGTAGTCGTTCCAGGTCAAATGGGCTTTATAAGCACTATATTTGACATCCTCTGAGGCCGAGAGTCTCTACTTGGGAAGACTTGGTCCTTTGAACAGTTAAAGAGGAAGTGGTCAGTGACCTGCTACACCATTTAGATGCACACAAGTCTATGGGACCAGATGGGTTACACCCAAGGGTGCTGAAAGAGTTGGCAGATGTGCTTGCCAAGCCACTTTCCATTATTTACCAGAAGTCATGGCTAACTAGGGAGGTCCCAATGGACTGGAGGGTAGCAAATGT
>VZZY01019352.1:39714-107639 GCA_013400335.1 Eurystomus gularis
TGGGGAAGTGTGGCTGGAAAGCTGTCTGGCAGAAAAGGACCTGGGGCTTCTAATTGACAAGCAGCTGAATATGAGCCAACAGTGTGCACAGATGGCCAAGAAAGCCAGTGGCATCCTGGCTTGTATTAGAAATAATGTGACCAGCAGAAGTAGGGAGGTGATTGTGCCCCTGTACTCAGCACTGGTGAGGCCACACCTTGAGCATTGTGTCCAGTTTTGGGCACCTCAATATAAGAGAGATATCGAGGTGCTGGAGCGAGTGCAGAGGAGGGCAATGAAGCTGTTGAAGGGCCTGGAGAATAAATCTTATGAAGAGTGATTGAAGAAGCTGGGACTGTTTAGTTTGAGGAAGAGGAGGCTAAGAGGAGACCTCATCACTCCTTACCACTACCTGAAAGGACATTGTGGAGAGGTTGGTGCTGGTCTCTTCTCACAGGTAATTAGCAATAGAACAAGAGGGAATGGCTTCAAGCTGCAACAGGGTAGGTTTAGACTAGACATTAGGAAAAAATTTTTCACAGAAAGGGTAGTCAGATACTGGAATAGGCTGCCCAGGGAGGTGGTTGAGTCACCATCCCTGGAGGTGTTTAAGGGTTGTTCAGATGTGGTGTTGGTGGATATGGTTTAGGGGAGAACTTCTAGGGTAGGGTTAATAGTTGGACTCGATGATCCCAAGGGTCTTTTCCAACCTGAAAGATTCTGTGATTCTATGATAATTATAGAATCTTTTAGGTTGGAAAACATATTTAAGATCATGGAGTCCAACTGGACATGAACCTGAAGGCTGACTGATATGGTGGACTCTGAATAGGATATCTTGAAATGGAAAGGAAATTTGAGGCAGAGGGAAAAAACATTACTGTGATATAAGCCACCTGCATATTAAGGAAAGCATTTACATAAATCATTAACTTAATACATGTCGTTACGTTTTTTCATAAGTAGATGCTTTCCCACAGTTGAAAGGCCTGCCAAGAAACATCCTGTCTTCAGCATTTGGAAAGACAAAGGGAATGAATGACATCTATCTTCTTACTCATCACATGCCAAACTAGATGTTATACACTAAAAAGCAGTAAAAATGCATTTTCGATATTGTGAGATAAACTGTGTTTAAGGTAGATCCAAAAAGGATTTTTACGGGAGACCTTCTGGCAAAATGGGAAAAACAAAAAACCCCTTCATTTTCAGTTACTTCAAAAACTTGTAGATCCTGAGACACTTTATTTTTTTATTTCTCTTTCTGTTATACAGGCATCAAATTTGAAAAGAAAAATTCTGTTTTAAAGTCACATTGTGTTTTTAAATAAAATATTTTTGGTCTTATTGAAGGAAAACATTTGATTTTCAAACATCCACATTTTTTAATGTTAAAAAAAAGTTTTTTTTCTTTATACCTCTTTAAAAGTTTAATATTTTGATAAGTTTATTGATAATTAGAAAGAAAGTACCCTTAATTTGTATTTTCGTTAGCAGAGTCCACAGCAGACCAGTGATTCCAATTGATGAAGACAAGATAAGCCTAGAAAACCACCACTAGTCATAAGCATAGGCTTGCTCTGGAGGTTTTCAATCACTCTCATTTTTGGAGATCTTGCCAGACAGCAGCTGAGGAGAGCAGTGTAAATTTTTGAGGACAAAGTGATATCAGTGTTTGCTGTCTGATAGTTGGCTAAAAGCTGCAGATTTAAAATTTCAACATTTTTAGTTGTACTGCACAGAAAGAAGCAGTCCTCTAAAACTTACAACCAAAAGATGAAGTATGGGATACAAAGACTGTATCTGAGAGTTATTATTACCATCAGTTATTATGTAAATGATTCCTTTTGCTCACAAACACACACATGCACACACACTCACACACATTTTAATCCCGATTTAAAACATAATTGCAGCCCTTGACAGATTGCCACTGAATTTTTTTTCATAGAATGAATTAAAATATTTAAAGTAGGAAAAGATAGAAAGGAACATTATGTCCCATTAAAATAATCAAATGTACTAAAACTAACCCCTCCACCCCAAAACCACCCCCTGCTGCCATCTTCTGCATCAAGATGGGTTATGAATGAACAAATCCACTTGGCACTTTACAAAATGAGGTCGTGATAAGTGCATGAAAAATTAAAATCAAGGCCCTTTATAGCTGGCAGGATCCTGGCTTTGTAGCAATGAGTTTAAATCAGGGTGGCAAGATCATAAAAGTGCTTCCAAATCCTTATAAGAGCAAATTATATTTTTCTGTTTCCTGACTGTCTTTCATAGCTGTTTTGCAAGTTTGTTAAAAATAATTCACTATTTTCCACAGGATGGTGTAGAGGCCAATAGTATGAATTGACTGTAAAAAGAGAGGTATCCTTTGACAGGAGAGTAGGTCTAAGGGAAGCTGCAAAAGAGAATCACAGAATCACAGAATCGTTATGGTTGGAAAGGACCTCCAGGGTCATCAAGTCCAACCTTTCTCCTAGCATCACTCTAACCACTACACCACTACACCATATCCTCTCTAACCACTACACCATATCCTCAAGCACTGCATCTATTCGTTCTTTAAACACCTCCAGGGATGGTGACTCCACCACCTCTCTGGGCAGTCCATTCCAGTGCCTAACTACCCTCTCAGTGAAGAATTTCTTCCTAATATCTAATCTAAACCTCCCCTGATGCAACTTGAGGCCATTTCCCCTCGTCCTATCATTACTAATTTGAGAGAAGAGACCAACACCAGCCTCGCTACAACCTCCTTTTAGGTAGTTGTAGAGGGCAATAAGGTCTCCTCTCAGTCTCCTCTTCTCCAGACTAAACAAACCCAGTTCCCTCAGCCGCTCTTCATAGGGCATGCTCTCCAGCCCTTTCACCAGCNCTGGTCACACCATTTCTGATACAGGCCAGGATGCCGTTGGCCTTCTTGGCCACCTGGGCACACTGCTGGCTCATGTTCAGCTGGCTGTCCACCAGCACCCCCAGATCCTTTTCCGCCAGGCAGCTCTCCAGCCACTCCTCCCCAAGCCTGTAGCGTTGCTGGGGGTTGTTGTGACCAAAGTGCATGACCCGGCACTTGGCTTTGTTAAACCTCATACAATTGACCTCAGCCCATCGCTCCAGCCTGTCCAGATCCCGCTGCAGAGCCTTCCTACCCTCAAGCAGAGGATAGGATGTACTTTAAGTTACTTCAGAGGCAGGAAATCCCTCTGTGACCTATGGTCAAAATCTGTGGCAGCTGACCTTTGTTGGCTTCTAGACCTCTGTCATTTGGGGACAGGGCAGCAAAAGGACGCAAAATAGAGTAACATCTATGCCTTCTGCAGGGCACCCACTCCTAGGACCTTTGTAAGACTCGCTTCCCCTTTTGGTGAGGTGAGCTCCAATCCAGGTCTGAGCTCCGTCTTGGTCTGATAGACATACTAAAACAACACGTTTAAATAGACTAATAATTGACTTGATTTTTGGATTAGCTGGAAAACATTGCCCTACATACATCTAGGTGTGCCTCACATTTATACTGTTCACATTATACACTATTCTATATCCTTTAATCACACAGACACTGGGGCTCTAGTTTTTGGCATCTTGCTTGTTAATACCTTTTGTAGATAGTGGCTTCCTGCAGTAATTCCCCTCCTGAGCTCTATTGTTTAATGCTTTAAACAGTTCCCAGGTTTCTGAAAGATCCCCCAAGAAATTGTCTCTGATTCCTTTTGCTTTCCACCACACATCAGTGGAAAGACGTATTTACCACACTGATCTTTGCATTATATAGTGTATTGCTTACATCAACTGTTTCTTATGGTCGCACGTGTCCTGTAGTCAGTTCTCTGTACTCAGTACAGTATAACACTCTGTCAACTTTCACACTATTGGAAAATGGACTTCAGATGTGATGACTAATTTTGCATAAAGAAGAGACATGATCTAATATAACAACCTGAAAGGTTCTTGTGAAGAATAATTTCAGTTGTCTGCATACATTGAAGCGTTAAGAAAAATGCACTTCAGTCATTTAATGTGCATACAGATTTTCAAGACTGGCTTCTAAAAATGTGACTGCTCAACACATTACATCCTCGCAACTTGTAATCTGAGTAATTCAGGTACAATTCTATTTCAGTTAGCAATAAAAGAAAGATGAACTGTTAACAGAGGTAAAGAGAACAGAGAAAACACTGTCCTCATAGTGGTGCGGTTTTGAGTGTGGCAAGAGCTGCCCTGCTTTTTTACCACATTAAAATCTAACCTTATATTCAAAATTTGCCAAGAGAATTTTAATTATAGTACAGATTGCTTCTTTTTCAGTAACAGTTTGAGAAACTGTTACCTAAGATGATGAGAATGGGGCTCAGTTGCCTTAACAGAGACACCTATTGCTAGTTTAGATCTTCAAGGGGTGTTTCTGCTTGCCTCTTACCAGAAGGATGCAAGTTCCTCCTGGGTCCTGGGTAATACCTCCTAATACCCGTGGCTCAAACACCTGTGGGCATCCAGAATGACACTGTGTTTGTGCGCTGAGGCAAATGAAACCCATTTTAGGTACTTTGAAAATTCTAATTTGAAATTACTTTTATGTATTTATGAAAGGTATTGGTTTTGCATGAATGGTTCAATATGTGCTTTCAGTTTATTGCTTCATATCTGGAAACTGTTACTTGTGCCTTTTAATTGATCTCCTAAGTCATATAATTTTTTCCCCTGCTTAATAACTTGAGACTACACATTATTAAACTCACTATAAACAAGAAGTAACATGTAATTTTGGGATGTGTTGATTACAATAAGAATTATGCATCCAGAACTCAAAAACTACACAAAGTGTTGTTGGTAGCTTGTTATATAATTCCTGGTTTGTCAGCTGTGTAAGTGATTGGTTCCCAATAACCTAACTTACAAATACATAATTTTTAAAGAACACAGACAATAAATATGAATTAGACTAATGTTCAGGATCCACTTTTTTGGATGCTTAGGAAACATGACACCACAGCGTGAATCATACAATACCCGGCATAGTGCTGACTACAAAATTCATAACCAATATAAAGTTAAAAGTTGGCAACTGACACCATTTTTAGCTAGCTTAAGCTAAATGCTGCCTTTTTGCAAGTTTTCATGTTAATGAAATTAGAGTGCCTCATCTTTATGGGAAGCAAACTTGGGAAGAATTGTGAACACGGTAAAATGAAAATTCTCTTTTGAGAACTTTGTGTTCAAACAGTATGGCAATGGGTAGCAGCATAAAATCTTAAGACAAATTTGAACAAATGTTCCAATATTCCCCCAGCACACATGTATAATATTAGCAGCTAGCCATCCGTTCCCTACCAAATGCTGTGCATTGGAAATCAAGCAACAAAGACTATGGTAAAGAGGCTAATTAATCATGCAGGAGTCTCATATTAGGGGACATTTATTAGTTCTGTAAGATCACAGTAACAGCTCTACCCTATGTACACAATAAGAATATAAACGGTCTACTGTTTTTTTTTTAAAACGTATTGTACTGTTTTATACTATGGGGAAGACACAGTCTGACCTTCTCAGAGGCCATTTCCAGATACAGTGATCAAAATTGTAAGCCCCTGAAGGGCTGCTATTTGGTAGACAATACCATTTTCATTTATTTCTTGTAAACTGTATACTATGAACATACCCCATATTTTATTAAATCACTACAGTAATAAGAAAATAGTTATTGATGGGGATAAGGGAGTCATTCTGGTATTTCTATTTAACTGTCTTGGATAGTAGTTTGCCAGCCTATCGCCTGCAGATTGAACTGCACAGCAACATAGTCTGTGTTACTAATATGTGGATCATGAAATGATTCGTTTTTGGAAGAGTTATACATGTATATGTCTAAACCTACTAAGAATTTGGTACTGTATTGCATAGCTTTTGTGTCCTTGAAGAACAGGAGTGTATAAGTATCTGAAGTAAATGAACATTTGAAATCTTCATTAAGGTAGTTAGGTTAAGAGAGGAGAGCAAAAATAAGCATAGAGATCGTCTCTCAAGCTATAAGAGGAATTTATATGACAATGAACAGGCTGCAGAAGGAATTCAGCATGGAATCTGCTCTTTTGAGAAGGTTTCAATTGCTTAAAGAAATAACTAAATTCAGGCATATTTAGCAAGTAAATGTTACACTATCTGAACCAGAATAGTGTAATGCTGGTTCATATTTTAATTTTTAGGGATGAACAGTTTGCACTGTGTTAGGTAATGCTGTGTTCTTTCCAAGGCACATTTACTCCTGTTTCTTCTACTTTGGGAGCAAAACCAAGACCTTAGCAATTAGGCTAGAGGAATGAGTCTACAAAGTACGAAAACCAGAGGATGAGTTGGGAAAATGTGAGCAAGAATGATGGCTAGGGAGTTAGTTCCATATTTTAGCTGGTCTTTGCTTGCTTACTTTCTGTTGATTTGTTCTATACCTGCTTAAACATTTTTTACTTTAAATTTTCCAGACTTAAGATGAGAAGGAAAGTCTATGGCTGTCACGGTCCACTTGGGACTCGTAATGGTTCTTGTTGTGATCTCAAAGTGAAAAATTAAGATGAATATGCCAAAGGGGTCAGTTTCAATCAAATTTTATTGTTTACAAAAGATTCACCTTATAACTGCCTATAGTCAGGTGCAATAAAAGGAGAAAGACGAAAAGAATGTAGAGAGAAAGAGAGTATAGCTACTACCATGGATCCTGTAGTGTCCTGCCGGTCCAATCCATCTTCGTGTCCTGTTGACCTTTCTTCAATCCTGATGATCTTTGGTGGGGAAGGCCTCCGACTTCTCATTTCCCAGTGCTGAATTTTATGATACGTGGCTCTGCCTCTCCCTCAAAAGTCNCATCTTCGTGTCCTGTTGACCTTTCTATCTTCAATCCTGACGATCTTTGGTGGGGAAGGCCTCCGACTTCTCATTTCCCAGTGCTGAATTTTATGATACATGGCTCTGCCTCTCCCTCAAAACTCTCCACCTTTTCCTCTCAGAACTCATTATCCTAACTCCTCCTTCCTGGGTGGCACCGTTGTGCATGCCCGGTGTTATCTCTAGGGGGCCTCAGGTGGTCGCCTGACCACCTCAGAGTTCTTAGCATGCTAAAAGTGCTGTGTCCTCTGTTTGAACCAGAGCCAGGCACATGCGCTGAAGGGTGAGTTACAACATGAGTCCAAAATGTTTGGCCAAATTCTGATCAGTTCTCCAGGGAAAACATTACGGTTTAACTGGAGGTAGAACATGGGCAGAGAGTTCTGGACAACAAGGTTGAGATAATGCAGTTGAGGAAATATGGTTGAGGCAATGCGGTCATCCATCTTCGAACCGAGTCTTACAATGGCACAATGTAAATGGGATGGTGTTTCTGGGAAGGTTAAATTAATTTACATGGAAAAATGGTTCCTCTCATAATGTGAATTGAGAGAACGTAGGAGAAAAAAAAATTGCTCCTGTTATATACTAATTATAAATGAGCTTTAGTGGAAAATTTATATGCTCATTTGAAGAGTATCTCTGTTTTTTTGCCTTGGAGTGCTGAATGGTAATTAGAAAAAAAGGTGTTCCTGCAGTGGGGCCAAATGTGCTACCAAGGCTGTACTGCACAAGCCCCATGGTTTCCATAGTGTGCAACCCCTAAGCATCATCTCATATTTTCCAATTAGGAGTGACTAATGTTCCTCTATGTGTGGCAAAAATATAATCAGTCATTTATCCCTGCTGGAAGCATATGAACGGAAGCCACCACTAAAGCTATAATTTTTTTTAAACATTGTAAGTCTTTACTTTGACTGAATATATATCATGCTATTTTTTGTTAAAAAAAGTAACCATGAAATTTTCATGATGAGCCATGGTATAGCATAAGGTTTAGCCTGTAAAAAACAGTTGGCTGTTGAGTAACAAAGCAGAGATATGAAAAAATAACTGAAAAAATAAGGTTCACTTAACTCTACACAGCTTGTCATGCACAACTTAGAGCATATGAGAACATCAAGCCAAAGGTTGGACCAGAGCTGCGCTTTAGCGTCAGCTAAAGTCTGTTACATAGTATCTGAGCCAAGTATCTGAGTATGGAAGCAGTATTAACTCTCTCAAATGACATTATCTGAGCTTCTGGAAGCAGAACCAATACCCTTTATGGCATTTTACATTCTGTAAGGTTATTTAAACAACGGAGTTGTACAGAATTGACCCCTGACTTCTGTCTTTCCTTCTCTATATGACTTCAGTTATGATCCCTAGATGGTCTTTGGTTCTGAGTCCCATGATGGAAATGACAATGAGTGACAAACATTGTGTGCAAGAGTCATCCCTATGGAGTGTAAGGTGTTGTACAACCATTGTAATCATAAAACCCACTCCTGACAATCAGGTCTCAAACATGAAATAACTAATTGTGTCATTTTAATACGATGTTTTTTATAAGGCTCAATAGGTCATAGAAAGTAAATGCAAGCACAAAAGGAAGCAAATAGATTGAGGACTTCCTCCAGATTACACAGAAATTAGAGCTGGAGACCTTCTTAAAAATGACAGGCTCATAACCATTAAACGTGCAAAATAGCTATTACATAATATGTCTGCATTATGTACTGCTTTGCCACAAATGTTATTCCTCACAGGTATCACGTCTTTTTTATTATTTCTTCTAAAGGAAAATATCAGAGAGGTTTGTTAAGCTACTTTTTTCCAAGGATTAGTTTTTCACTTGTTGTATCTATTGGATTTCTTTTATACATTCCTGAAGATGTTTCTTTTCCCTCCTCATAATTTGCTCCTACTGGAGAGGGATAGTGCTTTGCCTCCTAGATCTCTTCCTTAGTTTATCACAACAAAATTCTACACATCTTAAATCTAAATGAGAGCAGCCCAATTTCAGACATGGTATAGGCACTGTGCACTTTCCCTGGCTACCACTTCAAGTTTTCCTGAGCACTCTGCTGTGCCTCTGTTTCCTCATCTATAAAATTGAGATAAAAAGAACAGTCTTGGGCTTTATTTTTGAAACCAGAAGACTTCAATATGTGTTGGGGAAGAATTTTGTGTGTATATGCTTAAAGTTCATTACTACAGCCAACACATGCATGTGGTGCTTGGTAAACCTCCCCCTTGTATAATATTCCATGCTTAGATCTTACGTGTGACCTCCTGTCTTACCTCTTTTCTACTTCCTGTATCCATCTGACCTACCATCTATGCTTCTTATGGACTGAGCTGCTGCACTTTTCCCATGATGAGTCTCTATCTATATTAACCTGAAAATATGGTTAGCTGCATCAAAATCCTTATTTCTTTGCTTCTATTGTTGGCAATATTTCTTGGATAAGATTCTCAGCAGAGCTAAATAACACAGCTTTAATAATTTATTTATATGTGTAAATGATCAGAAAAATGTTAAATAAATGCTTATCGTTATGCACTACCATGGAATTACTCAAATTTCATCAAGTTAAATATATGCAGGATGTTGGCATGA
Source organism: Eurystomus gularis (assembly GCA_013400335.1). Taxonomy (NCBI): domain Eukaryota; kingdom Metazoa; phylum Chordata; class Aves; order Coraciiformes; family Coraciidae; genus Eurystomus; species Eurystomus gularis. The sequence continues at coordinate 49,181 of VZZY01019352.1, forward strand.
CTGAGGCCATTGAATTAGACTAACACGTATTCATTCAGGGGGCAGAGAAACTCTCTTGAGCTGGATACTGTGCTGTTCTTGGATGTTTGTTTGTTTTTTTTCTTCTATTCAGATGGTGGTTCTTATCCCTCTGACAGTAAAGGCTGGAGCCTCCTCAAGTGAGTAGGAAGTTCCTTCTTGCCTTACTTTCACATGAAGAGTAGTGTCTGTAAACATGCCAAGATTAATAACTCAGGCAGTAGTACTGTTAATAAAAGAGCTAAGGAATAACTAAAGTGAAGAAAAGGAGTAGTAGATGGTAATAAGAAAGGATATGTAACAGAGAGGCTAAAATAACACATGGCTAATCAATATGCCTTTCCTAGCCTCGGTGATCTTTAAATGTCTCTGTGTCAACACTTAAGTCAATTATCCTAGAAGATGGAGCCGACTGTGTTGTCAGTGGAAGGTCTGCTGCTGCCTGCACTCACCGAGGACAGCACATTGTCTACTGACAACTTGTTTCACTTGTGGTTTACATCAGCCCTCAAAGGTGTGATGTTTGGAAATCCAGCTGAGAATTAATGTTTCATCCAAAAACCTAAACCAGATGGTACTTGGCCAGGACTGCTGTTTGGAGCATTTCAGTGTGTATGTAGCTGCCCAGTTTCTTTTACTGAGTGTCCTCTTCCAATTCAATAAGCTATAATCTTCTTCTTAACGTTTGGACAAATCATTCACCAGAGTCAGGGCAGGAGGCTGTGATTATATCTGCAGTTCTACACAGGTCCAAGAGTCCCTGAAATACCTGGCTGAAGCTAGAGTCTGATACACACCAGAAGTGTGGGAAACAAAAAAGTGTTTCCTAGTACCAGTGACATGAACTAAATTAGCTCTCTGAAGACAAATCCCTTTGCTGAATATAGCCTTATACCCTCTGGTGCCAGTAATTGCAGTTATTCTGCTAAAATAAACAAAAATGATCATTGCCACTGACAATCTGCTCTGAGCAGCTCTTGCAAACAAAGGTCTTGATACCATGGTAACATGTCCTAATGTCACAAGATGGTATGCACAATTTCTCTGAGGCTTCAAGCAGATATCAGACACCTGGAACATGTTCCCTGTGAAAGGGAAGCCATTTCCTGGCTTTCCTTCTATAGTGGACTACTTCTTTATGGGTTTGGGTCATACTTTACATTATTTGGTTGTACAGCACTTTGGATAACAGTGTTTTGCTCTAAAACACTGTTCTTTGCCAGACCTTTCATTTCACATGTACACAATTTGTTTTAGTACAGAAAAGCAGAAGGTTGAGCTATGTTGATCTGTCAGTGTTGACAAAACACTGGAAGAGTGTTTTACCTTGTTAAAAAGATCTTTGGAGACATGTTATTTTCTTATTTTCAGTTTAACAGTTCAGTGCAGATCATGCACTTAATAAGTGTCTTTGGAATACCAGGGAAACTGATGAGATTTTTGGAGACCATTAATATGTTCTAGCTCTGTAATAATTTCAGTTTACACAGGGAACAAGGGCTAATATAGGTAATACTTATACTTATCCAGCAGTGTGTCTCCTACTGCAGCATGCCAGGAGGAAAAGAAAAGCTCGTGCACCAGATGTGCACAATTGCGTGTACAGAGCTGTGAATAAATCTTCAAGACAGGCTGCAGCACTGAATTTTTCTTCCTCCTTTACAATGTGCTTGGGAAGCATGCCTTCAAGGAACTGTGCACAGTGGAACTGGAAGAGGGATGAATATATATGTTATCCTCAGCCTGATATTCCTGTGTGACTCTATTTCTGCCTCCTTGAGTTTATCAACTGTCTTTATCCTTAGTTCTGGAGGTGAAGCTGCTGACTCATCTGCAGGGCGGTCTGTTGGCTGCTTCCTCCTGAGGACATCCCTTTCTAATGCTACTCTTGGGATTTCTAAATAATGTAATTTCCTACTACATAGCTGTTTAGTGGCAAATAATCTCCTGCTAAATAATTCTTAAAGTTTTTAATGGTGGTTGTGTGGGGAGGGAGAGGAACCTTTATAAACATTGCCAGTATGAGGGTACAGTTGCCATTGAGGTACCACAGCTGTACCACTTACAGGGGGCAGGACCTGCCACCATCCTCTGTCAATAAGATCAGGATAAATATCTTTTGCCTTATCCTTGCTGCACGGAGAAACTCGATACAACTCAGTTAAAAGTTTTATCAAGCAGGTATTCTTTAATGCAACGCTGGGGTAGCACTGGGGATCATCCATCATAAATGCTCCGCTGATCAAGTAAAATTACAGAGTAAATACATTGTAACAACATACATATTCATCAGAATTCCAGGAAACACTTAACATATTCATTACATTTCTGAGAACTAATTAACATATAGAAACGTCCCTTGAGCATGTGTAGTAAAATGGGTCAGTGGTCGTAGGATGGCCGTCCGATGAAGGCTGTGGGTCTTCCTCACTATGTCCTTTTAATCTCTTGCCTAATTTGGCAATGTTCGTGACAGAATTCAGCTGCCTTGTTGTTCTGTATCCTGTGTAAGCCTATAACTTACCCTGTCTCAACAGCCTTGACAACTCAGTGTTCCGTGTAGGCTCATAGCTTACCTCATCTCAAGGATGCTTTTGCAATTTTTATCCTAGCTTAGCCATGTTTACAAAGTGATAAGGACCCCTAGAGGAACATTCTATCTTCCTTACATTCTATCATAATCTAATCTATTGGTAACCAACATGATTGTCTGTAATATTTTTTTTAATCACAGAGGTGATAGGCTGTCTAGGCCTTTCTTTGTGTTAGTTGTTTGTAAAACAGAGTGCACAGTGGGGGATTTATTCTGGAATAAGGTTCTTAAATATTAATAGAAGTAGCAAGTAACAATTTTTTTACTGACTTTGCCTTTCATTGTTCAAGACAAGAATGCTGCATTGTGTTGTTGGTGTGATTTAGAAGAAGAAAGAGATTTTTTGCATGATTGCTTTTTAAAATGTTTGACATGAAATTAGAGTAGAGGTTCATATGGAAATAACTACTCTCAAATATGTACTGTTATTCACTATGTATTTGTCCTCCCTGATGTTAAAAGCTATGAATATATAAAGCACTCAAGATGAATCTTACTTATTGCACACTTGCAAATGTGCAAATTGGTACTGTTCAAGATTTACTACGAGCAGCTGACACCTGGTAAAAGTAACTCTCCAGAGTAAGAGTGTGTGTGCTTACCTGCCTGCAGAACTTCTGTAAAACTTCATGCTGAATCTTACAATTCCACAGAGATGTTTTTCAACATGATAATGAAACAGAAGATGAAATGCTTGAGAAGAATTTGCTTGTGCTGACAAACAGCAGAGATGCATATGTTAAAATGGTTAATGGTCTTATGTCTCCAAGTTAAGCACTGAAGTTGAGTAAAGTTCAGAAAACTTTACCTAGCAATGGTAGTGATGGATATTTGCAAATACATTGGTGACATTTTAAACACCTTTGTGAAATGTTACCACTTTTTGTAGAAAGAATAAGGTATTTTGGGCGCTGTCTCTACTCACTCTGTCTGCCTTGTTTATGGTTCAGAGAATAGGGAACGGGCAGCCTGTGATGCATTTGCAGCTCACATTGTTTCGTCATGTAGTTCATATCCAGCCACAATTTTTCGGCAGTTTTATTGGATAACGTTAAGTTATGGATTAATTTTGACAGCTGCACTTGAAAGATCTGTTCAAATATCATCACTAAGAAGATTCTTCATCAATGGCATATCTAGTTAGTACTGACTCTTTATGTTGTCTCTGGGCTTTCTAGCCAAAGGAACTGCATACACTATACTTGACACTAAATAAACACAAGTGCTTTACTATAAAATCCAAGTTTAAACCAGTGCAACTATTAATCAGCTTGAATACTCTTACCCAGAGTAAGTCTTACAGTTACGGCTGTAGTGTTACTTGTGAGTCAAAACACCAAAGTAATGATACAATAAAGTGGTCTCAGTCTTCAAAAAGTGCTTATATAGACAGTTAAGATAATTTATGGCAGAGTATTATCTTGCCTCTTAAGGAAAAGTCTGTCAACATGGCTGGAGGCAGGATTGGGAGCAGAGGCTGTATGACTAGATGTTTAGACTAGCTGGCCTGAGTGCTCTTATAGCACCTCTTGTTTGTCCCTGGCAAAAGTCTGCACCTTTTGGAAAACAGCTTTATCTCAGTGTGTGGGCAGAGAGGTGGATATGCTCTGTGTGGTGCCTTGCTTGTAATCTTCTTCCACTTATACTGTTGTATAACCGCATTATACCATGCTGACATCAAACACTTCTGATGCAATGCAATTTGGAAAGATGGTAGACAGAATTCTGGACATAGAAATGCAATTTTTATGCATAGAACGCATATGAAATGCATAAAAATGCATTTCTATCACTAACAATGTCTGTTCATTCAAAAACTCCTGTGTGACAGCCGCAGAAAAAGTGTGTTTGCAGTGAATTTTGTATTAATTTTCAGAGGAAGCATGACGAGATGGAAATGAAAAGCTACATTGCAAGCCAGATTCCAAAGTAATTTTGTTGCCCTTTAGGAAATGTGTGGGAGGGAGGCATTTTCAAGGAGCTTAAAGCATAGCACTTGGCACTCGTATTAATGGTGAAGTGGTGAAATGGTTAAAGGCACACAAGCATTTAATGGTGTGATTGTTTCAGCCAGCTCTCCTTCTGTATTTGAAGAATTTGGTGGCACCAGGGACATCCAGTCTGCCTCAAGCCAAGCAAAGGTATTTACTGGGTCCTCAGTGCTAGGAGGCTTAAACTAGCAAAGATTGATAGTGTTTCGCCCTCCTGAGCTCCTTAATGTTTCATGGGTGTAGAGGCAAAGTGACTTACAGGTCCTCTACAGCCTTTAAACATTTTTATGCATATGAAATTTGAAGCGCTGAAGTGCTAAATTGGCTGAGGTCTAAGCCAGTTTACCCTTACAAGTATAACAGTTTAAACAGTTGAACATAGTCAGAGGTTCCTGTTGAGGACAAAGTGCCTGCAAAGATTTTGTGGCTGGCAGATTTTCCATGCTTTGGTCTAACATCTGCTAGCCATGTGTTTTAGCCTGACATAACTGCAAAGACACGGTGGCTTCACCAGCAGAGAAAAAGATCTACTTATTTGAAGACTACTGTACTTTCATTCTTTTTTCAGAGCTCACTTTTGTAGGTATCTGCTATCCGGATGTGAATGTGGATATCTAAATAGATTTCCTCTGTGGATCAGGGGTCAGGGCTAAAACCCCCCACTGTTTGCTTATGAAAGGTGTGGTAATGTTGAACTTGTGACCTGAAAAACATATATTTTAAACAGCTGGAGCTGTGGAATAAATTCTTCCTCTCAATCATCTTAATATTTATTCACTGAGGAACTTACATATGGCAGCTTGGTAGCCTGCAGTGCAGAACAGACTCTCAGTGCACACAGGGTGAAGATCTGTGGAGTAATGAAACACTTGATTTGCACAGGTACTTTTCTAACAATGCTCATAAAATCTCTCAAATTTGTCCATTTGAAAAGCTATCAAGAGATGATGTTGTCTGCTGAAGTATGAAAGAAGATGAAGCTTGTACAATTTTCAGACGTGAAATGGTGCATTATATGGTTGTCTTTATTCATCTAGGATAGGGTTAATTTTCACAAGAAGTGGGGAGGGGCCACAGATAGGATAGCTGAATGGAACCAGCCAAGGGCATATTGATACCATACTGATGTCATGCTGAGTATTGTATAAGGGCTGAGGGAAGACTGTGCAGCTCAGGCAGACAGCTGGGCATGTTATGGGTGGTGAGCAGTTGCATTATTCAACGCTTGTTTCATATGTTATTTCATTGCTATTATTGTTACTACTATTGTTTCTTCTCTCTTTGTGTTGTTCTATTAAACTGTCCTTATCTCAACCCACAAGGTTTTAACTTCCGATTCTCCTTCCCATCCTGCTGGGGAGGCAGGGAGAAGTGAGCAAGCAACCATGTGGTACTTAGTTGCCAGCTGGGTCCAAACCATGACATTATTCTTTCTCTCAATTTTCACATTCAGAATCACATAGGAACTGATTTTGAGGTCTGAGATATGTACTATGAAATTCCCTTTAGTCTCACAGACGTATGGTTTTGGATGTCTGGAACACTAAGAGAGAAGATGGTTGTTGATCCCTGTATTCTTATTTTTCCCCATCTGTGGTGGCATTTGCATATGACGTTAATGTGTCATCTAAAACTGGGATATCTCAGCAGGATGGGACTATATTTCTGCTAGCGCTGCAGCAGTCTAAATAAGTTGATACAGGGAAAGACCATCACTCCTATGCATTTAAATGTAAAGGTTTGTATATACTCTTCCTTCCAAAAACTGCAGGTGATGGACTTTAACTTGGATCTAATCCATCTTTTAATGGGAGTGAGAGCTTTACCCTCTGCGGCAGATTGCTTGGGTTGTCATGATTTTTGCTTTCTTCTCTGCAGCACCAGCTGTGTAGTTAGAAGTCACAGTTTAACAGGCAGCATCCAACAGCTGCTTCTTCATGGGCTTTGTTTATCTGGTAAGATGGAATTGCAGTGAGTATAACCACGAGATGTGTCCCTTGCACTCTTAACCCCTGCCTCTCAGAAAAACCTCTTTGTATTTGTGTTGAATATTTTGTTCATTTGTTCAGCAAAGAACCATGGCTTTACCTCAACCTTGCAGAAAGAAATAATGACAGGTGAGAAACAATACTCACAGTAGCAATGTTACAGTCAAGTTAATTGGTTTGGCAAGTGGAAAAGGGTGAAGATGTGGGAAGTCTTCACTGAAGCTTTAAATTATTAGAGGAAGATTTCTGTGTAAAAGAAGAATTATTGCTAGTAGTGTTTCTGAAGTGTTGATTTACTCATGTCTAGTTATAACACATTCCGGGAATAGTTACTTTCCTATCTCCTGAAAAAGTGAAAAAGGATAGTGCCAGAGTGCAACCAATGAATCATAAGGTAGGCATAATTATTTTGTACAGAATAATTCAACTTGTCCATGCAATATGAATATATTAAAATTTTTAAGAGATTCAGAATCCAGGTCTGGTTCTGTGTTTTGCAATACTTAGCTAATATTTCTATAAAATTAACCCCAGAGACTATCTCCGCTCTACTTCAGGGATTTAATATACACATGTGAATAATGTACTTCTAAAAGTGTTGTATTTCAACATTTCAATTTTCTGTTGAAGTATTCACTTCCTTAAGGTATGTAAATTTTAAAGAACAAGCAGAAGGTCTGTGATGGTGCTATTGAGTTATACTTCCAGATGTGCCTATACCTCTTATTGAGGTCTCAGGCAAGTCATACTGTGGTCCATCTCACTAATTCTCCAATACTTTGGTCACAGAGTTTAAGACACATGGCAGTTAATATTAATAACAATACCTTTGCACCATCTCATCTCAAACACAGGTGCTGTTCTTAGCTTGTCAAAATACCAGTAAAAAGAACAAAGCAGAATGAGGGAAAGATTAATAAAGCTCAACTTCTAAAGTCAACCTAAGACATAAGTAGCATATTTTTTTCTGCGGAAAATGGTGTAAAGTAAGAGAATGACCTTTCAATTAAGAAATACACTTGCCCTTTTAATTGTGCTAATTTGTTTCCAGTTAATACTGAGAGAAGACGTCTGATATCTGTGTCATGACTTTCTAATTAATAAATGAAGAATCCTTGTCTATTTATTAGCAAAATAATGTTTATTGTTGAAAAAAAGGAGAGACAAATGCCAGTACATCAGAAAAAAGATTAATGAGAACTGTAACTCTGTGAGGATCTATTTTTATGGTATGAATGCTTTGCCCCTGCTGAATTTTAAGAATTGCTTAAATTTTTAATATCGTAGTGAAGATGATATCTTATTTATTTTAATTGCTTATTTAGTTAGGTGAAATGTTCAACCTTAAAGTATTCCATTTCTGTCAAACGTGGACGTTTCTCAAATGTCAAGGAAAATAATGCCTCCTGAGCCAGCAGTCTGAATTTATTACGCCTGAGTGTGACTGAAAAATAAAACAGAACCTTTAAACATTTAAGAATTTTAGATTATATTCTGCATCACAATAGTTTTGAAGCTATAAATTAGTGCTAGATCAATTTGTCATTTGAATTGAAATGTGATATTTAACAGAAAATTGTAAATATACCCAAAGAGAAGTAACTCCTAAGTGTACAGCCAAAAGAAAATAAAATCGAGAGGTGTTTTAACAAAGAATAGGATATATTTCTCCTAACTAAAACATCAGATACCAGTTTGGGAGAGATGTAAACTTTCCTAAAAAAGGAAACATCTCTGTAAAAAGCTTTTGTGATTGGGAAGAAATTTTTGTATAACATGAATGCCTTTTAAATGAAGTATACCGAAGAGAATAATAGTGTAGATTTGAAGCTTATGACATCAGAACTTTAAACTCATTCATGAAAGTAGCTTTCCTATCTTTCCTTCCTAAATTTCTTGGTAATAGCAATATGAAAACAAAGTAATTTCAATAATTCTAGTCTTCAGTTTCTATTCTTGAAATTCTTAAAATGTTAAGGAGAACACTGATGACTTGAAGGCAACTTTAAAAGAGAAAGTATACCTAATTTTAAAGGTAGTATTCTCTCAGACCTCAGTGTTTCTCTTGTCTCAGTTCCATGGATGCACAGCAGCAAGGCTGAACATGTGTTCCCAGTATGCACACAAAACCAGCCACATATACACACAGAGAGGACCTCACAGACCAGCAGAGATAACACAGTGCCTGCATCAGCCCCCAGACCTACATGGACATGACCAGCATGGACAGCCATGTACTCTTTCCCCCCTCCATCTGAATGTGATTGAAGACCTTGGCTCTTTATAAGGGTTGGTCTCCTCCTGCTGTTTCTAGTCCAACTTGAAGGTTTGCTAGCAAACATGTACCCAAATGCACACACACACTGAGAAAAGAGAACACACAGAAAATAGGAAGATAATTTAATAGGAAGATAGTACAGACAGCAGTAATCAAGTGCAGGGCTTGGACAGATAACACTACTTGGACAGATAACATCTTGCTTCTGTATGACTGGCCACATTTGCTCCCCCTTCAGTTCATCCTCCCATACTTGATCTTCCTTGAAATACCTTAATCCCTCTGTTTTCCTGCCTTTTTTCTTTCTTATAAACATACCCTAATAAGTTTCACAGATTCTCTTACCACCTTCAAACATCCCGTAAGAAATTTTACACAGTCACAAGTAGCCTATGAGTTTGCTTTCACGGTAATCTGGCTTCCAGCCTCTTTATCAGTTATAAATTTGTGCTGAATGTCCCCCCAGTTGCCCTTGGTGATGCCTCTCATAGCCATCAGCAAGTGGCTTGAGAGGTGCCATCCTTGAGATCATGTCTGTTGCCTACTGACCATTGCAGTTCACATGTCTATATGTTTAATTTTCCCATTTTCTGTCTTTGTCTCTTACACTGAACAGCTGTTCACCAAATAGATACCTTTACAAATCACATAGCCTATCTGCACACAAATGACAACAGAGCTTCAAAATGAAGCAAGCACCGTCCGACCTCTAACGTGACAGACAGAGTTAGGGCTTCAGCATCACTGATGAGATGGAGTTTCCAAAAGTACTGCCAAAAATAATCTTCCACCCTGCCCCCTAATGCGTTTAATGAAATACTAAAATCCAAGCAACTAACGGCTCATCCCCTTCTATGCCATTTTTTCTTGAGAGTGAATTCCTAGAAAGGAGACAAAATCTAACCTTCATGAGCAGAAAGAAATCTAATGTGAATTAAAATTTGTTAATATCTCTCTGGCAGCGTCACAATGGCTCTTTAGATGATTTACCTTTAAATGAGATGTAAAACTGTTTTCATTTAGATAAATCTTAGTTACGATTATTTCTACTTGCCAGATGGGATTCACCAATATCTCTTGTCCCTGTATAGAAGATGTTAGTAATATATGATGGAGTGGAATAGGTCTTGCTGCTGTCACGCTGGAATGAAGTTAATCTCTCTTCCTAGTTTATTTAGATTACAGTCTCAATTACAATAGACCACCCTTAGAAACACTCTTCCTGTTGGAAAATCTCTGCAGAAAAGCATAAGGAAGAATCTGCAGATAAAATGATACATACACTTTTTTCCTTCCAGGAAAATACTACTAATTAGCAACAGTTGCTACTTAACATGCTCTTAATTATAATATTTCCCAAGGTTTTCCAAATTACCAAAATGGCACTGAAAGAGCTAAGTTTTGTTTCTCAAAAATAAAAAACCCTAACCATTTAACTTACTAGGGAGATAGAACTTTATCATCAGTTTTTTTCCAGACAATCCTATTTTCCACCATCATTTAGAGAGGATAAAAAGTGTTATGACTTTAAATTTCATTTAAATAATAACAAAAGTTGCTGGGATTTAAATAAAATTGATTATAGTAAAGACAACAATGAGATATTGGTTTTATCAAGTTCAGAAACCACTTGCATATTCTGATTTCCAGATAGACATTAAGGACTGGTATGCAAAGAAGAAGTAAAAATGAGTTGGAGTGAGGGAAATGTTGAATAAACAAAATGAAAGTGGACTTTAGGCCAGAGATGTTGAAATAAAAGCTAGACAGACATTACACAAACCTGGAGACAGCAGTTAATGCAAAAAGTCCATAAGAGTACAGAGGCTGAGTTAAGATTAGCAGAAGACAAACTATACAGAGTTGCTACAAAACATTTGTTGAGAACAATGGCATTAAGAAAACACAGTTCCTGTGGATGTGTGTCCTTTATTCCCTCTTTACATGCTGTTGTCCCTTGTCCCTGATCCTCTGCCCTTGAATGGGAATGCATCTGCCTTCTTGCAATTCACCCAGGTCCCCTACCATGTCCGTTACTTCCTCTACAGCCTCCTCTGTTCTCTAGTGAAGTGCTAGGGCCCAAGTTGTGGACCCAGAGTTGGAGTTGACCTGTGAATGAGTCACAACCTTGCAGAACATTTTGTTTTTCTTATTGGCTTCATGTTCCAGACGCAGAACCTGGCCCACCTGTGTCTCTGTGTCTCTGCCCTCACCCAGGTGGTCATGGCTGGGGTGGTGGGTGAGGCCAGGGATACTTTAACCAGGTCTATTTTAACCAGGAGCCAAGTAGTCAGAAGAATTTCCTGTTGGGTTTGGCTTCTGTTGGGGCTGGTTGCATCCTGCTGAGTTCTCTTGGTGGTGTCCTTCCATATGAAGGGCTACTGAGGGAGCCATCTCTGTCTGTTGTGTCAAGCAGGAGATGTTAGCACTACAGTGAGCAGCAGAAGAGCTGGGTCCACAGGAACCTATGACAGGGCTGTCTGAAAGAAGACTTCTGAGAGATGTTGCTGGGTTCAGTGTTGGCCTGTGTGATCAGGCAACAGATGGCAGCACAAAATGATGGTGGCTGAATCGACACAACATCTAGTCACCAGCCGAGCAAGACCCCCAGGATCTGGATGTTTCAAGGTTGCACTTGTGCTACTCATCTGGTCAGTGCCTACATATTGAGTTGCCACCAGGGCCAAGTAAATAGATAATTATTGAATTTGGGTGGCAAAATTTGTTAGACGATATGCTAATTTGTGCTACTGTCCTCTGTTCCACTGTCTATGCTCATAACAGTATTTCCTTTTGAGACTACTCCTTTGCAGATTTGTTTAAATTGGCTAAAGACTTCAGCAGCTATGGGGAAGGGTACTAAGAGGCTTACAGAGGAAAGGGCAGACAGATGCTATTTTCACTTCCTTCAGAAGCTTAGCTAAAAGCATAAAACTGTTTTAAAGACAATTAAATATTCAATATTGACTGATTTCTTATATCTTGAGGGTGGCAATATTGCAAAGCCTTGGATGTTCAGGAAACATAGCCAGAAATAGCGTTTTTCCTTTTCCCATCTCTGCCAATAGAAAGGAAGGTTTAGTGTGTGGGGCCTCAGCTCAGCAGGCAAAAGCCTGCACACCAGAGTAAAGTCCCCTAGAACCGGCTAATCATAGCCTGTAATACAGCACATAGCAGCTGCGCTGCACCAGACAGTCCGGCTGAGCATACTGGAGAGTGAGAAGAGGGAGAGGATGAAGCATTTGTGCAGAGCAAAGTACAGATTAGAGTAATATATGGTAACACTGTCAGCTTACTGAACAATCTTCTAATAAAAACACAAAGTACAGTACAGCATCTTTGGCATGGTCACAGTCTTCCCTATGCCTTCCCCCNCATAAAGGCTCCTGCATTTGCCAAGGGAAATTTGGTTCCAAACCATTACATAACTTCACTAGCTTTCTGCCAGGCCATTGCTGTCTAAAGGAGGAATGCCACCAAGACTAAGTGGGCTACCTAAACTCATGTTTAGGTTTAGGTGGGGTTTTTTTAGGATTACTTCATGTAATCTATTTCTTCTCAGAGCAGCGTAGTAAGCTCTAATGCTTTTTGCAGTCTCTCCTAACAGATTAGAGCATGTAGTGTTTATTGCTCATTCAAACACTGAGCTCTCCCATCTTGGAGAAAAAGCATAATGTCACTGCAAAAAGGGATAAAAAGTTGTTGGATGCCAGCTAGCAGTTGCTGTAGCAGAATTACCCTACCAGGGCGGAGTAGTTTATCATGTTAAGAATAGAGAGGTTGATGAACACTTGTATTTGTGTGTGTGTATGTATGAGTGCTGACAGTTCCCATTCGTTCTGCCTTGATGTAGTGTTTAGTTTTCCATGTATGAGCATCAGGCTCCTCTGTGAACATAAATGCTGGCACTGTTCTTTTTTGGAGATGTGTATGAAGTGTGAAGGCCTTAATAGTTTCATCTATTGCCCCAAATTGCACCCTTTTATCTGCAATTATAAAATAGTTTGAGATACATCCCTGCTGCACTTGAGCTGCAAGCAAGGTTCAGGTTCACAACTCTGATTTTATCTAAGCTGTTGTACATTTGAAGGTGGCAGCATTTTGAGAATCTTGCATTATGACTTTTGAAGACTAGTCGTGTCTACTGTGTGTTTGCACACTGTAGAAGTCGGAACTAAAACTTGTTAATGTCCTACTTTAGACACTGAAATTTTTCAGTGTTTGCCAACATCTCACCTTTGCTCAATACATACTCCATGGCCATACATATGAGTGATTTAGAAGATGGTAATGGTCCTTTGTCCTTTCATTCAGCAACCCACAGTTGCTATTTACAGCATTTAAGCTATCTAGACACTGGTTGGCTGTTTTATACTATACCTTTCCAAGATGGATATATAAATGGTGCTTTTCTTTTGCCACTCTCTAGCAAGGAAGGTTACCATCGACTAGAGGCATAACTTAAAAGAGGTCATGTCTGTTTGCAAAAATGAAAATAACAAGACATCTCACAAGACTAGAGGAATATTGCATAATGCAGTGCATTTCAGTTGACATACAGCTATTTCCAGCCCATTTTAGCAGCTGTCCTCCCCCTGATGCTCTGTTTCTCCCTGGTAACAGAGATTTAAACATATCAATTTTCCTATTAAACCAAGAGAAACGTTATTTGTTGTTTCTACACTCTTTTCCTTGTACAAACTTATCTCCCTAAAAGAATAAATTACCATGCAGTCCACTTTGTTCATTTTGGGTTGTGTAAAAATAAAAAGATTTGAATGAGAAAGAAAGAGTTTAACAAAGCAAACTCTTTTTGTGATGCACCAAATAATTGAAATACCATTGAAAAACACACTGCATGAAATTCATTGCACTAGTCATATCTTTAGCCTGCTTATTTGCTTTTTTTCTGACTCCTAAATCCTTTTAACTTTTATTTCCAACCATTTAAATGTGTGATCAGACATTTGTCTACTGCAGATATCTGTGTATACCTCTATATATGTTACTTGTATTTTTTTACATGTTTATATGGAGTTTGTGTAAAGGCACCCTGTTTTAATTTTCTTCTGCATTGAAGACTCTTACAGTTTTGAATATCTCTTTTCCAGGGCCATACAGGCTATCATAGAGGCTGTAGAAATCCATCAGCTGAGTGACCTGATAAATGTAACCCTGATTTTATAGGTTTTCTGGTTCCGCTACAAGCCACGTGACATCTGAAGTAGCATCTTGGAGGGAAACTAAGAATGATCGATAAACATCTTATGAACAAAATGCAACAGTGTTTTACCTCAATTCCTGTATCCTAGTTATTTCTGAGTTTTTCATATCTATTCTTCTCAATTAAATATAGTACTAAAGTTTAAATTTCAATAAAATTATACCTTGGATAGCAGAGTTTCAGTTAATGCAGGAAAAAAATATGATTAAAATAGTTCTTAGCAAAACTTGAAGCATCCATAAAACTCTGCGACAACTGCATTAATATAATTCATTGGAGTGGACTTGTGGCAAGTTCAGCCTCCCTGACCAAAAGCTGACAAAAACCAGGGCTTACCAGAGAGATGATAAAGATTGGTTCAGCACTTCACAGCCATTAAATGGCACCTCACAATGATTAACCAGTGTCTCAGGGTCCAGGTCCTTAGCCTGCATTTATTGTGAGCTTGCCCTCAACTACTTTGAATGAGCACAGTGCACACTCGACTAGGGTAGAAATGGAGCCCTGCCAAAGAACCAACTTTGAGTTGGTAATTCTCAGAGCAAGTGAGCCTTGCAGTCAGACCCTCCCCTTTGATATATGGGATACTGCCCAAGGATACTTCCATGGATTGAGTGAGCCTTCATAGATTGAGTGAGACACCTCTACTTTGGTGAGTGATACTTTTCTGGGTACGAAACAAAACAAAATTATCTTGTAATCTGCTTGATAACTATGCAGGAGAGTGAGAGTGTTTATGGCAGTTTTGTTTTGCAGTAAGTCATGTGGCAGAGTAGCAGAAAAAGAATCTCTATTGAACCCAGATAGACTCTATCTTTCACATATTATATTGCAGTGCTGATAAAGATGCCCAGGCTGGCTCTCAGAAACTAGTAGGTCCACTGAGCTCAGTGCAGAGACGCTGTCTTGGGTCTATCGTCTACATTACCAGATCAGTAGAGCTTTACACTGTGCTAAGAAGCAGAGGTTTTACCTCATCACAGACATCTATACAGCCTCTGGTTTGAGTGTAAATGTCGATATTTCTGTGCATTGTTACAAACACTGTGGAAAATCAGTGTTTCAGGCTTGCTGTTGGCCTGATTCCCTGGGAATCTGGCTCTCAGAGAGGACCTGTCATCTTGCTCAAGTCTCATCACAGGAGACAACATATTCTGAGTCATGCAGCTGGGAGTTAAACCACTCAACAGGAGCTCAAATTAGGGCATTTTGGCAGTCTGGTGTGATGCTTTGGTTCTAAAATCAGGATGAGATGTGGAGGGGTAGAGCCTTCTGAGGTTCAGAAATGTCTCTCTGGGAGGGAAACCTGTGATATAGCTAATACATAAAATGCAGATATTGCAACAGAAACATGTCTCTAGATTGAAGTGTGATATTGGACAAACCAAGATCACTATGAAACACAATGCTACAGCAGCTGCTTCTGTCCTCAGGAAGTTCCTGCTACAGAGAGAAAGTAGTCCAAGTTTTTTGATTCCTAACTAGGTCCACAAAAAGGATAGGGAGAGTTTCGAGCAGGGGTGGATAAAAATTTGCTTGCTTTGCAAAAGTGCTAGTATAGAGTACTATATCCAGGTGAAATTGGAGACCATGTTGTGAAGCTGAGAAGAAATAACTTTCAAGGGAAATTCTGCTTCAATAAAAGAAGTGCCAGAGTCTTGCTGGACTTTGCTCGTACTGCAAATTTCATATGAATGGTGTTTATTCATATACAGGATGGACAAGGGAATAACATATGTAAGATTGAGAGAAAATATCAATAATATGAAACCCAAGACTACTATAGTAGTCTTTTCTTCAGTGAGAGTATTTCTCTGGTGAGAACTGAAAGTTCAGACTATGGACAGCAGTATAAGATAACAATGATTGTAGATTACTATCTCAAATTTACACTGAGATGTCTTTTGGCAGAAATGGTACAAGTTTCCTGCTTCCCACAAAATTCAAAATTCCTCCAATTACAATTATCCCTCAGTGTGTTACAATGGGCTTCAGGAAAGAATGTTATCAAGAACTGCAACCATGACTGCCACATCCTGGAGGAATACACTTCTTACAATGGGCCTTAGGAAAGAACTCAAACCAGGCCAAGATAACGGACTTAAACACTCTACAAACAAAGAGGTGGGCTAAGACAAAACCATCTATGGAAAAAGGAGGCCCAGAATGCATAGAAAGGATGCTCAAAGATACCTCTTCAGACATCATTAGGTACCACCAGAGACCACTGAAAACCCCCAGGAGAAGCCCCTCAGAGACCCAGGCTGCATGCGTGACTATGCAACTATGAGAATTAGTAACCTTTCCAGGAAATTTGGTGCATATGTATGTAACAGAGTGATATGAGCTGTGTCTGATGCCACACATGGCACGCATGTTAGGTGGAACTACCCCCTGTGCATCCAGCACTGTAGTAAAGAATGCCCGCTCTTTAATTATCCATTGGTGTTAAAGAGTTTTACTCTCGATTTTGGTAACAAATCTATGATTCAGACGTGCCTCTGAGTGCAATTATAGAACCACAAATAGTGTCTGAACAAAACAGTTTAAAGAAATGTTGACATCAAGAAAAAAATACTTAACAGAAAATCTCTTTTCTTCCACTCCTTGTAATACTTTCACATTGAAGTATACTTCCTTGCATTTTGTCTTTTTATGTGATGACAAATTCTGATTTTTTGGAGAGTGGGGAAAAAAGCCTGCCTACCTCAGAAATAATTGTGCTGTATGAACAGCTAACACCACTTTGGAGTAGGTTTTCATTTGTCTCTTATTAATGTAAGTATATGTATTTGATTCAAATGTGTGTTACCTCGTCATTTTTAAGTACTTGTTCAGATTAATTTCTTAATAGTTATTGTGTACCTCCTTAATGGCAAAGAAATATAGCCTGGGTGGAAAAGCATGGCTTTGACGTCTTATTTGGATTATTTGGATGTGCCCTGACTAGTCTGTGGGCATACAACGTGAGTCTAAATGTAGTTAATCTAACTAATCAAATACACATATGTGATGCAGATGACCAGCTTGTGAATGAAAGGCCACTTGTTGTGGCCTGTTTATTGCAACTATCTGACAAAAAGCAAACCTTTGTTTTGCAATCCCTTTGACATGCATTAAGGGATAAATATCTTTGTGATTGGCTCTTTTTAATTATCTGTGTGTCTTGTTAAAAAGGATGAGATTGCTTACGTGATTCTCATCCTAAATTTGATTTAAACTATGCATACAAAGTATAAGACACTAGACGGCATTTTATTTTCTTTCATTGGGATTTCTGGCAAAGTCCATTTAGGCTAATTCTAGATGTAGGTGTTGTAGATTTCTGTATATAGACTTGCTGCAAGAGGCTCCTATTGCACACCTATGGAGAAAAATTCTAAAATAGCTCAGAAGACTCATGCCTACAAGTACCTGTTTCTGTGCACTAACTATAAAGGGAGCTGTACTGTGTGATAAGATCAGTGTACAGGTATTCTTTGAAGATATTTAAAGTTTGGTGAGATGACACTTGCCAACTTGGTCCATGACTAGAGCAAAAACAACCATTGTTTGTTTTGTACAGAAGAATGTATTTACATGATCACTATTGTTTCTCTATCAGAATTACCTTACAACGCAGGTAAACTAAATTGAGGGATTCAAATACTGAATGTTTCAAATAATAATTTCACAGTCCTGCTCTCAATGGCTGAAAGTGGAGAAGGTTCATTGGCTTTCTCATAAGTCTCATATTTATGTTCTTTTAAAGATCTTGACAAACAGGAATCAATGCCTTGTTCCTGCAGTATCTTCTGTATTAGCAAAGGGATTCACACCCCTAGCAAAGGAGCTCGGTGTATAAGAGGTAGCTTGTTCTTGCACAACTTGCTTTTACAACAGAAATGTTTCTGTCATTGTCAATTTTTATGGCCAGAGACTGGAATTTCTGGAGTAGCTGAGCCCAAGTCTCCTCTCTTTCCTCAAGAAAAAGTCTAATTTTCAACTAGAGCTAAGTTTAGAAACTGTTAAGCTGGAAAATATATCCAGTTATAAGGAATCTGTTTTGGAGTCAGAAAAGCCTAGTAAAAATTAA
Organism: Eurystomus gularis; assembly: GCA_013400335.1. Taxonomy (NCBI): domain Eukaryota; kingdom Metazoa; phylum Chordata; class Aves; order Coraciiformes; family Coraciidae; genus Eurystomus; species Eurystomus gularis. Next base: position 67,348 of record VZZY01019352.1, read on the forward strand.
AGACACTTTATAAAAAGCTAGAGAGAAGTAGAAACAAAGGCTTGTTGAAATCATTTAAGATTGAAAGGGACAAGGCACTTTTGAAATCTGATAATGCATATTTTCTTTAATGGCCTTATATTTGTTCACTTTACACATTTTAAAGTCCTCCCCCTCCCACCTCACCTCCCAAACCCCTAAGTATCAAGCTTTTACATTTGCGAAGTATTACATTTTCTCAGTAGTAATTGTAGTTTGCCATTTATTTGCCAATAATTGCTTATCTTTCTGTTCCACTCTAGGGAGCATCTGAGGACACCAGCTGGCTGAATATTATTCTGCCTCCATATTTTTTATTTATAGACAAATAAAAGAAGCCTATAGGAAGAAGCAATTGTTTCTTTTAACCTTAAAAAGTGCCCCTTGGGATACCATGACCCTTCTCTTTTAAATCCCGTGCTTCCTGCTTTGAAATTTTCATCACTTCAGTGTAATTCTCTCTACACCAGTATGCTTCCCAAATGCTTCAGTCTCCAGACTGAACAGCAGACATACCCTCTCACCCCAAATTCTCCTTGCTATTCCACTAATAAGCTGGAAATCCAATGGCATTATTTCACTTTTAATTTCAGTGAAGTGCCTCCATTGCAAAAAAGACAATAAACCATTGTGCTGGTAGTTTGAACAGTCACTTATCATCCATGGAGCAATTATGCTGAGAAAGAGTTGACAGAATGGACCACTTTCTGCTAATAGTGCCAACACTCTGCTTTAAAGCAGACACTATCCACAACCAAGCCCAGCTAATGGGTATGTGTCAAAAATGATGTTTCTGAAATCTCAGGTACTTAAGATATTTCTATTTCTTCTTCCAGACAACCGCTTAAGGTGATGAATGAGAAACTGCCACTCTTCTATATAATTATTGTCTGAAGCAATATTTGCTGATAGCTGACTATCCCTAATATTGATTACCTGGGAAGGTCAGAATGATTCATTGGTATTTTATTAGCTTTATAAATAGAAATGGTAAAGGCAAAACATGAAGGGTAGCAACAAAGAGGTTAAATAGAATTAAAAGGGTGAAAATGGGAAAGATAGGGGAGATATGTCAGGAAGAAATATTTGTACAGAATGACAAGAAAAGTTTCTAGGTTGTGTATGATGTATACACATAATTAAAAGAAGCGTGAGGAGCAAGACAGAAAGGCAAGGGAAATCAAAACCTCACAGGGAATGATAAAGAAAAGGTCACATTTTCACTTAGATTTAGAAAGTAAGTACCTTACATAGTGGCACACATAAGAAAAAGACAAAATATGCATCAGTTGGTGAATGCAGCAGAACCATGCAGAAATTTTGAGCTATATGAAGTGCCACAGCTATTAAAGTTAAAAGGAGATTTTCAGTCAGCAGTAGCATTTTATACCCAACAGTCAAAGTCTGAAACAGTAATACTTTTGAAATGGCTTAAGACATAAACTACCCCCAATAACTCATCCTTGTTCATATTATGTTCTGTTATGATTTATATACTTTCTCAAAGTTGTCATATGCTTTCTAGAGAACATTGCATTTTATCTCTAAACAGGAAAAAACACTGCTAGATTTTCCACTGATTTGCCTTGCTGAAGTGCTGAAGACTTCATGCTTAAAGGTCGCTGAGCACCATAGTCTGCAGATGTAGCTGAGAGACATTAGTTATAGGCAAAAGGCAATAGTCACCATTCGTTTTGATGACACTGTTGCATACCAACACCAGATGAAGGTGACTGCCATTAACCAATTGGTCCTATCAATAAGGGAAATACTTTTGATCCCTTCACCACTTTGTTTTCAGAAGATGTTGGAGAGGGAAACCCTACTGTGAGAGTAATAGCTGTCCCAGTTTGCCAAACCAGTGTGAAGCAGAATAGAGTGGCATGCTATGCCACTCACAGTATCATTTTTATTATCAACTGCTACCAGACATCTCAAATCAAATCTCTTTGTACTGCCACTAAGCAAAGCTAGGACCTATTTACCACACTTTATGTGCATTTCTTATATTACTGCCATTTTTAAAAACTAAAGAAAAGATACTCTCTAAGGTACAAAGAAGCTTGAAATGTTTTTGAGAAACCATCTCTTCATGCTAATAACTTTTCTGCTGCTCTAATTTGTGTCAAATGACAAGACTGAAACAGAGAAGCTTAATGATTGGTAGTGTAAGGAGTGTCTTTGAACCTGATAAACTCTGAGATGCTCTAACATACAGACCACCTTCCAAAGGGATTCCAGTCCCCGCGTACAGCACTCCCATCAGAAATGGGAAAGCTGCAAAAACCAAACACCCCCAAAGCCAGCCTACCTCCATGACCCCACAATGAGACTCCCTTCTTTAAAGTCTATTTAAAAAAAACATAATTAAAATTTTCATTGAAAGAAACAACATTTGGATTAGGTTGTTCATTTCATTTTCTACTGAAGGAATTTCAGCTTACTTAACTTTGGCCATTTTGTGGAGAGCCTGGTGTTATTTTTATTGAGATGACAGTATAGCTGTTTACAAACAAGTACATTTTTTCCATGAAATTGCTAGAGAAGGAAATGAATACAGGAAAGCAGTACAAGGATGACATAAAGCTCTTTGTCCTACCGTTATGGAAACTAAATGCAATGTCTTTCATATCACACTGTTCCTTAGATACTACGATGTGATGGTTATAAGAAAGCTAGAATACAATGTAAATCTTCAGCAGTGAGGTGAAGGAAAGAGACCAAGGTTCTGACAAGATATTTTTTTCTGCCTGGTAGTAGGACATTTTTCCATTTCTTGTTCCAAAGCCCTGTTGTTTGAGTTGTTCTTGAATCCTTGGATAACTTGAGGGTCTCAGATGGCATGATTATTCAAGAATGCCATCTTACATTTGCATCTGGCTAGGTACTTATTAATGGTCGTCTTAAAAAAATATTTTGCCATTGCAATTATCTAAGTCTCCTTATCAGATCAGAGTACAGACATCTGTTCTACACTGGGCTAACCCTGAAGCCCAAGAAGATGTTATAAGTCATAGAAATCACAGCTCATTTACTTAATCATATTAGATATAAAATATTCTCTCAGTTCTTTCCCAGACGAATGAGCTTCCTATTGTTTTCTGGAAAAAATTCAACATGTTCACTTTACCCTGTGAAAAGCTGTGTTGGTGTTAAATATCTAAAAGACTGTCACTGATGAAATTATAATATAATGAAAATAACGTTCCAAATTTCCGCACCAAGAGGTCACTGAAGATTTTGATAACTGTAAAGCTGTTGTGCTCAATTCAACCTTTATATAAACATTTGTCAGAACTAGGAATTTATTGAAGGGCATGATGAAAAGTTTAACTTTTTCAAAGGCTTTAGTGTTTTTAAAAGTTTAACTTTTTCAAAGGCTTTAGAGCATTAGAGCAACTCACTTAAGTGAATATTTATGCTCATGAATATTTGGTTTTTATGCTCTGAAATATTTTGCTTCATATACTTTTTTTTTGGTAAATAACCTGTTCATATGCAGTGTGATACGTGTGCATCAACATCAATAAAATGTACATGTACAAAAGGAAACTGGAAGTTGAAGAGTCTTGCTGCAGCATATTTTCTTGAGTAAATTACACAAATTAAATATTAAATCCTTAGGCATGAATTGTTTGAAGTTACTCTAATGAAGTAAGAACAACATGTAATATACAGCTGGACAGTAAACTAATGAAAAGTAGCAGAGAAAAAGAGTTTGGATATTTAAATTCACTGGAGGCAAAAAAAAGGACTTTCTGCTAAGAAACTGGAACCCAAATCACAAAAAGTTCAGTATATGCAATGTTTTAAGAGGATCTCTTCATCATCAGTTTGATATTCAGCCCTTTACCTCTTCATACACTGCTGTTTTCTTATGCCAAATCATACCTTTTATATGAAGGAAAATCTGTAAAATAAGAAATATCAGGATGTGATACCTGGGTAGAGAAAATAGGGCTTCTTCCTCTCAAATATTGTTTCTTTACACTGGTGATTTCTCAAGGGTGATTCCTGAACAAAATGAGAGGGAGACAGACAACATTTCTAAGATAAAAAGCAATTTTTTTCAATACTATTCATCTGTTGAATGACTTTTGTTCCTAATTTTTCCCCACTACTGCGTCTAGATTTCCTAACATATTAATCTTTTAAAAGGTTTTGCCTTTTTTCTGGACTCTGCATCTTGCTGCAAAGAACACTTGTTACAGCTGGCAGAGTCAGACAGCAATGCACCTCAATTTTTTATGTTACTTTCTTGTTCAAAACATGGTTTGTCAGGTGTATTGGACAAATGTTAAGGCCAGAAGAACCCGTGTAGGAGCAGAATAACTCCATCTCCAAGTATAATTCATAGCCTGTGAAGTTGTTACAATGGTCTTCAGGAAAGAATGTCATCAAGAACTGCAACCATGACTGCCACATCCTGAAGGAATACACTTCTTACAATGGGCCTTAGGAAAGAACTCAAACCAGGCCAAGATAATGGACTTAAACACTCTACAGACAAAGAGGTGGGCTAAGACAAAACCATCTATTGAAAAAGGAGGCCCAGAATTCATGGAAAGGACATTCAAAGATACCTCTTCAGACACCACTAGGGACCACCAGAGACCACCAAAACCTGCAGAGAAGCCCCTCAGAGAGCCAGGCTGCATGCATAATAACTACACAACAATGATAATTAGTTCCAGGAAATAGATAACTTTCCAGGAAATTCGATGCATATGTATGTAACACAGTGATATAAGATGTGTCTGATGCCATGTATGCATGCACGTTAATCAGAACTATCCCCCGTGCATCTGGTGCTGTAATACAGGATGCCTGCTCTTTAATTCTACATTGGCGTTAAAAAAGTTTTACTCCTGATTTTGGTAACAAGGTAACAGATATCTATAATAAACTGACAGCTCAATATTAGCTCGAACAGATTTCTTAACCTGATGAGAGGGCAAGATAAAGATGAAAATGTTCAGGTACTGTACTTTGTTGAACAAAAATGTGCCTAAGTTCACATTGCCATGGGACTCATAGTGTTAAGTATGCACAGCTGTACTTTTGGACTATAAGCAAATGCTGCTCTGTTTGGCAGGTAATAAGGTATGTGACAGACACAATCTGCACGAAGGAAGCAACTGACTACATAAGACTAGATGTTTAAGGATATTGAAGGATTTAGCTACTCAAAGACATTTCACAATTATTCAGAAGTGTGCTTTTTCAGGTAGGTACCCTAGTATCCAAATGTTCATAAACAACAGTTATATCCTCTCTATTTTGCTAGCAAGTCAGTCTAGTTTATTTTTCTTTCATGGGATAAAGACTGGGATGGTCAGGGGAACAGAGTGCCTTTCTCCATACATTTTCTCCATACATTTGTTTAGGATTCACTGATTAGTGACACAAATTCTGTATACATTAATTTCCGTTATGATTTCTAACTTCTGAGTTTTCTGCTTATAGTAGATAATATTTTTATTATTCCTTAAGTGAATTTTAGCCTACTTCTATTATTCCAGATCATCCAAATTTAAAGTCAGTTCATATCTCACAACGTGATGGTGTTATTCTCTTCTACACAAACAAAATCTCTTAACCTTATGTTCATATCCAGCTGTCTTAGCAGACTCTTGCTTTGCTGTGCTGAGGTATCTAAAAAAAATAGGTAATTTTAAGGGTAGATTCTTCAGGATTGTGGACCTTTATCCAACACCAGTAGTTTGCTTTCAGTATAACCATTATTGCTTCCTCATAGGGAAATTTTATATATGTGTTATAAATCCTGTATTTGTCTCCATCTTCTCCAGCTGAACTATTTCCTGTATGTCCTCATGTCAGATGCTTTGTTAAAGCACAGATAGATGAGATATACTGCATTCCCCTGCTCTAGAAAAATCAGATATCTTACCAGAGAAGTTGTCATGTTAGTCTGGCAAAACCTGTCTTGGAAGGTCTGATACCTTGAACTCTGTCACTTTTGTGATTTAACTCCATGTTGTTATATCATTTATCATCTCCTACTTCTCTAGCTTTTACCAAGTTTCTTACTTTTGCAGTTTACAAACCTGAATTTGCTCGTTTTCTTTATCTCTTTCTCACTCCTTTTTTTTTTTTTTTTTTTCCTCACCTATTTCTGAAGTGATAAGGCGATGGCCAGAGATTAAGTCTGGCTTTGAACTTTTCACAATAAGCTGTAAGAGTGACTGTCATCACTGTCTGAGTAGGGAAGGGAAAATAGGAGCTCTTCAAGTGTGACAGTATCAGCTGGAGCAGAGGTTTATATCTATTATTCAGTGATGAACTGTAAATGTCATGCTCTCCATACCTGCTGCCTGCTCTTGCTGCACATATCCATATTTATTAAAGTGTCTGATCTGCAGCTGGAAGCTCTGATCTACTGCTCCAGGAAAGCTGCATGCACTGCAAGTCTGGCTGAGAGGTGGAGAGGATTCCTCAGGGCCTAAGAGAGAGCCAAGTTGCATGTATAGCTTCTTGTGTAGACAGTTACACTGTCTACGACATGTGGTCTCTCGGGCCTTACAGAGAACACGGGATTTAGATTCTCTTAAAAATACAACTTCACTCTGATTTAGAAAAGTTTAGGATTGAAAAATCTCCAGTGAGACATATTCAGTTGAGTCACTCTAGGGATAGATACTGCTTTTTGAGTTTGGCTTTACTACACAGTCTAGTTATGCTTCCTTTGAAGTCGAGTTTTCCCCTTCATGTTGCAATGAAAGAGGGATCTGAGCTGTAAATAGGTGCCATGAGACCAGAAGTAAAATCTGAGCCCTTGGACATTTTTGCCCTGGAATCAGGCTTGTCGGGAGCCTGAACAGATCAAGAGCTGACAAACGAAACAGTGGCTTCTGTGCGTGTCGGGCTATTTCATTCTTGCTTTTGCACTTCTTAGCAGCCATCAGGAGAAAAAAAGCTAACTACAAAATGCCACATGACCCAAATCTACTTTCTGAAATATAAATCTACTCATATCAGTGGAGCTGCTCTTGATCTACACCCATGTGAAGGAGAACTGCATCAACCCTGAAAAATCATTCAGCAGAGAAAATACTGATGGACTCCCTGCTGTCTTACTGGAACAGAACAGTGCTTTTTAACTTCCAGTCCAGATGGAATCCTAGAAATAAAGTCCAAATAATTTCCATCAAGTAAACATTAACAAAGATTTATCAGAATCCAATCCATGTAGGAAAAAAAAAAACCAACAAAACAAAAGTAAAATAAAATAAAATTTAAAAGGTGCCATTAGTGTTCAGGCTTCCTGTAAAAAATTAAATGAGATTGTAAAACTACCGAGTAACACAAAGTCTTTAACATTTCCTCTCCTGAAAGCAGAGGAGAACAAAGTAAACTCTGGTAAGAATTTAGCCAGCATTATTCTTGGTAGTAAAAACTGACCTACTTCAAACAGCAATCAGAACCATAAACAGTATTTATCTTTTAAAGCTGTATATTAAATGCAGACAAACATTTGTAAACAAGATATACTGATGGAGTATAAATGCTCTGGCTCCCTCTACGAGTCCCACTAATTTGAGAAATGTGCCACCTGACTGAAGACTTCAATATTTCTGCCTTGTAGTTTATTTACATCCCAAATCCCTCACATCTCTAGGAATCATGAACATAACTGTTTTTATTGCCTTCATCAAGCAGTGGTAGTGAGCCAGGTAATGGTGAACAGGCAGTTTCTGGAAAATAAAAGTGTCTTGAGTGGCTGGATAATCCCTGTTGATTTCTCAGACCAAATACTGCTTACCACAGATCTACTGTGCCAAGAAATACAAATAATTAAACAACATGAGAGGAGACATGAAATGAGGGTACTTTAAAACATTATGTTTCCACATTTTTTATATTAAAAAGAAAATGGCCATTTATTTATTTCCCTTTTAATTGTCTTCTTATGGTGTCTTAAACTTGGCAAGAGAAAGATGTACTGTTGCTTGCTCTGAAAAAAATGCAATATCCTTGGTTTGGTAGGAAACACCTGTATGGATGTTAATCAAACATGGACAGTGATGAAGAATGATGAGGTAGGTAACTAAGCATTCTCAACGGTCTAAATACTAGACTATCAGCCAAACCAAGTAAAGACTGAGCAGGAGCATAAAAAAGATGCTATGGTTGATTTTTACACAATATGGAAAGCCTACTATGGCATTGGTAGCTTAAAGTATATTGTTCTGGCAGTCCACAGCAGATATAACTATAAAGCTAACATGAATTTGCAGTTAAGCTTGACTAACTTTTTTGAAGAACACATGTACACAGGCGTACAATACGAAGCTCCTTAGATGTAATTTAGAACTTGTCATATGTGGATATAAATTGCCATTCAGCTATAAAATGGCATTAAAGGTCATTCTTTGCTATACCATTCTTAGGGAAAGAACATGGCACTTTAACTTGCACATTAACTTGGGCCTAGCACATTAACTTGCTTTTTTGATCAGCTCTGAGCTGTTCCCAGTGATATTCAGGCGTTCATACTGAGTGTACCAGTTGCTTCTATATGCCTGCATTAGTCTTATGCTGAATTTAATCTGCTCTAATGATTCTCAGCTACTCTTTACTTCTTCCCATCAGCTTGTCTCGAATAATCTAAGCCATTTTATGCCTGCTGTGGGTTTTTGCACTTCACTTTTTTAAAAAGGTGGGACATCAGTGCTACAAAAGGAGGGAAACCTAACATTAGAATTGCTTTATATGTTTTGATACAGGTTATTAAATTGAGGTAACTGCTTGTGACCTGGGAAAAATGCTTTCTTCAACATGTAGGCATTTCAACGCTAAGTCTGAAATTTTGGTGATTGTAATTAAGTATTTCAAAAGGGACAGGACTAACAGTGGAAATAAATGGGTTTTATTGCTACAAGTGTAGAAGCAGCAGCATATACAAGAATGACTATATTATAGGTCTAGACAGAAATGGAGTCTGACAACATGTTATAAAACAAAGCTTTATTGAAGCAGCAGAAAAGATGAACAGCACACTTGCAGAGCAGCTCACTCAATGCCTGATAGTAAACACAGGATTATAAATGATGCCATGGCTCTGGTGGACTGCCAGGGACATTTGATGTCCTGGCCATCTGGCTGGCACAGCCAATCATGCAAATGCTTTCTGAATGCAGGCAAGAGTCATGCCACTCCTTGGCTCCAGTTATGGAAAGAGAATCACACCTTATGTGAATAATGTGGGTCTCATCCTGCCTACACTGCTGATGCTGGTCAGTGGGCAGGTTGTTGGCAGTCTGTCTACGCTCCTGATACTGGTCAATGGCAGGGAGTCGGGAGGTAAGGTGGCAAGGCATGGTGTTGATGAGTCCCAGGGAAAGCTCTAGAGCAATAAGATTATTTGAAAACAAAAGCTGCACAAAGCTACTTATCATTCAAGCAAGCTTCATCAACTGGGTCCTTCAAATGTTCAAGCATTAGATGCACATGGGGTCTAGTCTTACATAAAAAGAATTTTCTAGTTGGTTTCCTTCCTGTTGCTCACCTATAGCCTGAGCAACACTCACTAGACTTGTCTGATCTTCGCTTTGGTCTGTTTTCAACTACTTGGATATTTCTCTTAGCCTACTTTGAGATTTTCTGCTTGGCACTATTTGTGCTTCTCAGTACTCAACAAGCATTTCTGAAAACCCTATCCTTTTGGAATTTTCAGCTGCTTCCAGTGGTTTGTGTGCTGCAGACTATGATCTGTCCATAGCACTTCTGGACATCCACTGCTCCTTCTGTCCATTATTATCTTGAATGTGCTCTACAGCAATCCTGTATGGCTTTAACAGTAACCTGGTATTTTCTTCCCCCCCACAAAAAGCATCTGTCCATATTTCTGAGAGTTTGTACTTCAGTTATTTTAATTCCTTATTTCCAGCTGAGTAACCTTGCCCTGGTAAAATGTAGACCTTTTTATGGCTGATGAATTTTGTAAGAAAGAGAGGAAAATGATGGAGGTGAAACAAAATTGTAACTCAACATAATTTCCATTTGGTTACTGCAGGCTAAAGGTACTTAGGAGAGCTCCTGCATGTCATAGCTGAGGTGGCAGCTCTTTAGAGGTACATGAGAAAAACTGGACAGTAACTTTCCTGTAATGAATAGTCACATATTTAGGTATTTACTTTCAATGAAAGCTGAATGACCAATTTCTTTTGGAAATATCATTATATATATATTCCTAAATTGTTTCTGAAGATGGGAATTAAACAATGTGGGTATTGTAATACTGAGTTGGGTGTTATCTAAATATGCTAAATTGTTTAAAACCTTAATCTGTCTTAAATCTCTATTTCAGTGTTCTTTTGCCAGGACATGCAGTTATCTGGGGATTTCTGGGGAGCTGTATTTGCTTTGTCTCTCTTGTATGTTGTCTTGTAAGTTTATTTGGCCTGGAAGCTGCTCCTTGTTCAGTTTTTGAACATCAGTCTGACTTGCCTTTTGGCTTACTGGAGAACAAAGAATATGATAGCAGAACTCAACTCTTGAAACTTTCAACTCTTGAAAGGAAATTTTGATTAGACATCCTGCTGGGGAGATGAGAAATGGGTGACATTTGTGGACATGGCAATGAAAAAGAAGAAGAAAAATAATTGTAATTGTAATCGTAATCCCCAAAATATATATAAATGCTAAAAAACCTGATATTTAGAGTGAATAAATTAAGAACATTTGAAGTTCTTCAGCAGGAGTGTGTCTTTCCATTCACCCTTGTTGGTGCCTTGACAAAGTTTATATGCTTAATGGTGTGGCTCAAATCTTTGGATTAAATTAAAAAAAAAATTGGAAAAACAAAAGGGCAAATACTTGAATCCATGTATCCACAAAGCATCAAGCCTGTGAACATAATTCTGTGCAGTGATTTTAATTTTCAGCCAAATCTCTTCTAAGTAACTGCATTTTCTGAAGTTAATGACATATTTTTGTAGACACTCTCTTCTTCTAGAAGTCATAACACTTGATGTTTATAGTTACTACTAAGGATTGGTGTGCAGAAAGGGTCTTGCTTATACTTGCTCCGTATGGTGACTAAAGTCACTGCTAAACCTTGTTTGCAATGTTGGGGTGCTGCAAATTAAGAAGTCCCTCCTGGGAGGAGCAGACAGAACAGGTGACCCTTAAACTGACCAACAAGGTATTCCACTCCATATACACCACATTCAGTATAAAGTTGAGGCATTACAAGGTTCAAGTCTCTCTTCTTCAATGGCTGGCTTCCAAGAAGGGCTCTGACTTCTGATCCCATTTTGACACTAGGATGTATGTAGCTTGAGTAAAGACACAGCATTGCAGCAGGAATTAGCCTCATCTTGATAGCCTAGTGGAGTTATGCAGGAAGTATGTTACTTCCTTCCTCTTTGCAGCTGATGTGACAAAATGTTCATCCAGCTGCTCAGGAAACAACAGTGACACAGCACTAAACTGACTGTTGGAAATGTGTCCCATCAGCCACAGTGTCCTAAGCAGTACTGTGTGTCACTGCCACCATCCAGCTCTGAATTCTTTCTTTTTCCTGAGGAGGAATGAAAGCATTGCAATGCTCTCAAAGGCATTATTAGCTGTTTGTGTCCCTACAACCCAGTTATCACATATTTTCTATTTAGGCACCTATTTAATTGTAAGTTTAAGAATACATTAAAGAACATTCATCTGAAAGACAAGGATGTGTTTGGTTTAACTTCTATGGCAATCAAATGAAGATTGTTTGACCACAGCTGAAATAAATCCTAGCACTGGGATAGCGTCATTTAGATTGAGCTTTAAATTCCAAATCTAGTTCAGATTCAGTCTAGTAGATAGAATCTTCATGTTCCTTATACTGTTTTGTGAATTTTGCCACATACATAAGAACATGAATATATCACCTAAGTTTTCATTATTTTTCTTGTTTCCTAAAATTAATTTCCCTTCTTTTATGTATGTTTGCAAAAACAATTGTAAAAAAGGTTCATCCTGGCAGTTTATGGTATCCCCTGGAAATCTTAATTCTTTATGCTGACTTCATCGCTGTACACTTACTATCATCTACAATATTTATGCTACTGCTATAGAAGTCAAACTGATAATATGGAAAGGTTGTTACTATGGCTATGCAGTGATATAGATGTCAATATACACCAGCAACATGAGACATGCACCCTTACAGCTGTATAACACTTAAGTAATAATTTCAATAACAGAAAAAGAAATAGCCATAGCAAAAATTGCTTTATGACAAAAGGCAGTGTCTATTTTTAATGCCACCATTTTTAGCTTCTGTACAGTATATGCGTACTCTTAGCTGTACAAATTCTCCTCCTTATTAGAGCAATATGTAGTTCTGGAACCTCTCCCCTTTCTGTATTTTTTGTCTGTTGATGAACAATGAGTAGTTGTCTCCTAATTTAAGAGGATTGTCTTTAATTGTTATTTTTGAAGAAAGCTTCCTTCTTTAGAAGGCATACATTTTAAATAGTCCCATTCTGATGTAATTGTAATCATGTCATCAACCATTCTGAATCACTTCTTTATGCCTTCTGCATTGCACATTACGATTTACACTTATCTTGCCTATAAAGGTCTAACTCACATGGCCTCTAAGCATGTCTCTGACCTAGCTATATAGATTCCCAAATTAGAGATGTATTTTAAGACAAGGTTACTTTGGCTTACTAAAAGCCAAAAGGAAGAGGAATGGACCACTGACCAGCACTTGCTGTGAAGCCTGAGGAGGTCTGACTTTTCTATAAACTGCTTGACTGATTCTGATCTCTATACAGGACATTTTCATAGTAATGAAGCTACTTAGAGAAGGAAGAATACTTCAGCAACCATTAACTATAAGAAACCTACAAGAAATGGTCATTTATCCATACCGTGCAAGGCCTTGCAACACCATTTGCCAAATTACGTATCTATGAGGAAAGCTAGGGGATAGACAGACATGCCAATATATTGGTCTAAGCTTTACACCTCTAAAAAGTGTTAACCTTATTATTCTGGCCAACAGACATGCTAATGATATCTTGCCTTTGTATTGCCTTTGTAAGTGTGTTTCTCTGGAATTAGTTTGGGCTCTTTTCACTAGAATTTTCCCTACCAAACATCTGCCTCAAGGTTGTACCTAATCCAAATCTCACATTTTTTCAACTTCTACCCTAGTGACTTCAGCTGAACTGTTCCAGGGAGTACACTGAAAAGACAAATGTAAAGCTCAAATTTTACCCAGATTCTTGGCTTTTGGACTTAACAGGAACTAATACTCTATAGAAGAAAAAAAAAAGTTATTGTGTTTGTTTGCCTTTGTCTTTCCAAAGTGGGGGTAGTAGCACCATTTCCACTAGTCTTGCTAGCATAATTAGGAAGACTTTCAGCTACGTTGTTCTGGGATGGTGACCAAAGCCTGGAGAGAAGTCATAGTTCAAGGAGCAGTGAGGAAACACCCAGGGCACAGCATGACAGAGAAGCTCTCACACTTCACTTGATGGCAGCACAACAGAGAGCCCATCTAATGTGCCTCTACACAAAGACATTAAGCTTAAGTAACAAGCAGGACAAATTAGATGTCCATGCATGGTCATGCTGGAAACTGGTAGCTGGGATCACACAGGAAGATTCGCTGAGGTCAAGGAGGCCCAAGGCAGCTGACTGATCAAGGTCTGCCTCCTCAGAGGGGTTCCTCCTCATTAGGGTTCACCCTAATGTGCAAGATATTAGAGAGCTGGAGCAGAAGGCTAGCATGGCTGATCTCAAGCATAAAAAAGAAGTGAAAGAAGTGGAAAGAAAGTGGAAGGGGTACAATCTACCTGATAGGAATATAGTGACCTTGGTGAGGCATTTAAGGATGGATTCAAGACAGTTAAAGCTCAATTGCCATTCAAATTAGCAAAGGATATGAAGGGCAACAAGAATAATTTCTCCAAGTATATAAACAGTAAAAGTATGGCTAATGTGGCTCCAACACTCAGTGGGACTGTAGACCTAATGATCAAAACCACAGAAAAATGTTAAGTTACTTGTGGCCTTTTTTGCCCAGGTGTTTACTGTCAGAGTTTGCTCTCTGGACTCTAAGGTCCTGGTGCCTAGTGACTAAGTTTGGGAAAATGAAGTATTATCTATGGTAGAGCAAAATTGAATCATGGATCACTTAAAACAACTGAGAATGTCTAGAACTGTGAGACCAGACAGTATGTTTCCAAGAGTGGTTATAGTGAAGATGGAGGCTGACTCTTCTCAGAGATGCACAGGAAAAGAACAAGAAGCAACAGACACAATTTGCAGCATTAGAAATTCTTACTAGATATCAGGGAAAAAAAGTCTTCCTCATCCACAGTGAGGGTGGTCAAGCATGGGACAGGTGCCCAGAAAGTTTGTGGGATGTCCATCTCTGGAGATATTAAACAGTTGACTGGACGCTGCCTAAGCAACCTGCTCTGAGTTGGCCTTTTTGTGAGCAAGGGATGCGATCAGATGACCCTCAGAGGTCCTTTCCTGACAAAGTTATTCTGTTGTTCTAAATCTCAGTGGGAACTGACTAGGAACAGAGGCTTTGCCTTTGTATTCCCATACTTACTTTCTTTCTTCCCTCTTCTCTTCTTTTTTTTCCTGAAGTGTTTATGTCTTCCTTGATCTCAGTGTATTCAGAATAAATAGTTATTAAGGAAGTCAGTCTGTCACATACCATTAGGAGAGACACATTTGTGTTATTTATAATCAAGGGCAATATGCATCTTTCTTCAAACACTCAAAAATGCTCTTCAGGTAGCTTCAAAGCTAGGTAACTGCTTTCAGGCTTGGATAATATTCAAGCAGTAAACAAATGAGTTCCAGTTAACAATGTCACTGATGAATGTGGAATTCAGATGCTATTTTAACATTGTTTCAGAATTCATTTTGTCAGGGATTGATTGCATACCTTTTCACAGATATTTTTGAGCTCATTCCAAGTCAGCCAAAGACTATGTTGTCAGAGCAATATGATGCTGTTCCATGACTGAAATATCCTGCCTTTCGTATCATGAAAAAGTCAGTGAATAAGAAGCAGTGAAAAAAGAAAAAAAAAAAACCCAAAGAAAAGTCTGCTCTTATTGGAGGAAAACAGGTCTGGTAGACTTCAGGAACAAGACAAACACTGCTTCCCAGCCCTGTAGAGCCAACTGTCATCCCTCTCAGACCTCAAGGTTTCTCCTATCACAGCCCCACGGATGCAGTGGCTTCCTGTGCCTGAGTCCAGCCAGCAGCAAGGCTGAGCATGTGTTCCTGGTAGATCTGTATGCACACACACACACACGCATACAGGCATATATACACATCCTGAATCTCTTGATTTTCAGCCACTACCATGTGCGTTGGTCTACCAAGTACCAGAATGGGATATCTAATATCCCTGCCTGGATCCCAGGCCTCTCACTCAGTCTCTGGCTCTGACCTTGTGTCTTTCAAAGTGCTGATGTCTTCCTACTACACTGCTAGTCCATCTTCAAGCTTGGTAGTTGGTCCACCCCATCTCATACAGTTTCCACCAGTAGCTAGCTTTGGACATTACGGCTCTCCCAGGTCCCAGACTTGTTGTCCTACTCTTTGGGACATCTGACTTGAAGTTTGCTGGAAGATCACACATGCAGGCTTAGAATAGGGTGTGAACTCCCATAAAAGGTAGTTACATATAAGATTTAATATAGGACGTACTGCAGTAATCAAGAGCAGGGCTTGGTGTGGCAAACACACTGACTAACCACCTACTTAGATGTTATTAGCCTCATTTATCCCTGTCTTTTTTTCACCTATTTTCCCATATATGTTTGTTCCCAATCCTTCTCTTTCCTTGCTTTTGTCTGTCCCCCTAAACATCCCAAAGGGCACTTTCTATGATTCCCGAAGTCTTTCTGTCTCATCCCAAAATTCTCTTCAACCCCTGCACCACATAATAGGTTCTAGAATCTGTTAAGCAATAATCCCCTACAGTTTGCATGTCTTGTACAAAGGACAGTGCTGGAGTGTCCTGTGATGATCTCAGCAATTCAGTGCTTTCAGCTTGGGTACTTCAAACCACCACTGTTCCTCTAGTCATCATGGGTCATTGCTGTACTTTGAAAAAACTTTAGTCATCTAACCTAACAGGGAGGGAGAGGCTACCTTGATTTTTGAATGGTTATATATATATATGTGTATATATGTGTTAATTGCACTTTTGAATGTAAACAGGTGATCTACCTTCTATGTACTTAGAGACTCACATTCTGTGCTCCAGTGAATATACAAAAGTGTGTTTTGTATGAGTCAATAAAGTTTATTCAGAGGAAGACAGAAGATGGGTCATCCAGAAGTCTGAAAATAGTATCCTAAGTCCATAAGAACTGTCGGGTTTGGACCATCCAGCTTTTGTGGATCCCTTTTTAAAAGTCTTTTCCCTGTGTGAGGAACCTTCGTATTTCAAACTGTGATCTTACTAGGGACAAGAGACTTTACACCAAGCTGTTTTGTGGAGCTAAGTCAGTGATTTTTAACCTGTGGTCTACAGATTATTTCTATGAATCCTGAAAAAAGGAAAGTAAGAAATGCCTGCCTCTTGCTTTTATAGTTAAATTCATTGCCACATTGACTGAATCTTCAATGAAACATTTTAGCTGTTTGTTAATGTTGCCCCAAGTCTTTACTTTTCTGTATTCTCCATCTGTTCCCAGTAAGAAATGTGCACATTTGAGAAAAACCGGAAAGATACGCATACCACAAATATTTCTTCTGCAGCTGAAGCAACCTGCTGTCTAGACTGACGAGTTAGCAAGTTAACTGAACCTATAACATAAATGATAGTTTCCATTTTACTGGAAAATACATACTCTTTCGGAAATGAATGTGGTAGAAAATTCTCAAATATTCCAAGAGAAAAAGAGCTTTAGAGAGAAAACAAACAGAATTATGATGAGAATCATATTAATTCTGAGAAGCAGCAGCATGACTAACAGTTGTCAAGAGTAATAGTTATGAAGAGGAGAACCATTACAAGTGTCAACATCACATGCTTCCAGCCTCAAGATATTTTTCTGCAAAACACTGGACGCCTGGCAATGAATCGTATTAACAAATACCCTAAAAAAGGCAGGGAAATACATGCAGGTAGAAATAAACTCTCATTACTGTTGAATATAACTTCTTAAGATTTTTTGTAATTTTAGTCTTTATACAACAATGCAGGTTAAAGAAATAGTGTTAGGATGACTTCTCTAGTAAGATTAAGGCAGGCAAATCCTTTGGTAACCATTTGAACAGATCAAACATGAATAAAATCTTTCCAGAAGCCTCAGCAGAATCATACTGAACAGAATCTTTGTGTAAAGTATCATTGTATTTTCTCAGCTGTTAGACCTGACCTGAGGTTACTCACTAAATATTATACGGAACTTTTATAAGTTGCCCATTGGACTTTTACAATGATCCATGAGATCCATTAGTTTCCACACAGAACCAGTAGAAAGTGGTATTATCTTAGCTGCCATGAAATACGATTATCTAGCAACAGAGGAACACTTTGTGACAGTAAGTACAGACATTTCCATACCATTTTTCACTGGCCTTGCCAGATTTTGTGAAAAGCTTTACTTTGGGGGATTTTCTGCTGTTCCTTCACCATATTAAGATTCAAATTTTAAAAAGACCAGTATTCAAGGATATTTGAGAGAGGGAGCAAAAGGGGGAAGAAAGTATATAAAAATATCACAAACCAAGAGATGCTAGGAGAGCAGATATATAAAAGAATGGTCACCATCAGAAACAAGTTATTTGGTTTATAAAGTGAACAGGGTCCAGTACAGCTGTCCTTATGTTCCCATAAAAACACAGCAGGGCAGAAAACTGTAGCTATGGTAACATCACATGTTTTTCCCAACAAGCAAAAGACATCCACAACTGCAAGACTCATTGGCTCTGTCCATGGTTCCTGTTGTGGCTGTTTGTAAGGAAGCCCGCAAGACCAAGCTCAGCTACTGTACATGCTCTATTATATCTGTGGACAGGGGTGCCGGCTGAAATGTACCATAGGGAGCATGTTCCTGTAATTGTCTGGTAGGTTAGCAAGCTGTCAGGAACAGATGCACAAGGCTGTCTACCAGCTACCCCAGGCACTGAAGGTCTTGTGTGGATAGAGGCAGATGGGAGGTGGAGTGAGCAGTCCTGCTAGCTGCTCCTGGGACTGCATTTATTGGGGAGGAAAGGCTCACAATTATGGCAGTTGCATGATTGTTGTAACAGTCTCCTGAGGAGCTGAAGTAGACAGCAGACTACACATAGTTGTATGCAAACAGAAAATGTACATGGCTCACCCAGCAATTGTGGGAGTCCACAGCTGGCCTGAGGACTCAGGGATGGACCTTAGCTTTGAGCAGATAATGATGTTTCCCTGAAAGAGCCCGGGAAGCCCTGAGGCTGAAGAGTCACAGGAAGTGAAGGAGATAAGAGGCCTAACGAGCAAATTCCACAGAACAGCAACCTGGCAAGAAGTCAGCAGTCACAGTGGGAGGAACAAGAAGAGCACCAACCAATCAGCATGTGTAGGGAGAATGGACTGAGCTATCCTACAATAACAAGAGCTTGAAGAATATGTGCTACCAATTAGAAATTGTTGCTAGGTAAATGATGTACACAATGTAACCAATAGCGGAATAGCTTGCACTGCGTGCTATGCCAAAGAGATTATAAAAGAGTGATGTTTTACTAAATAAACGGCTTTCACTTGATCACATTGATCATGGCGCGGTTGACCCAAGCTCCTGCAAGCAATAATCTCTTGCCTAGTCATTTCTACAAAAGAAGAAACTTTGCTAATAGTGGTTGAAAAAAAAAAAGGATAGTTTTAAAGTTTTTGTTCTCAATTTGGATCTGTGTCCCAAAATACTGCTCTTCTACAATGGATTGTTTCCTCTCCAAGGCAGGCAGGACATATGGCTCTAACCAGCCCCCACTCAACATTCAGAGTACTCATCCTCATCCTCCTAGGCTCCAGCAGTGTGGCAGGGAGAAGGCATTGCCCTTCATTTGGCTCACACTACAGCTGTATTTCAAGTGTCTGGACACTGAGTTGGTCTTTAAACAACTGCAGCAGGGAGGCATTTGTCCTGCTTACATTAGGACCCACTGCTGCTGCCCAAGTGGAAGGAAGATTGCCTGCAGCAGTGTCTCTGGTACTTTTACAGAGAGCTTGCACACTCTAAAGCTCAAAAATATTAACAAATATTATGGCCAGCAAGTTCTTACAGCTTTTACTAGCAGTGTTTGTGTATCTGAGATCCCTGGCAGAGGCACTAAAATCACAGATGAGGTAAGCCTGAGAAATGAAAAATAAAAACAAGTGAGTCCTTGGTGGCATATGTTGACTACTTAACCAGACAAGGTTGTACAGTTAAAGATGGGTTCTTAGATCAGTTGGTCTGAGCTGGAAGGTAAGCTGGGTTAAGGTGCTATTATATGTTTTCTACATCCTCTGCCAGAAAAGGTTTCTCCAGAAAGCTTGCAGGAACTTGCTAAAGGTTTTGATCTGCTCTCACATGCCTTATAAGCACGTGTATGATTTTATGTCACAGAGTACTCTTCCTTTTACTTGCTTTCATATATGCATTGTTTCTACATTTGGATACCATTACACTTGTTTACTGTATCATTACCAAAGTTAGACCTTGTGAATATCTTAAAATATTTGGTGTCGACATAGCCTGACTTTATCAGTGTTTCCTAAGAACATGGAATGGTAAAAATATCATTCTTTCCTCATCTAGCCAGGTAGTAATTGAACATACTAATGCAGTACAAGTTATCATTCTGTTAGCAAAACCATATGCTGCCTTGTATATCTACAGTAACTTCTGTCATCCAAGCATACTTCTGAACCAGTAGTATTTCTTGGGCATTGAATTGCCTATTGCTTACCAAACATTAAAATAAGCATGACCAGGAAATTAATTGAACATCTAAGACAGCTGCTCCAGAATATCCCCAATTACAGATGCCCCTTTCTTGTAGGGCCCTGGGGCTGCAACCAGTCTGCCCACTAACACTGTCTGGGGAAAGAACTCAGCTCACTGCTTTCTTTCCCCAGAACTTTTCTGAGTCATAGTCAGTGCTTCTCTCAAAGGCAATAGGGTTGGAGATGCATCACCTCTCATTATCTGGTGTTGATATCTGTGTGACTGCAGTGCTGACCATGCTGTGGTAAATTCAACTTGGCTGGCTGCCAGATGCACACCAACGCTCTCTCACTCCTCTGCCGCAGGACAGAGGGGAGAAAATAAGATGAAAATGCTCATGGGGAGATTGCTTAGCAATTAATGTTACTGGCAAAACTCACTCAAACTCAGGAAGACTAATTTAATTTATTGCCAATTAAAAGGAGTAAAACCACAAAAAATAAAACATCTTCCCTCCATGAACCCCATTCTTCCAGAGTATACCCAAGGCAGTCCTCAATCCTTGCAGACACTAGTAAGCTCTGCTGTAGTTGTTGTTGTGGCTTTAGGGGCACAGATGTATCTGTTTATTAGCTGTAAACTCTGGCATGTGCTGAAGGAGTCAGATAGGTGGAAGAGGACTGTGCTGCTGAGCCAAGCAATTAGTATCATGAAGAATAACCCAGCCTCAGTTTCCCTAGGCTCCCCACTTGGAAAGACACAGATAACACCAGAGAATGATTCAGAGCAACCTCATCTTCTTCTAAATGTCCCTGTCAATTGCCTCTCCTTCTCCATTGACAGTAAATATCACTAACAGCAGCCCCTAACTTAACAATTGCTTTTATAGGGACTGGGAAGGTGGGAGTCAAGATGAGAATACAGTAGAACTGGAGAGCAGAGTAAGGGTGAGAAAAGAAGAGTTCCATGTAACATATTAATGTTATTATGGAGGTATACATTAACTACAGAAAGTCAATAACAGCACAAAATGATAACATTAAAAAATATTGTAGACAGATTTAAATATTTTTTTCTTCACACATTTTTATAAGCTGCTCATTTCCTGATCATCAGAAAAGAGTAGAATGGAAAAAGCTGCAGCAAAGCAAAATATCATTTTGTTAGATGGATTGCATTTTTCCCTGAAGCTTTCTATATTCCTTTAGTGTCATTGAGCAATGGCTGCTGAACTGTCAGCAGAAGTATTTATTGCTATCCTGTATATGTCACTGTCCTGCTGCCAGTGGCATGTATACTCATCAGTCAAACAGAACTACCCACAATGTTTGATTTACTGTCACTGAATCAAATCTATTTGTGGGTTTCCATAACATAAAACATTTTGCTAGAGATTAATTCCCTGATTTGCATGTGGCTCTTGGGAGCTATATCATTATTTTCCTTGACGGATTCATTTTGAAGTCAAGAAAGATGCAACTTGATTTTTACTCTGTATTCAAGGTGGGGTCTTGCTCTTTGTTATCTGACCTTTATATTAACTCTTCCCCTTGTCAGTCTCAGAGGCATTACTCATATTTGTGTCTGCTAGTGGAAGATTAAGTGATTTCACTTCAGTCAGGACAGTATAAATAGATACTCAAAAGACCTGGTGAATGTACCAGCAAATACCATTCTTCTGATCTTGGCATTGTTGCCTTTTTTCAAGCTTGCTGCTGTGAATCTGCTAGAAAATAAAATTGTGTTTGTTCACTGACTTCTGTTTCAATTTATATTCCAGGATGAACATCCACTTGGATGAATGCCTACAAAATTGGTCACTTGTCAAGAAGGCTGTGTATGGTATAAAGGTTGTTAACTTACTGTAATGTTGGTTAAATCATATGAAATTCAAAATATTTTGGACTGTGATAACTGGACTTTTCCAGACATAAAGAAAATATTATTTTTTTTAAAAAGGTTCATAATCTAATCCTCTTTTAATACTTATAACATACTGCTACTTGGCATGATTGCCAAAGCAATGATTCATAACTTCTCAATTCATGCTTTGAAACACTGGATTAAGTTTGGTTAGGTAAAAACAACATTCTTGCTTGAGCTATCAAAATCATTTAACTGGGTTCAATTGAATGAATGAATTTTAAATGAATTACAGATGTTACAAGATCTGCCGTTATTTTTCTAGTTCACAACATTCTGAACCTGATATTCTGTACTGGTATCAGTTTTATCATAGATGAGAACTGATTAAAAGTTGGATTATAGCAGAACTGCACTCAGTTTCAACAGGAGTGAGATAATATGGTCATACAGTGGGTCTCAGTGTCTGATTAATTCAGTCAGTACATCATTTGCTTTCAACATCTTCTCATGCTTTTCATGCTATGAGAATATGCCCCAACAAAATAAGCAGAATAAAATAAAGACAATGGGGACTCCGTTCAGTCCCACATATAAGGTTCCCAGAGAGGTCTAGCCTGGCTTCTAAACAGTGGTCCAGATGGCAAAGATTTTCTGTAGGTCTTGTGTCATATGCATTAGTTTCATGCTGATATGTCAAATACCCCAGGACACCTGAATTGGCTCTAGGGCCATGTGCTTGGGCAACTAAGCCCCTGAGTTAAGCCCCTAGTCTAGGTAGAATATGGAGTCTGGAGAACTATGCAGTGAACACCTGTATCTAGCAAGCTGGAAAGATTTTCAAGTGTTTTGCCTGTACTGAATAGGGATTTAATTGCCCACATTTGAGTAACTGGTGATATCAAGGGTACCATAGAATTCCTTATGAGACTGGCCCAATTGACACAGGGCCTCCTGGGAACCCCAGCTATTCTGGTGGGTGTACTGGGAATGCGGAGTGGCTCAGTGACACCAACTGCTTCCTCACAGGCAATTGACTCCAGTTCAAGATCTCTGTTGCCCATTAAAGCTTCCATCTTAGTGCATGTGAATGCATCTAGATTTAGACACCTAAACTATATGTGCCCAGTTTATGGCTGAGTCCAGGCATTAACAAGAAAAGCTAAATGTTGGTCACAGGGATTTCCATATATTTATGCCTAGAAATGAGGGATGTTTTTGAAAGAAACAGCTTTCTAGGTAATTTTTGAGACAGCTCTGTCTGTTGCCAATATTGTTGAGATATTATGTCATGTGAGAAAAAGGAATTCCTATCACAAAGTTAAAGATTAGAGTCATTCTTTAGTAGAAAGAGCTGAAGCCCAAGCCTGTATCTTTTGGCTTTTTTCAAAAAAAGATGCCCAAGTGGCACAGAAGGCCAATGGCACCTTGGCTTGTATCAGCAATACTGTGGGCAGCAGGACTAGGAATGTAATTCTTTCCCTGTACTCGGCACTGGTGAGGCCTCACCTCGAGTCCTGTGTGCAGTTCTGGGCCCCTCACTTCAAGAAAGATATTGAGGTGCTGGAGTGGATCCAGAGGAGAGCAACAAGACTGGTGAAGGGGCTGGAGGGAAAGTCTTATGAGGAGAGGCTGAGGGAGCTGGGGTTGTTCAGCCTGGAGAAGAGGAGACTCAGGGGAGCCCTTATCACTCTCTACAACTACCTGAAAGAGAGTTGTAGTCAGGTGGGGGTCGGGCTCTTCTCTCAGGCAACTAGTGACAGGATGAGAGGTCATGGCCTGAAGCTGCACCAGGGGAGGTTTAGTTTGGATATTAGGAAGCACTTCCTCACAGAAAGGGTGATTAGACATTGGAATGGACTGCCCAGGGAGGTGGTGGAGTTGCTATCCCTGGAGGTGTTTAAGGAAAGATTGGATGTAGCACTTAGTGACATGGTCTAGCTGATGTCATGGTCTTGAGTCATAGGCTGGACTTGATGCAGCATCAATAATTCTGTGATTCTGTGATATAGCAGTGCATTTTTCAACAATATGAAATGAGTTCAGTATCCACAAGTGCCCTGACCAGCTACTGCATGTTTTAGTAGTTTTCTCCTGATTAACATCGTACAGCTAGATTCTGCATTGGCTGGTACACAGATGTTGCCACTGTAAAGTAGGTAATGGACAGTGTGATTAATGAAGGCAGAGTTCCTTTGTCGATGCAGACCTTGCCTCATTTGCTCTGAATTCAAAGCAGGTGAACAACTTGGAGCTTTCACACTGAAAGCTCTTACAGGACCATGTTTGGTGGTGTGTTTTGAACACCAAGTTGTTTCATGTTTTCATCAACAAGGTTAATTAAACACCTTGTGAGATAAGATGCAACCTTGTAGCCCATCTTTCTTCAGAACAGGAAGAGGCATGCTTGGAGTTTATCTCCCGTGGAGGAGAGTTTAGCTCAAAATTCTATTCACTTAACATGCTCAAAAAAAATAGCTCCAAAAAAATCCCCTAAACAACATGCATTTCGGATATATGCATGGCATCAAGTCATTAATCTTTTTCTTAGTGTTATACCTCAGAGTCTTCTTTTTCAGATTTATGTTGGAAGATGATTTTGGTATTCTTTGACCAATGCACAAAGATCACTAAAACTTTCCTCACCTTCCCGCTGTCCTCATTTATTTTCTTTGAAGATTGCAGCTACAATGTTTCCTTTTCAAGATTTTGTCTGCTGGTGAAATTAGCTAGGATGTTAACTCAGGAAATTCAGAAGCTGACCGGAATAGACAGAATTTGTAACAGTTTAAAACAAGATTGAAACATAGCACTATAAATGCTAGATTTTCAGAGGCAATACATTGTATTGGTGCATATGGAGAGAGGGTGGAAAGAAAACTGGAGTTAATCTAATATTGTGGAAAGATCTGAAAGTTTTTTCATGAATATATTACTAAAATATTCTAATGATTTCAGAGAACTAATTAAAATTAGTAACAATTACATATCACAATGCTATTTGTCTAACACATGCTGTCCTTCTACAGAAACTGTATATTTAGAGCTGTCCATTTTTCTGTTCTGACAAATTTTTGGCAGGGCTTCTGATGCAGCTTTGTGACAGAATACACTTTTCAATGAAGTGTGCCACCCTAGCTAGAGAAGAATTGTGTGTCTCATGACAGAACAGTGCATGTAATCCGTTTTGACCTCCCTTCACATAACTGAAATGCAATGTAAAGCAACATTGAGTGACCTTATGCTGCTAAGAAAATCACATGCCTGAGATGGCTTGGGATGTGTTAAACAGTTTTATGAAAGAAGAAAAACTGATCATGAAATTCAGTTAACTTTGTAGAGTAAAAAGGAAAACAAGAACAATGGACTCCAGGAATATACTCTGGGAAAGTGTTACTAGCCTACATAAAATACAGAACACAGGTGACAAACTTTTCTACATAAGCAAGCGCCAAACTTAATGAATCTAGCTCATCAGAAGGATGACGTTTAATGAGAGATATGTAGGTGGATGAAACACTGTTGGAAGGTACAAATTTGCTCGGTGCACTTGGGTATCCAGAAATTAAATGGCTTAAAAGTCTCTAGAGAACAAAAGAGGGAGGTATAAGGAAGACTAAAGCAAGAAAGAAGAAATAATTTATTATTCCTCTTCCCAAAGAAAAGCAGACAAGGAAGCTGTAAATGTTCCCTGAAGGAGACAAAGAAAATGTGAGAGAACAAACTCGACTTGGGGGACAGGGAGAATGAAGCTGACTGAATTTTGATGTTAATGCCACACTACTGTTCTGACTGTCCCTAAATTGGTATTTTCTTCATTAAATTCTATTTAAAGGAGAAACCTTAGGTGAATACTCATCTGTGTGGAAACCAATTAGAGTTTTGTCAATGACTTAAATAGGACAGGCTTTCTATCAAGCACATATACATTTCTGTGTTCTCTATTCCTCTGCTGTTCTGTATAACTCTGCTTGTTACACATCTCAAACTTTATGGAGCACTCTGAATAGTAACTGGTACTAATATTTGTCCAAATTTTTAAATCCTTATGTGACTCTGTGAGTACCTGATGCTTTTCAGGTGAAAAAATTCATGACATGGCCATTGGAGTGGAGCTTAGCTCCAGGGGTTGCTACAGTCACTGACAAATGTCCTCACTACCAGAGGAAAAAAGCTCAAAACAACAACAAAACTCCTGAACAATCAGTTTTTAGTTTTTCAACTGAGTGCTGTGCAGAGTCCAGGTTGTGAGGGAGTAAGAGTGGGAGAAACACTACTCTACTGGAGTTTACTAGACTACCGTTACTTAGACTAAACTTGACCTTTAAGATTTGTCCAAACCAGAAGGGCAAGATTCAGAACCAGGTAAGTGTAGCTCTTCTGAACTACATTGTTTTGAACAACAAACAGCTGTGGAACATTTGGAAAGAGTCACTGTCAGGCAGAATGGTACTGGAAAAGTCAGTAAGCCTTGAACCCTTCCTAGTACAAGATAAGTTGAAACTGCTAGTGAGGCCAATGGCTAGAGAAGTTTCCAAATTTTATAGAATTATATAATTGTTTTGGTTGGAAGAGACCTTTAAGATCATCAAGTCCAACCATTAACCCAGCACTGCCAGGTCACTACTAAACCATGACCCTAAGTGCTACATCTACAAGTCTTTTAAATACCTCTAAGCGTGGTGGCACCACCACTTCTTTGAGCATCCTGTTCCAGTGCTTTACAACCCTTTATGTGAAGAAACTTTTCCTAATATCCACTCTAAACCTCCCCTGGCACAACTTGAGGCCATTTCCTCTTGTTCTATTGCTTGTTACATAGAAGAACAGACTGACCCCCACCTCCCTACAACATCCTTTCAGGTGGTTGTAGAGAGCGATAAGGTCTCCCCTGAGCCTCCTTTTCTCCAGGCTAAACAACCCCAGTTCCCTTAGCCACTCCTCAGAAGAATTGTCCTTCACGAGCTTCATTGTTCACCGGCTTCCTTGTTCATACTCCAGCAACTGAATGTCCTTCTTATAGTGAGCAGCCCAAATCTGAATGCAGTATTCCAGGTGCAGCCTCACCAGTGCTGAGTACAGATGTACAATCACTTCCCTAGTCCTGCTGACCACCCTGTCTCTGATACAAACCTGGATGCTGTTGGCCTTCTTGGCCACCTGGACACACATATTCAGCTGGCTATCAATGANCAGCTGGCTATCAACCAATCCCCCCAGGTCCTTTTCTGCTGGGCAGCTTTCCAGCTACACTTCTCAAGCCTGTAGTGTTGCATGGCTTTGTGACCCAAGTGCAGGACCCAGCACTTGTCTTCTTGAGCCTCATACCATTGGCTTCGTCCCAATTTCCTTTTCAGACAATATGTCATGATCATGAATGTGACCCTGTGGAGAGCTCATGCTACAGCACTGTGGTGAACTGACCACATGATTTTTTCTGCCTTATTAAAACAGTGAGCAAAAAACTCTATTTCCCATAAGTCTATTCACTCTTGCGCNGAAGGACTGTATCCAATGGAAAGGACCCATGCTGAAGCAGTTTGTGAAGAACTGTAGCCCTTGGGATGGACTCACATTGGAGAAGTTCAAGAAGGACTGTCTCCCGTGGGTGATAGGTTACACTGGAGCAGGGGAAGAATATGAGCAGGAAGGAGTGGTAGAGACAAAGTGTTATGAACTGACCACAACCCCCATTTCCCATCCCTCTGCACCACTCAGGAGGAGGAAATAGAGACGCCTGGAGCAAAGTTAAGCCCAGAAAGAAGGGAGGGTGTGGGCAAGGTCGTTTTAGTTTTGTTCTTATTTCTCACCTCACTGCCCTGATTTGATTGGTAACAAATTAATTTTTCCAAGTTGAGTTTGTTTTGTGTGTGACCGTAATTTGTAAATGATCTCCCTGTCCTTATCTCGACCCACAGGCTTTTTGTTGCATTTTCTTCCCATACTGTGTTGAGGAGGGGGAGTTACAGAGAAGCCTAGTTGGTACCTGACAGCCAGCCAACGTCAATCAACACATACCTGTATATTAAAATTTTAACAGCAATTTCTGGATCTGACACCATTTTTATCTTGGTTACTGAAGAGAGATAAAGGAACTTGCAACAATCTCTTTACAGCTTATTACTCACATGTAGCACAGAAGATCGAAAGGAATTCCTAAAACCTCTATATGGTTTACAGTAAAGGAAAGTCTTTCTTCATATTTATATAGGAACCTGAAGGGATCAGTTCAGTGATGTCCGCTATTGGGAATTCACTGTAGAATACACACTGGAAGTGTGAGTTATTATGTATGTGTCAATGTTAAAGATGGCTGTTTCTCAAAACATGGCATAGGCCTTATCAGCATGTTTTATGATGGCAGTTAGAGGAACTATTCTTAAAAAGTCCCTAGATTCACCCTTCCAGGACTTGTGTGTTGATCTCTGGTGTTCTTGTCATAATGACAGTGCTTTCTTTGTCTTAGACTCATCATTACCTTATGATGCTTCAAATTTTCATCCCAGTTGGAGTCATAAAGCTGCCTGTCTATACGAGAGTAGACAGAGACATGACATAGGGAACTGAACTCCTTCAAAATCACAATGTGTCTATAATCTCCCTTTGTAACCCCAGATGTCAAGAACAAATACAGTATAAAGATATTCTGAAGAAGAAAAAGGAACTGGAAGTGTTTCCCTTTATAGAAGTCTCACAAAAGCATGTCTCTGCAAGCCAAGCGACAGATGTTTTATTGGCAGGCTGCCATGTTGACAAACTGTCATTGTGTCTTGGTAAAAGATATTCCTCTGTGGTGTGCATTGTCTTGTGCATCTGTGCTTGCTCATAGGCCTAGTACGGATTGTTGCATTAATTATTGTGTGTTATACACAAAGAACTTGGAGGAAGAATAGTCTTACAGCAATGTGAATCTTCTATATCTAGAATTTTAAAACTTATATAGTATTTCCAAAGTATTCTTTAATACTGCTGAATAGTCAATCTCAGGAACAATTTATTAACATGCATTTTTTTAAGTTCTCAGGGCCTGACAAATATAGCTACACCCTTAGCTGTTTCCCTGCACCAAATTATAAAAAAAACCTCCAAACATTTAAGGTAATAAATTTTGAGTGAATAGATCTGGAATTTCTTTGTCCAAAGGGTCCCAGATTTGCCCTGGAAGGTGGCTGTTGACATTTATTGTGACAAATCAGTTTTCAAAACAGATTCCATATTCATGTGCATTTTTGAAGAGTGTTAATATTAAACTCATGTCCTGGCATTCTGGTGTCATTTGGAGAAAGCCATTCACTTGTCCTTGGCATAAACAAGTCATACCACTATTTAATAAAAATAGCAATAAACAAATTTTCTGGTTGTGTATTATTTTGTCTTAAGAAACTCTGTTCTCTGGGCCAGACCTCCAAATGGCAACCCTTTCTGGCTCCTAGTATCAAGATGAACAGAGAGACATCTACCAGGGGAAGAAATGGAACTCCTTCCTGTTCAGGGTTGTTAGTTAGGAACTATGCTACAGCATATGGTCCAGAGATGTTCATTAACTGTCAGATACACTGCTCCTCTGAAGTGGTGAATATCCAGATTTAACGCACAACGTGTAAACCTGGGTCAGTCACTGTATGGATGAAATTCATTCTTCCGCAACGTAACCACCTACAACCTGTGTAGAAGTCTACACTGCGCATGTCTAGTGGTAGATGAGACAACCCCATCACCTATGAATCTACTTTTAATTATTTCACTTTTCGAGTACAATAGTAGGACAACTGTAGCCTGAGACATGTAGAAAACCGTATAAAGGTTAGGCAATGGTAACTAGCCTTTTTTGGGAGCTATTTTTAAGAAATTGATTCAAAAAAGTATCACTATTTTTATGTGAGCTCAAAAGACATTTATGTATTTGTAAACAAAAAAAATTATTTATGGCAGTACCTAGAAAAAAAACTCAATTCAGAAAACTCATTCAATTTTAAGTGAGGCTTAAACGACTTTATAGTAATAAAAATGATCCTACAGATTAAACTTATGTCTGTGTTTATATATGTGTTCATATATATATGTGTATGTGTATGCATAATTCTGTGATAGATGTGAAGATGAAAAATTAACTTCACATTAAAGCAGTATTATTCAAGTTTTTAGCTAGAATCAAAAAAAAAAAATTCAAATGGAGGCCCAACTTAAATGCCTCTATACAAATGCATGGAGCATGGGGAGCAAACGGGAGGAATTACAGATGTGTGCACGCCTACAGGGCTATGATGTTATTGGCATCACTGAGACATGGTGGTATGGCTCCTATGACTGGAGTGTAGGATTAGATGGATACAAGCTCTTCAGGAAAGACAGGCAGGGGAGAAGAGGAGGGGGTGTCACTCTTTATGTCAATGATCAGCTGGAGTTCATGGAGCTTGGCCTGGGCATGGATGAGGAGCTGACCAAAAGCTTATGGCTCAGGGTTAAAAGAAGGAAAGATGTGACTTGGTCATAAGAGATATGGGAGAAGGCTGAATTACTTAACAATTTCTTTGCCTCAGTCTTCACTGGCAAGGGCTCTGGCCACACTGTCCAGGTGCTGGAGGCAAAGGCAGGGACTGGGATAAGGATGATCTACCCACTATAAGTGAAGATCAGTTTCAAGACCATCTAAAGAACCAGAAGGTGCACAAATCCATGAGACTTGGCGAGATCTATCTGTTCGTCTTGAGGGAACTGGTGGATGAAGTTGCTAAGCCACTTTCCATCGTATTAGAGAAGTTGTGGCAGTCTGGTGAAGTTCCCACTGACTGGAAAAGGGGAAACATAACCCCCATTTTCAAAACGGAAAAAAAAGAAGACCTTGGCAACTATAGGACAGTCAATCTCTGCTCTGTGCCTGGCAAGATCAAAGATCATGGAGCAGATCCTGGTAAAAGCTCCCCTAAGACATATGGAAAATGGGAAGGTAATTGGTGGCAAGCAACATGGCTTCACCAAGGGCAAATTACACCTGACAAATTTGGTGGTCTTTTATCATGGAGTTACAGCATTGGTGGATAAGGAAAGAGCAATTGACATCATCTACCTGGACTTGTGCAAAGTGTTCGACACTGTCCCACATGATATCCTCTAAATTGGAAAGGCATGGATTTGATGACCACTTGGTGGATAAAAAATTGGCTGGATGGTTGCACTCGAAGAGCTGTGGTCTATAGCTCGATGTCCAAGTGGAGACCAGAGATGAGTGGTGTTCCTCAGGGATCAGTACTGGGAGCAGTGCTACTAAACATCTTTGTTGGTGACATGGACAGTGGAATTGGGTGCACCCTCAGCAAGTTTGCAGATGACACCAGGTTTTGTGGTGTGGTCGACATGCTAGAGGGAAGGTATGCCATCAAGAGGGACCTGGACAGGCTTGAGAAGTGGGCTTTTGCCAACATCATCAGGTTCAACAAGGCCAAGTGCAAGGTCCTGTACCTGGGTCAGGACAATCCCAAGCACAAAAACAGGCTGGGAGAAGTATGGATGAAGAGTAGTCCTGAGGAGAAACACTTGGGGGTGCTGATTGATGAAAAGCTCAACATGAGCCAACAAAGTGCAAGTGCAGCCCAGAAAGCCAATTGTATCCTGGGCTGCATCAAAAGAAGGATGACCAGTAGGTTGACGGAGGTGATTCTCCCCCTCTGCTCCATTCTTGTGAGACTCCACCTGGAGTACTGTCTCCAGCTCTGGAGCCCCCAGTACAAGAAGGACATGCAGCTGTTGGAGCGGGTCCAGAAGCAGGCCACAAAGATGATCAGAGGGCTAGAACACCTCTCCTACAAGGGCAAGTTGAGAGAGTTGGGGTTGTTCAGCCTGGAGAAGGGAAGGGTCTGTGGAGACCTTATTGTGGCTTTCCAGTATCTGAAGGGGGCCTACAAGAAAGCTGGGGAGGGACTCCTTACAAGGGTATGTAGTGATTGGACAAGGGGTAATGGGTTCAAACTGGAAGAGGGTAGATTTAGATTAGATGTAAGGAAGAAGTTCTTCACTATGAGGGTGGTGAGACACTGGTTGCCCAGGGACATTGTAGATGCTCCATCGCTGGATGTGTTCAAGACCTGATTGGATGGGGCTTTGAACAATGTGGTCTAGTGGGAGGTGTCCCTGCCCGTGGCAGGGGGCTTGGAACTAGATATCTTTGAGGTTCCATCCAACCCAACCCATTCTATGATTCTAAAACCAAGCTGTACTATTACTGAGATCTGAAAATGAGAATGATTTTTTTTTTTAAATTTATCTGAGCTTCATCTAATGCATACCTTGTTTCAGAGTTTTCCAAGAGACTATAATTATGTGAAATTATCTGGAATTCCAGGGGCTGGCTGCTATAGGATCTTCAAAGGATCCTGCAAGTCTGGGTATCTAGCTCCCATTTGAGTCAGGTACTTATCTCTTCCTCTTTTCTTTGTATATTCCAGTCACTATGCTTCCTAAGCTCTCACTATTACTCATCCTCCAGGATGCACTCTTCTAAGGGTTAGGCTAAGATCTGAGCTTCTAGAGTAGGGGTCCTCAAACTACGGCCCGCGGGCCAGATACAGCATTCTTTTTCCTGTTTTTTTTGTGCACTACTACAAATAAAATATGTGCAGTGTGCATAGGAATTCATTCATGTTTTCCCAAACTATAGTCTGGCCCCCAACAGTGTCTGAGGGACAGTGAACTGGCCCCCTGTTTAAAAAGTTTGAGGACCCCTGTTCTAGAGGTTGAAGCTTGTTTTTTAGATAAATGTTGACCACATACGTTTTGATAACTGATACAGAAGAATTCCACAACGAGCCTATTTCCTTCCCCACTTTGCAAACCTATAGGGTCTTTAAAACTTTGGTGTTGTTATGCAAAAAAATTATGCAGGACATAGCAAAAGACCTTAATAGGATGAATAGAAAGATTCCTGTATGTTGCATGTGTTTTTTACAGTGTTCAAACTCTTTCCTGGAAACAGCATCACATCTATAACACTTAAAAGAGACACTGGTGTGTAGAGGAATTTCTCATGGAGCGTGGGCATGTGAGCAATCCAGCCTTTGCAGCTAAGGCCTGAGTTTGAAGGATGCCAGCCAAGGCCACAGAAGAGGGGAAAGATTAAAAGTAAACAATTCCCGGATAATGACCTAAGATATATGGGCTGAGCTATGTTGCAATTCTAAGGGCATGAAGAATATGTGCTACTAATTAGAAATTGTTGTTAGGTACGTGATTTGCACAATGTAACCAACAGCGGAATAGCTTATTGCATGATTATGGGGACATAACCAATTATGTGTAAGGGCTAAGTGCATGCTTTCGCTTTTGTGCTACAAATATAGACGATTTGAGCAATAAAGGAAGAATGATTCTATCCACACTGGACTACATCATTACTCTGGCCATCTCTCCCGACACTGGTGAAAGGCCTACAGGATCTCTTCACTCTAAAATATTTGAAGGACTGAGAACTGTTTTCAAAAGAGAGAAATCTGATATTGCAAAATTAAATTTTAGGGACTAGATTCTGATCTTAATTTTATTAGTGTTTACAGGTAGATAGATGTCCACAGAGGCAATAGAGCATCTCTATAGTTACTCCACTATAACTAAGATGAGATTGTACATAAACTTACTTTCAAGCAGGCTATGGATAACTTTAAAACCAGCCATTTTTTCTCTACTAAGACTAGCTCCCCCTTCAGTCACCAATAGCGGCAAAAGCGGACCTCATGACTGGCATAAAACTATAGAGTGACAACATCAGTGTACACCAAATGATCAGGGTTATTGGTACCTTAAAGCTCTGTAATGCATGCTGTTCATTTTAAGCTAATTAAATGGAATAAAAACCATTAATACATTTGAAAATATCACTTTGTTTGTTAATGTTAATTTCTTTCCTAATACTGGATGTTGCTTAATGATTCAAGCCTGTGAATCAGTTGGACTAGCATAGAATTTTCAAAATATTCAGTGTCAATATAAACATGTTTGTATAACAGATACTGAGCAATCTCAAAGTGTGGTTGTGCAGATTCCTCTTAGCTTTAGCTAATCAATTTCATAAGAGACTGGTGACCTGTCTTGTGCTCTAGGGACAGTTTTTCAAATGATTTCTGGCATGAAATATCACAGATGGGAATACAGAGTTGCCAGATCAGGTTAAAGTAAAAGGGGGAAGAAAGGGATTACCCACACAGGTTTCATTAGGGTCTATACTTAGCTACCTAACTTAGGAGCCTTGAGTCATGGTCACTAGAGAGAAAAAGGGGATCTGTAGAGCGACTCAGGACTCCTGTGTGGCAGTAGCTAGGTCTTACTGACATCTCTGAGACACTCTGGAGACATCTGTTTCTCTTTGTCAGTACAGCTTTTGGGAATAGAGGCTACTAACTGAGGAACCTACATATTGTTTGTTTAGACCCTTTCAAAAATCCTACTGATTTCCACTTTATACCTCTTGGGCTGAAGCTGAAATTTTATTTATTTTGATGCTTCTGTCACAAATTAGCAACCTAAACACAAATGAATTTGAGGCAGAGAATTATTTTCACTTCAAAGCCCAAATTGATTTGCTTCTTGCAAAATCAAAAGCCAGCTCATTCATTTTTTCCTGGTCTTCCATGTCCTATAGAGAAGGTAAAGTGAGTAAGTGGCTGGTGAGTGACTAGTTGCTGTCTGAGATCAACCCACAACACTGGTCTAAACTGGACTGGAGGTACATAAGTAAAGATTGTTGTGAGTCTCTCTTCTTCATGAGAGTGACATGAAATAGAAAACTTCATGAAAAAATTTTCAATCTCATGTCACTGAGTGATGTGATTCTCTCTCTGAAGCTATGTCACCCCTGAATTCCCTTGTGATGGGCTGGTTCAGAAAAATGAGTACTGTGAAGAGCTTGGAAGATAGCTATAGATCCTCATGAATGAATGTCCCATATCTCACTTCTATTATTGTTATGAAGTTTTTTATACAATTATATGAGAAAATACTAAAAGGAATGGACAGTGTACCTATCTGTGGGCATGTGCTACCATTTGGTGGCTTTTCGAAGATGTCACTGGAAGGTGCTTTTTGGGAAAGTTCCCCATTTGGAACCTCTCAAAATCTGCTGATTCAAGGTGGAATAATAGTCTTTGAAATAGAAAAATAAGATCTGAGCTCTTGACTTTGAGGAAAAGATACTGTTTTCAATGCTTTTGCTTTGTACCGGGAGTCTGTGTCTGGGGTAGCAACTCAAGATGTTGAATAGAGAGCTTCAACCTATGTAATATTCTAGAGATCTTCCTGCAGCTGCAAAACCCAGATTTTTTCCCTGTGTAAAAAATATTGTGGCTGTAAATGTCTTCAAAAGTATGGGGTTTTTTTTGCAGGCAAAACATATAGAGCAGAAGCCATGTACCCAAAGTGCTTGAATTTGTCTGCCATTCCTTTATTACTGACTTAATAGAAGATAACGGAGTTCAGTGCTGTTTGGAGAGAGGTGAACTGGCAGAAAAGTGCCTTGCTTCATAGAGCCCAGGATACTATGTACATTTCAACCAAATGCTTTACATGCCATAGCAAAGCGTATGACAAGCAGGTCCGGTTCACCTTCAATTATTTCTCATATATTTGTTGCAAGGCCTTTGCCCACCAGTAGAAATAATTTCAGATTATTTATAATCCCATAGACATTAGTCTGGTTTCTTCTGATTAGATCAAATATCAAAGCAAGGCAAATTGTGTTTGCCAGAGTGAGAAAGCAGTGATGGATTCCAGCATTTTTTATGCTGTTCTGAATGTACAAAAGGTCCTGCTCCTCTGAACAAAGTAGAAAGCAAAGATAAGGCAGCAATACCTTTGAAATTCCAGGCACTGTGCAAGATAACAATTCCTATTTATTTTTCTCAGGAAACATACCCCACTCCCTGGACAACATTGCTGACTTGCTGTGGTTGTGGATGCCTGCTTGCCATGCATACTGCAGTGTGTAAGCAGAGTGCAGTAACTTCTTTTTTATCCATCTCCCAATACAGCTTTTCTGCCCACCACATTCAAGACTGCAGCCCCATTTTGAATGCGTCAGAATTTCTGAGTGATATTTTCCATATTTCATCTGTCTGTTCCATGGAGAGACTGGGTGGTTTCTCACAACACTACTGGATGAAAGCAACAGTTAGATCTGTTGTCATCAGTGGGGTTCTGCATGAGCACTCCACATAATGATAACTACAGTAGGGGAAGAAGAAAAGGAAAAGTTGGACTAGATTCAGACAGTTGTCTAAACAATATCATGTTAGGTTGTATAGTTATTTAAGAACAGCAGTTATCCAGACTATTTGCCCTTGTAAATACTCTGTATTAGTCAGCAGATGGCATTCATTGTACATTAACTATTCCACCGATATCACCACAAGTACTTTAAAGTACAAAACATATGGTTTCCTCAAATAGAAACATTATTTCCTCATTTGCAGTTCAGTGTTAATTGTGAACTATTTAGTGACAAATGAAAAAGGCAATTTTTCATCCCCATTTACTTTGAGTAACAGATTGAATAGAGTGCAAAATGTAAGCAAGACCCATAGTGGCAAAAGGATTTGCAGGGTATACAAGTTAATAGAAGGTCACACATCAGCTTTTGGCAGGGAACTCAACAGCACTGCTGAAACATTTTGGATAAGACTAATTGAGAGGTTCCAGCAAAGTGGCAAAAGGGGAAAATATCTCTTTTCTCCCCTCATAATGAGTTCAGAAAGCCAAAGCTCACTTAAAATAGCATTAAAATATATTTTTGCATTTTAATTTTTAATACAGGGCCAAATAGAAATGTGGTAGCACACTTGAACCTCATAAAAGTGCCTATAATCTGTGCGGACTGCCCTTTCAGTATATCTGGGGAGAAGCCTGGCCCTTGCACACAACCCTGATGTGCACATTGTTCTCTGGCATGCCTTGCACCTATACTCATGCCCATCTGTTCAGATGGCATAATGCCTGCACATAAGGTGTCATATCTGTTTCAGTAGGGCATAATTGCCAATTAAGGATTGCTTTGCAGCTAGAGTGTAGAATGTGAAAAGTGTCATTTTCCTTTACAAGGGGAATGTCTTAGTGGAAAATACAGATAAAATTAAGGCCATGTGGTTCAGTCCTTGTGATCGCAATTACTAATATTATTTGGAGACATGAAGGGCAGAATTTGCACCACAGGAAATTTGCAAAAGACTGATCTATTTTCACTGATTTAATGAATGAATTTCTGATATTTTATAGTTTAATTTTTCAAAGATGTCTGTGAAAAAAGAAATAAATTTGCAGGTGATAATTTAATATAGCAATACAAACCATTAAGCACGCACACACACGTGTACATATATTTTTATACACACTTGATTTATTTACCTTTTTCCCAACCCCTGTTATTTCATTAAGCATATTCAAGTTTTAAATAGTCATAAGCAAGTTGAGCTTGTTCATGTTGCAAAGTCTGCAGATTGTACATGCTTTCAACCCATTCACCAAATCCTGGACTCATGGAAATGGTTAAAAGCAAATATGCATTACCAGGAATATATTCATTTAAAGTAGAAGAACATGTATTCCAACACCTTTCCCTCATCCTCCTTTTTCTTCTTCTAATTGCTATTTGTGTGCTTCCTTAGAGAGACTTATGAGTGCACCTGCTTAATAGAGGATGAACTCAGCTACTTTTTCATTTAATGCATCCTGCGTGGAAGTCTAAAGTACAATTAGATTTAGTTATCACATGCTGTAATCCACTATTAGGCAGCTCAGTGTAGCAATGAGGAGAAAAAGCACTGTCCTAAATTGTAGTACACTCTTAAACATGCCAGTAACCTATATCCACAGAGATGTCATTACAATATCTAGGTGCCAAATACCTTGGGTTCTGGCATGATACTCTTCATATGCATTGAGCCAGTTGGCTGTGTATTTGGGAGTCAAGCTTGACAAGCTTGGATGGTACACAGGTGGATACTTTACTTTCATAACATATTTTGCTCAGTGAAAAAAGGTTATGATATTTGACAGGAGAGCTCCTTCCTGCCCATCTATCTCTACCCTGGTCATGGAGGAAACAGGTGAAGGGACTCATGCAAGCACAGGGGAGCACACATGAGGATCACTGTATTAATGATTTTCTCATGGGGAAAACTTTTTCCTTGCTAAACTTCATATTTTGTATCTGGGCAAAACTGCCACCAAATCACCTGCTGTTTTCTAAAGAAAGTGGCAGTTCTTTAAGAAATATCTTAGTTAATAGCTTTATGCTTGTCCTGTATTTCCAAAGAATTTTGCCAACGTCCATAATAAGCTTATAATTTGTAATTGCAGAAAATATTTCTACACTAAGGGAAATACAGACAAATTTCAACAGATGCATGTCTAAAAGGAGACTTCTTAACCTGTGGAAGCTCAGAGCTTTTACTGTAACCTGTGCTATTTTTCTGAACCAAAATGGGAAACTTCTTAGCTGTGTATACATGAGATCTAGGATACATATAGTCCATTGTATTGCCATACCCAC
This sequence comes from Eurystomus gularis, assembly GCA_013400335.1. Taxonomy (NCBI): domain Eukaryota; kingdom Metazoa; phylum Chordata; class Aves; order Coraciiformes; family Coraciidae; genus Eurystomus; species Eurystomus gularis. Next base: position 105,664 of record VZZY01019352.1, read on the forward strand.
AGCTACTCTCCAGGTGATGAGATATGGAATACTTCAGGTTACTGACTCAAATGTATTTCAGACCTGTTCAGTAAGCCACAAAATCTCAGTTGGTGTGAACCAGTTGTTGATGCCCCCTGTCATAAAAAGTAACCACAGTGATGGTTACTGTGACCAGTCAGAAAATGCCATCCAAGTTAGGGAGGAGCATGTCCCCCAGGGATAATGCCACTGTGGGTTTATTTATGCAAGAATCCTTGTTCCAGTCCAAGCCTAAAGATCCAGGCTAGTCCTTAATTGTAATTTTACATTTAAAGTGATTACCTCTGTAAGTTAATTCCTCCCACACATGGCATAAGGTGAGATGAGTCTTTATGGTCTGTAATTCCTGGGGATAGGAAATGGAGCAAATAAAGCCAGAAGCATCAATGACTATCAATTGAGATGGGGATTTTTTGTTTCCCAAATCAGTTTTAGGCCCTGCAGGTTCCAAGAACATAAGTTATGACAGAAAGAGAAAAGGGCCATCTGGTCCAATTTGTCTGTATGTTTGTGCTGTTCTGAATCCCAGCTCTTAGTTTATTCTCCAAATTCCTTATTTTCCTTTCCTCCCACAGATACAATTTGATATTTATCACAGACTATACAACCATTTGCTTTTATAATTTTGAAATTGTACATGTGACCTCAGTGCCACATTCTCCTCTGCTGTGTTCCACCCGTGTTTTTCTTTTTGTTCCTATTTTTTAGTCAACATTCTGCAAGGCTTTCACCATATTACTGGTGCACACTACCTTAATACATATTAGTGCCCAGTCTGTCCTAAGCTTTTACAAGTTTTTGTGACATGATCTTTCATCCTGATATATTTTCTGTAGCTGTAACTCAAAGGTCTGTGTTGGAACAGTACATTTTATTTGGTTATATTATTTTTATTTCAGCTGACTGTTATTATATCGCAGAGATCAGTACTGTGACCTATATTCAGAAAGACAACTGTTGGAATGATGAATATCTCAATATTACTAGATAACAATGTGTTTACAGCTAGGTTGTAAACACACCACTCCACACCACTCATACTCCTATCACTAATGTGACACAGAATTCATTATTTCAGAAGCTCCAAACCCAAGCTTGGCTCTGGCAATATGATAGAAATACCTGAACTTTTGAACATGTGAATTTCTGAAGCAGCTGGATTCTAAGAAGACATCCTTGAAGGCAATCAGACTGCAAACAGCTGTATGCTATGGGAACCTTTCCATTAATATTAATGCAAAGTAAGGTTATGGATGATTCATATCTTTTGAAATGAATGTTACTAGCAAGGGGTTCAGATGCTGTGTATGACAAATCTCACAGGGCAAAACTTCTGAGGTAAGGGCCTGTCTGTGGTAATACTTTGTTTCTACCCTTTCTTTGCAGGTCTCTTCTTCAGGGGTTACATAAAGATCAAGCTCTGGGGGAGAAGTCAAGTAGCAGGAGTGGCAATGATGTCATTCTGGTGATTGGGATGAAAGAGCAGCCACCATAAAAGACGCAATCATAATTCAGGTTGGATGTGATTAACTTCTGAAATGCACTGGAAAGAGTAACTATTTTTCTTACTTTTGCTTGAGCTGCGCAAAAGACTTTCATGATATGTGGACAAACACAGTTAGCCAATAGATGAGTAAGGGGCAGAAGTTAGCTGGAATCAGCAACATTTCAAATTTATCTAACCTGAGTTTTAAATGAGTAGCTTTCTTCTATATACTTATGTTTACAAAAGTTTTGGAGAACAAGGAATTCATTAGAGGATGGATGAAAATCTGATTGGCTTGGTAGGTAAGACATTATGTGGGAAGCCAGAATATCAGGCTTCATTACAGCTCCACCATCGAGTGATCCAGTGAATCCCTTTCCTCTTCTATGACTCAGTTTTAAATCTGTGGAAAGAGAATATGTATTATCTTTTCTGTTGCTGCTGTCTTGTTCCCTGCCTTCCCCCCCCC
>VZZY01019352.1:107687-125569 GCA_013400335.1 Eurystomus gularis
TCCTAACTGAAGGTGCTGTTTAAGAGTTGCAGGATTTTCTCCTGAGGGAAGACATCCACAGCATTTGTTAATAAAATCCTCAAATGGATGGCTCTGAATTTAGATTGCTAAGAACAGAGAGTGAGAGCCATGTCACATGTGTTTAAGGTAATTAACTGGCTGCAGTGTACAAAATGTGCCATGAGTGGTGTGCCCTGAGGAGGTTTACACAGCAGGGGTGAGCTGCCTGGTCCTTTAAGCTTTGGTGTTTGTTTTGATGTTTTGAAAGAGATTGTTCTCCATCCAATCATCTTTCTCTACAACAAAGTATAATAAAGGTGGAAATCATTCCCTTGAGTCACAGACATTCAGGATAGAAGAAAAAAACACAAATGTACTTTGATTTGATTTGGTTTATTTCTCCAGTAATAGTGCCTTTATATGTGGAATTTCTTTTTGTAAAAGCAAAATAATCCTGCAAAAATTACGGTTTTAAAAAGAGAGCACAGGCAGTTTCACTTCTTGTTGGAGCAATGAGGCTCTCTGCAGCCAAATCACCAAACCTTTTCTTCAAGAAAACATCAACATTAAGATCATCAGCAACATCAGCATTAGAATCTAATTCACTGATTTAATTCATAACAAAAAGAGTAAGCAGAGTGTAATTTGTTACATAGAGACTTCTCCATATAGAGGGGGCTGAGGTTATTGCTTCACTGGAAATTCACCATGACAATAATCCAATTATTGATGGCTGTGATCTGCTATAAAAGAAAAATGCTCTTGATGGCAGCAGAATTCTAATCATAGGCATGTAACCCCTGTCAGCACTCCAATTAACTGTTTTGTACCACATCCCACATGTAGAAAGCTGAACAAGCTTCTGCAAGCTAAGTCTCTGTTGTGAGAGCTCTTGGATTCTTTTTTTTTATTTAAAAAAAAAAACCACTGAGAACTAAATAGTAACCAAGGTAGATGAAATCACATTAAAATCCCGTTACTTTGATGATGGTGAAGAGACTTTTATTGAAACTGATTCTTTTTGTTCTGTCACTTTAAACACTCTCTCATATAAGAATTTATTCTGAACAGCCTCAGTGAAATGAATTGATTAATTATTAAACATTTTTTTTGCTTTTATTCAGATGGGCAAAGTAGATAGAAGAATAGTAAGTTTCATATGAGTTCCCCTGTGAAGGAAAATGTCTTACTTTCTTTTCTTAAGTTTTTTCCTGTATATTTCCATTTTTTTTTGCTGTGGAATCATGAACTAATTCCATATGAAATTCATGCTAGTGATGTGGAAAAAAATTGTGTAAATCAGTAAAGTCAGATAAAGACAATGAAGAAGTCAAATCCAGTATGAAAGCAAAATATTAACACTTTCAGAAGCATGTCTCAGAAAAAAAAAGTCAATGAGAATAAAAATAGATTGGCATATGTTGGTTCATTCTAAAACTGTCCCTGAACAAAATAAAAATTTATTCAAACAGTAGGTGTTTAGGAGCAAACCTGAAGAACTAAAAGTCAATGACAATTTAAAATTAAATTTTGTCAGGAACACTTAGCTCACTCCTTACTCTCAAGCATTCTGCAGTTTCTAATTTATTACTCCTTATAATAGGCAACTATGAAGCTGGAACATTCTTACCTCTGCTCTACAAATAAGTAACTGAAATCAAGCACTTGGAAGGTCTTGGTTTCATCAACTGGTATCAGAGAAAAGTAATTAAAACTCAATAATGGTCTTGCAGAGGAGATAAATTGATGTATTTCAAATAATATTTTCAGTAAACTGGAAAAAGACCTTGGAATAAATAACTAATAGATAACTATAATCTGAAAAATGGAAACTGGCTCTAGTCAAGGCCGGATGTATCATATACACCATTCTTTTTGTAGGGGCACAAACATCCCAGAGTAATTGTCAGCCAAAATCTGTCTGTTTGAAGCAAAAGTATACGCGTGGTGTGTATACACAGGGGAGTGTCAAAGTGTCACTGGTAGTTTTGGGAAGGCTTGTGCATGAAAAAAGAGCTAGCAGAGACTATGGAAATTTGCCATGGAGTCAGAGAGCAGATAGTTTGTACACAGGTCTCCTCTTCATAGGTATTGACATTCACATTCAACTGAATCCAATTTCCATTGATGGTTTCATGTTTTTTTTTAATCTCTCAAGTAACTATGGGCAAGAATTCTCAAGCTGTTCCATTTTAGAAGCGTTCAGGGTTAAGCCTGTTATAGATATGTTGCGTACAGTTAAAAGTCCCATGGCGTCACTGTGCTTCTACCTTATTCTCATCTATGGTAGCCAATGACAGCAGCTACTGGATTCCAGTGTGCCCTAATTAATCAATACACACTAGCTGTTAATCAGAAACATCCTAGTGATGTTTGGTTAATGGATAATTGTATGTTTTTCACTGAGGACTTCAGATCAATATCTAATTTTTTCTTCTTTTGCAATACAGAAAACAATCCTCCTGCCCTATGGTGGCTTTTTTTTTCCCCCAAAAATACATTGTAGTAAATTACCTCAGAACTGTCCAAAAAATAAGCATGTGATAGAAAATATTTTTTCCTGAAAAGTGACAATTTTTTCCAGAAACATCATGTTTGCTTTCCTGGGCAAGCAGATTCTGTTTTCATTTCTGTCTCTTGGCCAATCTTATTTCAAGCATTGTTGGTTTTTTTTTCCAAAACTGACATAGGCAGTTATTCAACTTCTACACATAGCATGATTTCCTTTCATACTGAAGCAGGATAAAAAATTACTATGTAGATAGCCTTTTCTGTCCCATGTCTGTGTGAATATTCAAACCAGATTAGCAATCTCTTCCTACTCCCACCTAACCCAGGGTTTTCCTTGTCTGAACGTTTGGTGTTATCAAAATATACTGTACCTACATACTCTTTTTTTTTCTGATTATTTATTGACATCACATCTTATTTATTGACTAAGAGTTTCTAAATTGTCACAGGCCTTAATAATATATTATACAAGAAGTCAGTCATTTTATCATTCAAGTACGTCTAGTCAACCAAATCCTCTGACTTAACCTGATTTCAGCTAAGGTATCAACAAATGCCTCTTAAACATTCCTACGTTTCATTTATCTCCCCTAGGTCAGCAGTCTTTGTGATGTTGTGTGTCCTCACAATTAATTGCACTGCATTGTTGAAAATTTAAGATGTCTAGTGGAGTCTCACTGAGTTAATGTAATTGGTGTCCTTGTAAGTGCTAGTTGCTAAACTGTCAGGAGAAGGTCAAGAGGGGTTATGGCTATGTTTCTACCCTAGCTGTGCTGGTACTGAGCTTTGTGGGAGACCTAACTTCAAATGCACTTTGAGAGCTCTTAGAGAAAGAAGCTGCAGTATCCTGGATACAGATTTTGTGATATCCAGAGATGTTAACAAGACCAAGCTATGACCTACTTCTTCTGCCTGGGACAGAAAGCCTTACGAATGTGCAGTTTGGTTGTATAACCCAGATCACTCCCTGAATGCGACCCTTATGCTTGAGTGAGTGTAGAGAATTGGAGCTGTCACATAATTCTGCTTTTTCAGTTACAACACTATGACAGTCTGACCTCTTACTGCAGTCTGAAAACTAACGCACAAACTCCTCCTCTGGTCTTTTACCCCATGGAGTACAGCTTCTTGTGTTGGGCTTTACTTCTACCAGCTTTGATCTACTCCAAACTGCCCACATCAGAGTTGTCTAAAGGCTGACATTTCTGCCTGTCTTAAAGCTATTTGTATCTGTCTCCCAAGTCTTGCATGAGAAAGCTTTAACTTCTTTTCTTTCTTTAATCTCTACTTCAAATATTAATAAGAAATCTTATTTTTCATCCTATCTTCTCTTTGAACAGGTGGCTGCTGATTGTTGTGTTTCTTTCCTCGTCTTCCTTTGACACCCTAGTCCTAACTCTACTTCTAGCTACACACTGTGTACCCTTCTCTAACAAACTGTAGTTTCTCCTCATATACATCCCTCCCAGTAACTCACTCTTTCCAGGAGGCATGTGCTATTTTAAGAACTGTGCAGTGTCACCTTATGGATTCCACTCATGCTTGCAACATAGCTTTAAAGTTTTAACTTTTATTGGGAAAACACAATGTCTGCTTTGCAGATGGAATGGAGAGGGGTTGTAAAGAATGGGGCTGCTACTGACCCTGGATTTTATACCATGTGTGCAATATAGGTGTCTAAGTGAGTCACCCCATGGTCTCTTTTCAGACAATGGAGAAAATGCACATTTAGAGGACACAATCTTCCTAGCCTATTTTAGTATTTTATATTTAGGATGAGGAAAACAATACCTTGTAAGTGTTACTCCTATTCATTGATAGTGGCTGGAGGTAACTACTTCAGGTGTAGGTAGCGGAAACTACTTTCAAATTTAATGCACTTTTCACAGCAAGGGGTTCAGCACAGCTACTAGGATTAACACCTGAAGTAGGTAGAGTAGGCAGTCTCTGCTGAGACCTTGATACAAACACAATAACCCTTCAGAGAGGTGAAAACTCTGAGGTCTATTGTTAGAAATTAATTATTTTGTAGCTCTGTAGTATTTTTTTAGTAGACTTCAGCTTGTGTTTAAGAAATTCTCCGTGAACATTTGTTCTACCTGTTGTGTAATTTCCAAGGGGTTAAAGTTGGAAACAAGATCAACAATGGTGGGAAACTGAATAATAAGGAAGTGGCTGGAAAGGCTTCATTGGACTTAGCTTTTAGAGACCAAAGCAGTTAATTGTGGAGTCCTTTAGCCCACAGCGGAGAGTTCTAATCCTGTGTGAGTGGTTATATACACCACAACTGGGAACTATAAATATGCTTTGTTCACAGCTATCATTTCAGAAAGACATGTGTGGTACAAAGGTTTGGTTCAATTAACGCAGTCTGTTGACTTTCTATATAGAGGTTTTAGCAAGGACTGTGGTTAAGCTTACAAGTACATGCCACTCAAATGTTTTCTCTGTCTCAGAAGAAAAAAGGCACAGGTGAAATTTGTTAATGAAAGTGGACAAATATTTTAAAACAAGGTCTACCTGGCCTGTTGAGATGTGTACACAAGAAAGAGGAGCTTTAGAGCTAGTTGCTGTCATATTGAAAATAAATTTTAAATTATTCTGAGTACAGATGCATTCCTCAGTTTGCAACAGATTTTACAGAGTTCTGTATAGAAATACAATTAAAAAATCATGGTTTTACTCCTAAGTGACATAGTATGATGCCTATATCAGGAAGAGGATGAAGATGCATATCCATCACTTTCATTTAGAATAGCAGTAAATAACCATGTTAATAGTTCTGGAATAATTTTAACTCTATGTATCTGAGAGTCCTTCAGTTATAAATGGAAGTCTATTATTATATGGAACCTGCTATGTTCCTATGTCATGTGAAACATTTTTCTGAAAATCTGTTGTTTCACAGGATGCAGAGAATCACTTGGACTTTAAACCTATGACATGAAGGATGTTATGTCTGTTTCTGTTCCAGAGGGATAGAAAGCCATAGAAGTTTCATAACTAAGGTACCTTTTCTCTCTTTCCAGAAACTCTAGTGCAAAATATTATTGAGAATGTGGGAGCCGTGTTGGGTGAGAGGAGACAAAGCTGTAAACCCGTAAAGACTGGAGAAGCTTGGTGGCCTTTTAAAGTAACTCCATGGAATCTCTCTTCTGGAACAAAATGTATACTCCAAATTTGTGGGCATGTTTCCATGGGGTGAACAGTACTATCCTAATCTTTACTGTAGACTCAGAACTAATGGGAAATTAGACCAGGGGCTTCTAGGAAATAGTTACAGGATATTCACTTTGGGAAAAGTCAGTTTATGAGACTGATTGCTACTCAAAGGTCAGCATAGTGTTGTCTAACCATATTTCAAGTACACATTCATCCTAAAATTAATGATATGTAATATTTTATCAGGTATCCTAGAGATGCAGCTGATAATGTAGTTCTGCACTAAAGTTCATCCTTAATTAAGTCAATGAAAGTGGAAGTTCTTGGATCTCTATTTCTGTTTGCAAAACTATTTGGTCTTTTTTTCTCATTTTTTTATACTTTGCTAGCAACAGGCTGGGAAGTAAATATTTACATGATTTTTAGATGTGCTGGAGAAATCTTTTCATTTTACATGTGGAAAGCCTTAAGTACAGAGTCATTAGGTTTTTCTGATGAGCTAAAATAAAATTCTGTTTTAAGGACAAAGATAAATTTGCCCTTAAAACTATAGGTTCCTCAGTGGCTGTAAAGATAGGCTTTATTATTGATCAGACACAAAATGTACTTTGGTACCTAACAATATTCCTGATATTTCTTAAAGAAATCTATTTGCTAATGTGAATGTTCTCACAATGCTAATGAATACCTAGGAAATATGTCAGTAAAACTTAATTTGTTTACTCTATGTAATTTGTTAATGAACTGCATATGAAGAGAGCACAATCTCAGCATATATGCTTTCATTATTCAGATTTATTTGTTGAAATGTGTTGTTGACAGGGTTTGCTGCTTTTTCATGATTAACTTGTTACATTAATTTGTTACTCTCCATTAAAAAAATAAGTTGTTCTGCTTCATCACAAAAAACCCATTGTCTGACTGTTCCTTAATCTCAGGATCTCCATGGAGACTCTTCAGCAAAGAAACATTAAGTAATTCACAGAATTAACGTGCAATACATTAAAAAAAAATTAATATTGTTGGCATGCCTATTTGTTAAATGTCCTTTAAAAAAAAATCTTATCTGTCATTGCATAGTCATGGTGAGTCTGCTTAAAATTTGAAAGCAATTTTATGCAGAAATTTTGCAGTAAACACTCCAAAGCAACTCATAAATGGTGAGAGAAGCAGGAATAGTTTGACAGTTTCAGTTGCATGTGATGATATTCTAAGTGTCAAGTTGTTGTTGTGGAAGAAGAAGGAAGTGTAGATGTTCTACATGGAACTTTTCTCTGGGGTTTTATGACTGCAAGAAGAAAATCAGAATGTTAAATGTTAAAATAGAAAATGAAAGTCCTTATGGATTTTTCAGTCCACTAGCTGCTTTACGTTCATTTTCATCTTTTAGGAATTAGAACATGGAGTGTATAGTTACCCTTTTAAAATAAATAGATAATAATAATTTGTGGTTCCAGTCTTGGTATCAAATCTCAAGGCATTCATCCTTGTTTTCCTCTATCAAACTGTGGCTATAAATAATTCAGTCTTTTCCATCATATGCTATGTCAGAATATATTTGGCCTCCTGTCAGAACAGTATGTATTATTTATTGTAAATTTTAAAGAAAAATAAGTTTTCAATGCAATGATAGCACAAAATAGATGATACACAAGTAATGTAGATTGACAGGGAAGCCTAGTCCAACTCCCCACCCAAAACAGGGCCTGAGTTTCGAGTACGTCCAAGGATGTAGTTTGCATCTCCTCTCTGGGTACCTGTTCCAGTGTTCTACCACCCCTACTATGAAAAAAGTGCCTGGCTTTGTACACTTAACATCCTGTTTTTATTTTCTCCTTTTTTTTCTAGCAGTGATAATGCTTGATGTTTATAGTTCCTACCAAGGATTAGTGTGCAGAAAGGCTCTTGCTTATTCTTGTTCCTATAGAGAAAAAGTCACTGCTAAATCATGTGTACTACATTGAGGGTGCAGAAAGTAGAAGGCTGCATCTGTGGGGAGGAGTGGACAGGACAGGTGACCCTAAAGAGACCAGTGAGGTAGTCTATCCCATGTGTGTCATTTTCAGTATAAAGCTGAGGGATCACAAGGGTCAAGTCTCTTCTTCAACGGCCAGTGTCACAGGAGGACTCTGTCCATTCTGCCTTCAATCACAAACTCTGCTTTCCTGACTCCAGTTCCAGAATCCAGCTCCTGAATTCAATTCCCATCTGCTGCTGAGCCCAGTCTGGGACTTCTCCAGTGCCTGCTCACAGCATCAGTGGTGACAGTGATGCAATTATCATCAAGGTAGTTGAGTTCAATATTGTTTTATATATATTCCATTTTATCGTTATTATTTTCATTTAAGCTGTTTTGGTTTTCCAATCTGTAAGTCTCTCCCTTATTCCCTTTCTCTTCCCCTTCTAGGAGGGCAGAGGGGTTAATAGAGAATATCATTTGTCTAGAGGCTGGCCCAGTCCTAACCCCTGACACTCTTCCAGAGTGAACAAACCCAATTCTCTCACGTCTGTTTGTATGTCATATACTCCAAACCCCTGACCAGTGGACTGCCACTGGACTCACTCCAGCATGCCCTTTTCTCTTGTAAACTGGAGAGCCCAGCACTGGACCCAGCACTCCAGATGTATCTCACCAGGGTTGAGAAGAGGGGAATGTCACCTCCCTCAATACATTACCTCCACATTTGACAGTACAGCCCAGGATATGGTTTGCTTTCTTTGCTACCAGAGCATGCTGCTGACTCACATTCAGCTTGATATCCACTGAGACATCCAACTCTTTTCCTCCAAATCTACTTTTCAGCCAGTCACCCACCAGTCTCTACCAGTTCTTGGGTTAGTCCTCTTTGGTGCAAGACTTGGCATTTTCCATAGTTGAGCTTGATGTTTCCTGTCAATACATTTCTCCAGACTGCCAAGGTCCTTCTGAACTGCAACCCTGCTGTTGGTGTGGTATCAGCTACACTCCCCCTGTCTGATATAATTCATAAGCTTTCTTAGGATGCATCGCATCTCATCATTCAGGTAATAAATAAAAACAAAAAACAAGTGTTGGCCTCAGTATGATTCCCCATCCCCAGTATTACTGGAAATTTGCTACATATTTGCCATTTTACTACTGATCAAAGCCTTTTCAGATTGACAATCTGGATAATTTTCTGCCCACTTTACTGTTCACAGGTGAAAGATGTATTCCACCAGTTTGGCAATAGAACTCTATGGGAATCTGTACTAAAAGCTTTGCTAAGTTTAAGGTAAATGACCTCTGCAGTGGTCCTCTCATTCACAAAGCTAGTCATTCCTTTGAGGAAAACAATGACATCTTGCATAGATGGAAAATCCATGCTGACTGTTTTAAGCCACAGCCTTATCTCTTTTGTCATTTGGTCTCTGGCTCACATTTTCTGTAGTCTTAATTCTGTTGGTGACACATGTATAGAAGCCCTTGTTGCTTTTCACTTCCCTTGCTAGTTTCAGCTCCAGCTGACCTATGACTTTCCTAAATCCACCTCTGTAAGCTAAAATAACCTTTATATTCTTGCTGGGAATCCTGTCCTTTCTCCCTACCCCTGACTACTTTTTTGAATTTCAGCTCGGTTATGAGTCCCTTGTTTGCTCATGCTGGCCTTTGGTGACTCTTCCTTAACTTTCTGCACATCAGAATGGATAATCCTTGTGCTTTGAGGTTACCCTTGATCATCAGCTGTTCTGTGCCACTTTGCCGTTCAGAGCTGCCTCCCATGGGATCATCCAGCCAGGTACCTCAAGCTAACATATACTGTCTGGAAGCCAGGACTGTGGTTCAGTGATGATTGTCAGAGCTTCTTAATTCACTCTTACAGTACATTTCTTGGGTGTGACCCAGACACGTTGTTCTTGTCCTCACCCTAGTGTTCTGAGCCAAAGACGTATTATTGTTGCAAGGAGCCCAGAATCAACGACACAACTTCATAGAAGGTTCATCATTGTTCCATTTTATTCACCGTACAGCGGGCTTATATAGGGTAGCAAAGCAAGCATTTGCTGATCACGTACCTAACTCTTTACTTGATTGGATCACAGTTTACTTGGATTGGTCTTTGCCTACTGTTCACGCACCCTGCATGCACTTAACGTAAGCAAGGTACTCCTACTTGGGCATTGCTAGCAAGCGAAACTCAAGCTAGGAATCGAAACTCAAAAGTAACGTTTTTCCTGAAAGTTACGCGTTCACTTGACTACACTTATGCCTTTGTTCAGTCAAGGACAGTGTCCTCCCCAATAGCCATGTCTGCATTTTCTTCTATCCAGCAGGGATTGTGCATGTAGGCCTTCTGTATTTGTATATACGGCTCCTCAAAAATTTCCTCTACATATTATCATTCCATCTAAGAGAAGATCTAATGACCTTGAAACACTAGAATCTCCGGCCTTGAAGATATTAAGATACCTATATTGATTTAAATGAAAGCTAGAATATTCCTGCACAGAGAGCTGGATATAGCCCTAAAGTGCCTTGCATTTAGACAGCGTATTATGCTAATGTATACCTAACTCAAAGCTGAATGTCAGCAAAACTGCATGTCCAGGGAAATGAGAGTGACCACACACTATCATGATGCATGGGTACGAAGGAATAAAGCAATCCAGGTGCAGTATGGAGAAGTGGAAAAAGGAAATACTGGCAAAATCTGTCTTCACTAACAGTTGGCAAATAGTATCTATAAGATGAGTGATAGAAACATCTCAAACTTGCCCGTTGGCTTCTTTTGCCCATACAAATTAATTTCTGGTAGCTATTAATGGAAAGCTAAGCAGATCAGTTTAGATTATTGGTACATTTGGATGACTACACTACTTAAAATACGTAAGATGAAAAAGGCTAACATGGGTTTTATTCCTCTTCCCAAATTCAACTTTCCTAGGACAGAAAGAAAACAGTCTTATATATACTTTTTCTATTCTTAGTCCAAAATCACTGAGTGCTGCCAGATAGGAAGAGTCAAGAAACCTTTATGCCTCTGTTCTCAGAAAGGCAGGTGACTGCTTTACTTGTGCTGTGTTAATGAAGTCCATTGGTCTCAAAGCCACACAAAAGATTGAACTAGAGGGACAACAAAGTAAAGAGCTACTTGCCTGTCTGTATTACCAGCTGAAGGAATTCCAGCATTTCCAATTTGTAAGTCAAGAGAGACCTGTGAAGACAGTAAGTAGAGATGGAGATCAACTTTATGTTTAGTGTGTGAAAAATGTGAGATATATGTTGTCTTTACTATTATCTATAGTTTAATTTACATGGGTTGGGAGGAAAAAGAGTGTTACGTAGATGAACTGTTGTGGTGGGTTAACCTTGGCTGAGCGCCAGGTGCCCACCAAGCCACTCTATCACCCCCCCTTTCCTTCCCCGCTCCCTCCTCAGCGGAGCAAAACAGAAAAGGGGAGGAATATAAGATGAGAAAACAAAAAGCAGTTTAATAATAATAATAGAAGCAAAGCCAAGCAAATCCGCGCGCGGAAGCAAAGCAAAACAAAGTTTTATTCTCTACTTCCCATCAGCAGGCGATGTTTGGCCACTTCCTGGGAAGCAGGGCTCCAAGACGCGTAGCGGTTGCTCTGGAGGACAACGGCACGGCCCCCCCCCTCCTCCTCCTTCCCCTAGCTTTATAGCTGAGCTGACGTCATATGGTATGGAATATCCCTTTGGTCAGTTTGGGTCAGCTGTCCTGGTTGTGTCCCCTCCCAAGATCTTGCCCACCCCATCCCACTGGAGGGGTGAATGCTGGGATCCTTGCTCAGCAGTAGTCACAACACAGGTATGTTATCAGTACCCTTCTAGCTCCCAGCACAAAACACTGCTGCTATGTGGAAAACCAGCTCAGTCAGACCCACTACAACTGTCCTCAGTGAACAAGTGAAGTTCTAATGCACATACAACTCAGCAATAGCCCATACTTCAGCTCAGATCTCTCATGCCTTTTTTCTTGATCTTTTGTAATCTTTCTGGATAGCCTAAGAAGTATTTTAATTAGTAAATCATAATTTTTATTATTTCTCGTCAGAGGCTTTAAACTATCACTAGGGAAATGTATTTAACCTTTTGTTATCTTAGTCACAGTATCTTTACAATTCCCCTAGACCTTTGTTCTGTGCACTTTTATGTATTTTTAATTGAGAAGAATAATATACTACTTGCTCCAAATAAGAGTATAAAGTTTAAGACATTCAAATTTCTTCTGAGTCCTTATTAGTAATGGGAAATCAGATTGTATGACCTTTTTTTTGGTCAGCTTTCAGCATCTACTGAGAAGGCAGCAGAAATGCTAAGTCTTTTATTATCTAATTTTATTATATATTGTTAATCTACCTGTCTTTGTAAATTGATGACTTCATATGTTCCCTTTTGATTTACATTGTTGAAAAAGGCACTTATAGTATGTATGATATTTCATTTTAATTGTATATCTAATATACACCTTTAGACTCATCTTTGTCTCCAAGAAAAAAGGTACTTTAGAAATATTATTTATAATATTTTAATTTATTAATTCAGAAGAAGTCTGGAAGATTACACTGGATGACATACGTTAGCATTACGTGATGTAAGACCAAGTACTTACATATAAGAATCTTCTTCCTCTATTAATAGGTGTCCTTAAAATCTGTGCTTGAAAAACAAACAAGTCAGAAGGGTGCTCAGAAAGCTATTAATTTTTTCTATGGAATTTTAAGGTCTTCTTTGGAACTATTCAGAACAATTTTTTTGTCTACCTTATAAGCAAGATGTAAATCAAGACAGTAGGGGAAGGTATTATTCTAACTAATACTAATAGTTTAGTACCTGTTAATTCCCAAACCATCAAATGATAATTACAGAAAGCACAAGACAGCCTTAAAAATGAGAGCTGTTAGTGAGATAGGTGTGATTTTGTGCATAATTTGATTTGTTTATATATTTTGCTAATGAATCATAATAAATTTAGTCAGATGAGTAAATATATTGTTAAATTCCACAATGAATTATATAGAAAGTACAGTAATGGATAACAAATCACACCTTGTCATTATGTTGACTTTGAAGAGTGAAAATAATTCCCCCCACTGACATTATAGTATGGTATACATAGAGGTGCGTAGAAAATGGATTTTAAAACTGCCTGAAAGCTTTTGTCATTAGTTTGTAAGGAATACCGTAAAACCTCACCACTCCAACAGAAAAGCCCACTGTAGGCTCCCAAAAGTTGAATGCCCAAAGACCTACATTTACAAAGTAAGTAAATAATTAAATGAAATATTTACTCTCTATTTCGCCCCCATTATCATATGTATGCTGGTTTGACACCTTAATGGATATGCCCTCACATCAGCAGTGTGCAAAAAAGACATGATCTTATCTCACAGACAGCAACGGAACTTCAGGCTCTGCAGCCCAGCAAGGTCACCCGACCTCAGCAGCATGACTCAGCCTCTGCGGCTGAAATGGTGTTAAAAGCTGAGTGAGGCAATTTTGTGCTAGCTCAGATGTCTCCTCGCTCTCATGCTGTGACCTCTGTGTCTCTAGCGTGCAGTCAAGTAGCCTGAGAGGATGCACATTTTTGACAGAGGAGGGAGTGCATATAAGCATTGCAAGGTGCACAAAAATGACTGCACCTCTCTTTGTCTCTTTTATACAACCTTATTTTAAATGTGAGAAACCACACAATTGCTTTTCCTTTCCATTTCTGTTGCCATTCAGATTTTGTGTACTCCTTTCTATAACAGCTCCCAAAGGTTAATTCCCCAATTATAAATGGGAATTAAAGAGACAAAATGTAGACATATCTTGCAGATACTGTCTGGTCATTCTTCCTGTGTACTGAAATTCCTTACTTCTGTTCCCTGAGTTTTCTTTTCTGACAGTTGTAAACACTGGGCAGGGGAGGGAAATGTTATTCTATCCATACAGTGACAATGGGGGAATGAGAAAGGGGGATTGCCCCCACTAATAAGACAGTTAAAAAACTCAGACTTTTTTGCAACATTGGCAGCCCAAAGTCACAACAAATATACTGCTGTTGCTACTGCTGTGGAGTGTATAATGGGCTTGAAAAGACTCTCACAGGTGTGTTAGAGGACAGGCACTCGTGGATTGAGAAGGCATTTTGAGGGCTAAATGCTGCTCAGGTTATCCTCCCACATAAACATATCTGACATATCATACCTAGTAATGTTTTCATGAACTGAAGACTCATTTCTTTTGAGAAACCCACCATAGGGGATTTAATTTAATTTAGTTTAACTGTATTTTGTTTTACTTGCACACTTTAGCTCAATTTTTCTTTAGAATACTTCTAGTATGGAGAAGGTTGAGCTCTTCTGACTCCCACGTAGGTTTTCAAACAAATGAGGAGTTTGACGCTGTTGCATGACTGTCTAGATACAGTGTTTGGATGATCTGACTGTGTGAACCAAATATATGTAATTCTGCAGCTTATATTAGTCCAGTCTGGGAAAGTGGATCAAATTTCTACTTTCCCAACAAAATATGTTTTCTTATAAGCTTGTTATTTTCCCTAAGGCTGATATCTTGGTTTGTTTTCTTTCCAAGGAGATATGGAGAAAAAACAAAAAATACAGCTAAAAAAGCTTTGTTTTAGGGTCTTTAACATTTCCTTCTCTGGTGAAAAAATTAGACTGTAGCTATCTATAGAGTTCACTGTGATGACAAACCTCTCACTTACAGGTCTTGAGGAAAATTTGATGGAGTACCCGTGAACAAATTGATGCCTTAAAGTTCTAAAATATGTTTTTCCTGCAAGTCAAGTTTCATTTGTCTGTTGAGTTTGTATGTGCCTTGTGTGCTTGTGGTGGTACAGACCCCCCCGACCCTGAGCTACATTGTCACAAGGCTAACTTCAGGCCACATTGTAGAACCAACACCATGGTTACTTCGTTTTGCAATACAAAGGCTGGGAAGCTTCGTAGATCTTGGTGGCTGGAACATTCTGGCTTTGTGTATCCACCTAGAGCAAGACAGTCACTTCACACCCCGCCTTGGGGACAGAGTCAGTGAGATGAATTGGTTGGGCACTCCTCAGCTATATTAATAACTCTTGAATTCTCTGGATAGGGGCCAATGAAAGGCCACAGCCCCATCAGGGAAGGGCCAAGTTAGCCTGACGAAATAAATGGCCACAGTGGAAAAGCACTGACTAGTACTGACCAAAGTCAATCATCCTATGACCTTACAAATACAGATTCTCCAGTAAGGCCCACTGGAGCTGTCTGGAATCTCAGCCAGCTGAGTCTCAGCATCTCCTCCTGAGCTGGGATGTCTCTCAGGTGAGACTCGCTGGTAAAGCTGACAAAGGGAGCAACCAGCTGTCTCTTAATACACATGAAGGGAGAAACCATTTGCTTGTAATAAGCTTTTGAAGGGAGGTGTGGGTATTTGTAGTCCTCAGGACTGTGGCAAAAGGTCTTGAGGATCCCAGGATACAAATATGTCTGATAATTTTCAAAATAGCAACATCTTGATATTTTGAGTTAACTTTTACAATATACACAGCTGTGTGTCTGTGTGTGTGTGTGTGTATGTGTGATTTGCTTGAGCAATTTGTTAAATCTTATGTGAATCAGTATATTTACTATAACTGATTATTGATTTTAATTGATTAAGTATTGTTTTAGTTTATAAGTATTGATGGTTTATAAGTTAAGTACTATTAGTTTATAAGTTACCATATTCATGTTGATATACTCAAAATGCTATTATCACATATCACAAAGACACAGTGTAGCAATAAACAATATACCAATATCCAAGTATCCCAATATCCACCCAAATCCCTAGAGATAAACCACTGACCAGGTGTGGGACTAAGGGTAGATCTAACCTTATTCTCTGATGGAGTTTGGAGAGAAAGAGGGTCTATTCTGAATGTCATGAATGAACAGGAGGACGTTCCTCATCCTTTCCCTATATACTTAGGCATAAATCATTGACCAGGTCTGAGACGAGGTGTAGATCTAACCTTATTTTCTGAAGGAGTTCCTCTTTGTGAAGGCACAGAAAAGCTTTGCAGCAAAGAAAAAAATCTGTCACATTTCAGAGATATTTGTCTTACTATGTTTAAAAAATATTTTTTTCTTTCCCTGAACAGCCCTGAGATGAACTGAATCACACAGAAAAGGAATGATTCTGATCAGGTCTGATCTCCTTCTGCCTTGCTGTGCCCTGTGCACACTTCCTACAGCTATGTTTTAATAAGATGCTTTGTTGAGAATTTGAGAGAGTAGACCTTGTTTTTCTTGTGCGTTACAATAAAGGTTAATAAATGTGGGAAAACTCTATCTGAATAAAAGAGGGTTTTTTCATTTCATGTATTTGAGGTTTTTTCCTCTTTGAATTAATAATTTCCCAGTCTCAGATTCTATGTGTTGGGAAATGACTTACAGGTTCATGATATTCACAGAAGCAATATAGAAACCCTTTGTAACCCATGTGATTCTCCTGAAATTATTACTCATCAGTATGAATTAGTCATCACACATGACAGAATGGTCTTCTAGAAAGACCTGAAAAAGGGTAAGGCATTGTTTTAAGATGAAAACCAAGAGCATCTGGTTCAAATGAAAGGCAGAAACTTCTCAAATGCTCCCTTTACAAGCTGCTTCAAGGGTAACAGTAAGCACCTCTCAGCCATCTTTCTCCACCTGCCTTCTCTCCAGCCAGTTTTTCCTGGCTGCTCAGGCTGCTGATAGGTCAAACCACGGCAGACAAACTCCATAAAGCACAGGAACATGCTTTATCCTGTTCCTGGTTCACACCAGCTCAGCAACACAGTCTTCAGTTCACAATAAACAACCTGCCTAAATCCTACATTTGCACGTGAAAGAGTTTTGGATTAAAGAACTGACTTAAAAGTGTTTAGATTTGCTGCTTCCTCAGCTTTTGCTAATTCAAAGTTATCACACATGGGCAAAAAGAGAGGTGCTTATGTGATCACATGTACTACAATAAGAAACTCTCACACAAGGATGCACACTTTCACTCCACTTAGCAGCTCTGTGCATCAGAACCTTACTGCTCCAGAGGTAGAAAAACACATAATTTCCAGGCTAAGTGTATTGCTTGTCTTTATATATCCATTTTTTGTAAGCTGAAAGAACATTTTTTGTTTACATGTTTTCCTGGATTGATGTTTCCCTTCTTGATATATTTATGAAAAAGTCATGTCCCCTTGAAACAACTAACCTGGACTGAAAAAGCTGAGCTTTCCTACTCTGGGACTGCCATTCACTTGAGCATCCTAAAAACTCTTTTATTCTAATCTTTTAGTTTCTGTACATTTTTCTGAGTATTGGTGGCCAGAGTTGAATATCGATTTTTAGCTATCGTTTCCTAGTTACCTTGTTCAATACTTCCATTAGTTACCTATTTTCATTATTTATTCCTTAATTTTTATGTTTGCTAATGGAAAAACCTTTCTGTTTATGACCTATGACCACAGTCATCATTTACTAATTTGTTTTCCTGTGGAAGCTCAATGATCCACTGAGCTCTCTATAATCTTCCAGACTCCCCAGATTATTGTAAAAGTTTTGAAATGTTTAAATGCACAGTCTTGCACATTCCCTAGAGTTTCATCCGTTTTTCTCTTACGTAAGTCCTAAAATCAACAAAGTCTATTAGTATGGTATCTTGATCTTTCCTCGTATTGACATTAGCTTTCACAGAATCACAGAATCTCAGAATGTTAGGGGTTGGAAGGGACCTCAAAGATCATCAAGTCCAGACCCCCTGCCAGAGCAGGATCACCTACTATAGGTCGCACAGGAATGCGTCCAGGCAGCTTTTGAATGTCTCCAAAGAAGGAGACTCCACAACCCCCCTGGGCAGCCTGTTCCAGTGCTCTGTCACCCTCACCGTGAAAAAGTTTTTTCTAATATTTTTATGGAATCTCCTATGTTCCAACTTGTACCCATTGCCCCTTGTCCTGTTATTGGTTGTCACTGAAAAGAGCCTGGCTCCATCCTCCTGACACTCGCCCTTGACATATTTATAGACATTTATGAGGTCACCCCTCAGTTTCCTCTTCTCCAAGCTAAAGAGACGCAGTTCCTTCGGCCTTTCCTCATAAGGGAGATGTTCCACTCCCTTAATCATCTTGGTGGCTCTGCGCTGGACTCTCTCAAGCAGTTCCCTGTCTCTCTTGAGCTGAGGGGCCCAGAACTGGACACAATACTCCAGA
>VZZY01019352.1:125679-151627 GCA_013400335.1 Eurystomus gularis
TGGCAGCACATCCTTCTGGCGTGTCAACCACTCCTCCCGGTTTCGTATCATCAGCAAACTTGCTGACAGTACTCTCTAATCCCTCATCCAGGTCATTGATGAATATATTGCAAAGCGCCGGCCCCAGCACTGACCCCTGAGGGACCCCACTAGACACTGGCCTCCAACTAGACTCTGCCCCATTGACTACAACTTTCTGACTTCTTCCCTTCAACCAATCAGCAACCCACCTCACTACTAGGTCATCTAGACCACACTTCCTCAGTTTATCTATGAGGATGCTGTGGGAGACGGTGTCAAATGCCTTGCTGAGATCCAGATAGACCACATCCACTGCATGGTCACCACCCATCCACCTGGTAATGTCTTCATAAAAGGCTATCAAGTTGGTCAAACATGACTTCCCCTTGGCAAAGCCATGCTGACTGCACCTAATAACCTTCTTATCCTTGATATGCCTAGAGACAACACCAAGGATATGTTGTTCCATCACCTTTCCAGGGATGGAAGTGAGGCTGATTGGTCAGTAGTTACCTGGATCATCCTTCCTGCCCTTCTTATAGACTGGAGTGACATTTGTCAGTTTCATGTCACTGAAATGTCCTAGGCATACACCTATGTTTTATTTCAAGGCTATGAATAAAAGACTAAGCAAGGATGATTTCTTAGTACTCCTGAAAAAACTTATGCATCCTTTTTGAGTAGGATATTTTGTCTCTCACTTCTGTTGTATTCCTCATTTTTGTCATTCCCTTACCCAGCATGCATTTGTTTTAGGAACTTCCATTGTTTGCAGATTTTTCAAGAGCTCTCTAAAAGACACATCATAAATGCTTCACTGAAAATCCTCACAGTGCTTAACTATCACATTTCCTTTGCTTAGAAAAATCACTTTGCTTTTGCTTTGAAAAAACCCTAACTTTTCTCTTTCAAGCCTATGTTACAATTGCATGACCTAAGAAAAGCACTGATTAAGAAATCCTGTCTCTTTCCTTGCAGAGTAGACAGTATATGAACAATAAGGAAATAATGCAGTTTTAATGGAACTATGAAAAAAAATTACAACTGCATACAGCATATCCTCCTTCCATGAGTTTATGAACATTTAAAAACCTTGTGCAGCTACATTCATTACCAGACTGCATAGCAGTAAAATTCAATTCAGAATATCATTCCAAATATGGACTGCAAACTGCTTCTACATTAGCCCTGGTAGAACCGCTCATATGATTCGATCAAGGCTGAATCAGGGATTTGAGAACTATTGTCTTACTTATTTTCACTGCATGTTGTTCAGACAGCATAGTGAGGGAATGGGTTCATAAAACAGCTTGCGAATGCTTTTAATTTTGACTATAAGAGCTGTTCCATTCAAGTCATTGGCTCCGTGGTAGTACTGTTATGGTTGCCATGTACCATTACATTTTGCACTTTTTTACATTTATGTACTGAAATGATCCGGTTCATTATTATATGGGCAGCATTAAACCAAGCATTTCCATATTTGCATTGAGACCATTCTCTTCATTTAAACTTTTGTAGGCAGGCAGATATATAGCTCAGTGGTCTACTTTAGGGCTTAAAGAAAAGACCATACCTAAGTGCTTTGCTGGCACAGGATCTTAATGTGTCATAGTTCCAGGAGGATTAATAGCACTTGTTCAAATAATTAAAACCTTTTTATAATGCATATTCTCCCTTTCTCCCAGATTAGAAAAAATATTTGATGTGCAATTTCAACATTGTGATTTCATATATACCAGGTGTTTTTTTTCATATTAAAGCTTGTTTTGTTGGTGGCTGAGTTCGGAATTTCGTATGGTTATTTTGAATAGAGTAACAAGATGTATCTAAGAAAGGTATCTAAGAGTTATTTGATGGAGTTACTTAGGATTTTAATCCTTATAGTTTGGCATTCAGAATGGTGGAACACAGATAATGCAATAAAATGGAAGGTGAGAGTGCTATCCCATCATGACAGATGCAGCATGTCTGTTGTTCCAGTCATATAGAAAACTTACGTTAAAATATTGAATGGAGGTGACAAAAATTACCACAATATTTCATACTGTATGACATTAACATGTTCTGTGTATCTGCCTTCTTCAGTATTTTACAGCTTTAGGGTGTTTTTTATTTATATAGACCAAAGTATATATGCATAAAGACAAAGAATTATTAATATACAGGGAATGATATTGTTACCTCTTTGAAAATGTTACTAATATGCTTTTACTTAAATGTGGTCATAGTCTCATATTTAGTTTATGTTGCAGTTACATTGTGAAACCAGTCACTTCATTAAATGATGAAAATTTTCTGTTAACTGCAAAATAACTTTTTCAGTCACTTTGTGGAATCACTCAAATTCGTAGGCATTTAGTGAAATGACTGTAACAACAAGTATTTTGTTACCAAATTGAACTACTCTATGCAGTCATTGCATGAAATGCCTAAATGTTCTGAGTATTTCATAAAATCATTTACATTAGTGAAATCTAGCATATTACAAAATGCAGCATGTAGGATGTTCTGCTGCAATATTTCTAGGGAAAGTAAAATCTTTCATGAAAAAAAGTACTCTCATAAGCTTCTTACAATCAAGTTATTAGTTAACAAATACAACTGTTGCACAAGAAATCCTTTATCACTTTGCTTCTCAGTTCTTTTCAGCTCTATTGGAGTTAGGATGTTGCTTCTTTTAGGGAACTTTCTTCAAATTTTTTGTCTTCCATGGTCAGTGTTTTTATCAAACAGTTAAGGAAAATCTTCAGTCTTTCTGATGGGAGTGTGGGGGTTTAGTTCTTCCTGGGACCCAAGCATGATGTAGCCACTGCTCCCGCATCCTCCAGGTGGGAAGGGGAGAGGGAGGAAAATACAAACCCCATGGGAACAGTCAGAACAACAACAGTGAGGAGACTACGTACAAAACAAGAGATATAAAGTGTACAGACTGTGAGTGGAGGTGAGTGCAACAAACCCCAGCTTGGACTGAGAGCCCTGGCATCATGGGCATGATGTCAGCATGGTATCAAATAGCCTATTGGCTGGCCTATCCCAGCTATGGCTCCTTTCCAACTGCTGGTGAAAATTAAGCCTATCCTAGCCTAACAAGGACAGGGGGTCTCATCGGTTTGAAAGAACTTCAGGCCTCTGATACACACAGCATCAAAACTATAGTTACATTATTCTAGGTACCTCCATCAATATTTCAATTTTAGAAACACACTAACGTGAAGGTATGTGCATACATGCCCATAGAAGAGGTATGCAATATGAACTCTAACAAGATTTTCCTAGGCTTTAGGTGGTAAAATATCTTCTTCATCAGTAACGTTTTACACGTCCAAGGAAAGTAAGACAGAGTTTACACATTCAGCCATGACTGGTCACAAAATTCTTGTTATAGCTCTGTGTCATCAGTACTTTGGAAGAATCTGTCTTTTGTAAACCACCAACTGCAGCGGAATTTAAAACGGAAAATGAAATATTTCAACTATTTGACTTTAAAACACTCCTGAGTAAAGAAGCAATTTCTATTATCCCAGGTGAATAATAATATATATCATGCCACTGATGTGATTTCTGTGTGCTACATTAAACACAAGAAGAGAAAACTTTAAAGTATGTCAAACTTTGCTGAGAAACATTTGAGTCTCCACCTATAATATACATACGTTATAGGTATTCCTTTATTTTATATATCTTGGATTAGAAGATGAATGATATATAGTGTCTTTATAATAAACTATTCTGAAAAAGGCTTCCTAAAAGTCATGCTACTTTTTTTTCTGGCCATTTCAATGTTTCTGAAAAACTATTCCACAGATCTTTACATTTAAGATTGTAAGATTACTTTGCAGCAATATTGATTCTTATTAGTAAAGTAAATTAACACAAGACTTTTCAAGGTCTTGCAAAGATCCTTTCTATATACTATCAGAATTGTATGACTACTTATTTTATGCAACTTACTTTGCAAGTATGTGGATTTCACAGAATTTTCCTTTCATAATTCAGCTCACAATGAAAATTAGAATGATTCCAACTAATTACTGATTCTCTTGTCATGAAAGTTCATAGAATGGCTTCTTTTGCTGCTCTTACACTAATAGTACCTTTCTCCTTCAGTTAATTTGCAACCCATTTCATATTAGATTTAAGATTGCATCTCTAGCTGTATGCATTACAGGAGAGAGGTCACTGACACCAGAGGGTGGAAGATGGGGGTTTGGTTTTCTAGAAGGGAGACTCATGAAGTCCACTGTTACTTTTAAAAAAGCAAGCATAAGTCCATTAAGTGATTGACGGACAATATTTTAGGCAAAGACAATGAACTATTCTTAGCACAGTGCCTTTCTAAAATGAAAGCTCTTTCATTGAACAGGCTTGTGTTCTCACAGGCACATAAAGTCCCCTTAGTTGGACACACTATGCTACGTTGTTTGTGTCTTACCAAACATTTTAAAAACATTGCAAATAGGTTTTATTTTTGTAAAATGTGCATTTCTTTATAATAATCCACATCAATATTTATATATACTCTATAGTTCTTTCAGATTTTTGTTGCTTTGCAAGATCTACCCAATTGTATTGAATTAACTTATGCAAAGAAAAGTGAAGACACATCTGATAGAGGATGCTTTGTCTGTTTTGTGAGGTCAAATCCCTTGGTAAAAATATCAGTTCTTTGAAAACAGGACCCAACTGTTTCCTAATGGTTCTTAGAAACATAGGGGTTTTCCAGCCAATAAATCAAACAATAAATTTACTTCACATTAAAAGTAATGTATACTAGGTAGAGTGGCTACATGCTGCGCTTAGGTGTCACTAGCTAGTACCTGGAACACTACTAATTTAGAATTACTAAATAATACATATGTTATATAGTAGAATATATACATATTCTAACGATTAGTCAACAGTTGAAAAAGAACTGCAATAGGTAGTAATAGTGTAAAAGGTTGAGTATTATCACAGTTTGTAAACAAATCAAATGTTCTTTTCTGGTATGTTTATAACTGAGTGTATCATATACCGCTAATGTTTAAAACATGCTTCTAGCAGCTCTTCAGAATTGTAACACAGAGTGACCATAAAATACCTCCCCAAACTCTAGCTAATAAGCTAATTTTCTTATTTCATTGTGCCTGCATCAATAACATAAGCAAATTGCCATTAAAAACACATTTTTTACTCTAGACAAGTATGCTTAGAGAAACTGCTTAAGACTGGAAGCAGGAATTTTCAATACCAAATCTTTTTACAGGATAAGTATTTGTTTATTTTTTTATTTTTCCACACTTTAAGTGTAGCACATACAGAGGAGGAAAATGAGGTCCCCTCATCTTGTGCACACCTTGAGAAAGGGAAAAGGAAATGGATCTTTCTGAATTTTTAAAAGTTTTTCTTTTGTACATTCTATCTTAATCTCTTTTACTGTAAACAGAACAGCTTCTGTAGGCAATGTTTTTTTTGTTGTTTTACTTTAAAATTCACTTTTGAAAGAAAAAGGGCTGTTTCCCACATCTACCAGGGAAGAAATTACAGAAGATCTGCACACAACCCTATTTTACAGCAGTACTGTAACTTTTCTCATTTTGATTGAAATACCTTTAGGTTTGATGCCAGTCTTGGAATGAATCCCAGTATTGCATACATGTCACTTCATTTTGAAGGGTAGGTATGTCTTGCAGGTGTTACTTGGTCTAATTAAATGAGTAAAGAAAATCTTGTCTCTCATTACCACAATTGGATGAGTTGATCTCTAGCATCCATTTTTCCTCTGATTATTTTAGCTAGACAATTTATGCTCAATTGGCCAATTTCACAATAAAGTAAATCACAACAGAAATGAAATAAATAGGCAAAACTTAGGGGTTTCTATGGAAAAGTACTATGCAGAGCAAAAGGTTAATAGGGAATTGGTTTGGTTTCAATTAATATTGCAAAGACTGAAAACAGGTCAGAACCTTGCTGAAAACATACTCTGTCTTTTCTAGTGGGATTCATGTGAGTAAATAAAGAGCTTTAGCAAAGATTCCACAAACTGATCTTTAAAACATGCTCCCTGCTCTCTTCAAAAAACTGAAGATGACTATTGCTGATGTAGTTTACCTCACATTGCCTATATCAAGCCAGGCGAGACAAATCCTGCATTTAATATCTGCAGTGTAAATGCACAACACTCATTTAAACATATGCTTAGAGTCTTTAAAAGCATAGCTGTTTTAAATATGTGGTTTACCATATTTAAATAGGTGTTTTATGATATCCACATTTAAAAAATGCAAAGCTGTTTCACTGAACCAGTAACAGTCTGTTCATAAATTCACAAGGCAATAGGTAATTTCAGTTAGAATAAGTCACTTGCAAAGGGTGTGTTTTAGAGGGGTAACAGGGATAAGCAGTACTTTATACACTCTGCTGGGGTTTATAATCTAAAGAGATGAAGGAAGAGATTCCTTCTAAAATAATTCTAGAGTCTACAGAAATTCTCTTGAGATACATACTGATCTTATAGACCCATAGATTTCATAAGCTGCTGCTACAACAATGCTAATTTAATTTATTTTTTTATTTTTTGAGAACTGTTTTGTGGCAAACATAGGTCACTTTACATGAAACCTGTTGTCTCTTAAATTAAGACTCTAGAAGAAGGTGTGTTAATTGCTAACAAGCTGTGCCATCCTCTATTTTACGTTGGGGAAATTGGTTCTTTGTATTTCTGTTTGAGCATGGATAGCTCCTTATATGAATATTTTCAAGAGTGCACAGTTAAAAAAGGTTTAGACACAGCACAATTAAGACACTTTATGATGTATATCGAACTATGAAGTTCTCCACTCTGGTGAGACTCCACCTAGAGTACTGTGTCCAGCTCTGGAGTCCTCAGCACATGGACCTGTTGGAGTGGGTCCAGAGGAGCGCCACAAAGATGATCAAAGGGCTAGAACACCTCTCCTACGAGGACAGGGTGAGAGAATTGGAGTTGTTCAACCTGGAGAAGAGAAGGCTCCTCAGAGACCTTATTGCAGTCTTTCAATACCTAAAGGGGGCCTATGAGAAAGATGAGGACAGGCTTTTTAGTATGGCCTGTTGTGACAGGACAAGGGATAATGGCTTTAAACCGTAAGAGTGTAGATTCAGACTAGATATAAGGAAGAATTTTTTTACAATGGTGGTGGTGAAACACTGGAACAAATTGCCCAGAGAGGTTGTAGAT
Source organism: Eurystomus gularis (assembly GCA_013400335.1). NCBI lineage: Eukaryota > Metazoa > Chordata > Aves > Coraciiformes > Coraciidae > Eurystomus > Eurystomus gularis. The sequence continues at coordinate 132,905 of VZZY01019352.1, forward strand.
GCTCCATCCCTGGAAGTGTTCAAGGCCCAATTGGACAGGGCTCTGAGCAACCTGATCTAGTTGAGGATGTCCCTGCTTATTGCAGGGGGGTTGGAACTAGATGTCCTTTAAAGGTCTCTTCCAACTCAAACCATCCTGTGATTCTATTAACTCACTTAAAAGTGGGTTCTTGTCTTATATTTATTTTCCAAAACGGAAAAAACCAGACATGTGGCTTGGAAGTACCTACTTTGCAGCTAAATAGCAGCATCATTTTTGTCTCTTATGGAAAGTTATTTATCAAAATACATTATTTTGCCTTTTTGTTATTTCCTGAAGGAGCTTTGCTGTTGGAATCCATTAACATATACCTATAGCAGGCATTTTAATAATCCAGTCTTCCTATGCAGCATAAGCAGCTCTCAAATTATCCCAATTATTCCAGGCCTGCATACCTGTCTTCTCTCTCAGCCCTTCCTAATGACAATGATGCAGAAAAGGTAGAACTGAATAAAATGTTAGAGGAAAAAATTCAATTTAATTAACTGTCTCTTAGAACTATTATATGACGTGAAGTACAATTCAAACTGACCTAAATCTTTTTGTATTGGTGACTATTAAATAATTTGGAGAAACAACCCAAATACTTTCTAATTTCTTTGGCTTTTAGCTCATAGTATATGCTATACTTAATTTTGACTCCAGATTTAGAGCTGTAGTAATGACTCTGGAAGATTTTTTCATCCTTGTCAGTACTATAATGCAATTTCACACTTTCCTGACTCTCTGAGAGATTTAATACTTGGAAGTATTAATTGACCAAATCATCAGTAAGAAGGAGAGGAAAAAGAGAATATGAAGTTTAATTCTGTTCATGAGTTTGACTTGGAAATGTAGGAATGGTCATTACACAACAGATACTTGGAGGGAACAAAAATTAAGCTCTTTTCCATTTCAATAAGCTACTTTAAACTCTCAAATGAACTGCTTAGATCAAGCAATAAATATACCAGTGTTCTGTTGAAGATTACACATTCACCAGGGAAGCTGGTTGGGCCAGACACTGACCTTAATTTGAAGATAAGCCTTTCTTCTCTCCAAATGCTTGGTTAAGGAAAATCAGGCATGGCTGTGAACACTGAACAGAAGTTTCTTTCAGATGTCAGGAAATTGCTACAGTTACTTTGCCTGTAAAAATCCCAGACCCTTTCCTGATTTGCCAAACATTGGTTTCCATCTTTGTTCCTGATGCTGGTGGAAGCTGAACGTGCCCAGCCTTAGGCAGATATATAAATGCTAGTTCACAGAAGCAAGATCTTACAGATGTCTATATTTTAAAAAATAAATTACAATTAGAAAAAATAAAGTAAACAGAATTTAGTGTCTCAGATATGAAACAGGCTGCAAAAATAAATGGTCAAATTCTTTGCTGATGTCACCTGATGGTCAGCCCAGAAGTGTTCTGGGATACTTTATAATGTAAGTTTCTAAGTTAATGGGAATTATTAGCTCTATTTTATGGGGTTTTGATTGATCTAGAGCATTCTTTGATTAATTTTTACATTTGTAAAACTCACAGAGGAGTTTTACAGAAAAATCTGCCTGTTCTGTTAGTAGAGACAAATTGTTAAAAATATTGGTAGACTTACTTCAGTTCGCAATCTTCCGTGTGGTTTTCATTGTTCAAGGGAATGGGTGAAATACATGTCCTAATCCTGACTTCCTTTATTTTCAGGATGCCAGAAGATCCCCTTCTCCTTCACAGGTAGATGAAATTAATCCTTTCAAGTGAAGTCTGGGTGGATCTCTGAGGACAAGGGAATGGGACAGCAAAAGAGACACTTTGTTTACTTTGTTTAAATGGAGAGTTTGGGGCTGTTCCTGTTGAATCTAACAGATCTCTTTCTCATCACTACTGTTAGAAAAAAAAAAAAAAAGGTTACTTTTCACTCTATTTAAAAGCAAATATAAATCCCAGTTCTTGTCCTTTTCACAATAATCTTCACCTTCCTCACTTGGTAAGACATTAAAAGTGAAGAGACCAACAGTGATGTTAGCTTCTTCCTAGCAACAAGGTTGGAAATGAGAGTTATGCTTCAGTTTACATGTAGTACCAGAACTTTAGGTGCATAAAGAGGGGGACAAAGAAAATAAATAGAACAGCCAGACAAAAATCAACCCCAAATTCTTACCTTAAAATATGTGTTTGAATACTTCTTTCTAATGATTCTTGCTGAATTGTCAGGAACTGCACATGGCAGCAAATAATCTCCGTGTGAGTGGTCTTAGTAAAAAGTGCTTACAGAAAGCAAGACACTTTTATAATGTTTTATGGGTGATCCACAGTGTGTTTCTCTTTAAAAATGTCTAAAACTACCTAGGCTTTGGAGAAAAAAAAGAAAGTAGAACAATTAAAATCACAGATCTAAGCTTGAATAAAATTTACATTTTACCTTTGATTCCTGAGCTGAATCACAGGCATTCCTCCCTGCCCTCCCTTCTGAAAGTGTAAAATAATACTTCAAAACCTAAAAATGTGTCTCCCATAACTTTAAATTACACTTAATACCACCTCCTCTTGTCAAAACACACCAGGTTTATACTCCAGTGGGGCTACATGGTAATTTTGACTAGAACAGTGGAATTATGATGGATTATTTTAAACTTTGATTCCAGCTCTTTGAGTTTCATTTTGACTGGCTTGATTGAATTGATGGGAAAATGAAAAGCAAAACTTGACCGAATCAACTGTTTTTAAGGGAAAACTAGCCAAGGAAGCTGATAAAATTCTTTTACATGCCCTGTTAAAGGTATAAGGCACTGAATTTAGGCATGTTCTGACCCAGCTCAGGATCATTTTAAGGAAAAAGGGTGGGAGAAGAACTCATATATTAAGAGTGACTTGGAAAGTTTCTGAAGTTTTAGATTTATTTGGAGGTAGGGGAGCAGAGTTGATCTTAAAATCTATTATGTACCTTACCCTTTTCTTTCTGGAAAGTCTCAGAAAATTAAATTTAACCTAATACGATCTTTGACACCTTTACATGTTTAGAGATGCACAAGATGAAGGAGTGTAAAAAAAAAAAAAAGAAGAAGAAAGAGATGAAAGAATATATGTAAGGAAAGTAAATAGAAATCGAGTAAACTGGATAACTAACAGAGGAAAGATAACACCGAGACAGGAATATATGCTTAGGTAGTATGATTTTTTTTATCTTCACCCTTTAAATTGTGTAAAAGTCATTTCATACCTAAACATACTTAGCTGGGGACAGAAAACAAATTCTAATCCAGAGTTTATTACAAGAATGATCACTTAAAGTGATAAGTAATGATTTATTGCCTAATCTCTTTTACATAGTTTTCCTTAAAACACAATAAGGACCTGTAATTGTACAGATAGTGAATGTATCTGATGGTTTTTTCTATCATCATGTCTATTTTGCCATTGTCAGCCTATTCTGCCTCCCACTGCATCATGGACACATCTTTTTAAAAAAATCTCTTTAGAAAATCTAAACCTTTTCAGAGGTGAATAGCACTGTGTTTCCTTCTTTGAGAATCTTGGAATAATATAGTGTTACAACGGAGTATGTCTCTTTCCTACTACTGTGATAAAAACATTATAATAAATGCAATGAATGAGGAAACCAAAATGTCAGAAATAGACTCAGAAGAATAAAAGAAGGAAACGTGTCTGCTGGGGTCAAAACACTTAGCTAGTTCTGCCCTTCAGGGTTGGGTTAAGAAATAAAATGCATCCATGTGTTGCTAGCCATTTAAAACAGTCCATTTGAAGCTTAAATATAATCAGGCAAATAAAATTGTTTATGGTTAATTATTCTGTTTTTATTGGCTTCCCTGGCTGGAGATTAGGAAGAGAAAAACATTTCTGAGTTGGTTTAATATAATTACTTGCTGGAATAGGGTTTCAGGGTCTAAAGATTGGAAGATTAACACAAGTAATTTTACTCTCATAATTAGTTTTGGGTTGCAGTCTGTCTCTAATACAAAGATACTTAAGTGGTTTTGCTTCATATTCTAGATCAGCTTAATGTGAATTTGAGTAGCTTTTTTGAAAAGGATGGCTATCAGATTCAAATGTAACTATGATCTTGCATAGCTTAGCATCTCTTTACAGTCTGTGTCTTCTGTTACGTCAACACTTAATCCCTCCCTTCCAGATAAGAGCAATATAGGGTTAAGTAATAATACATAGAAGGAATTTTTGCAATAACAATTCAATGCATGAAAATTCAGCCCTGCATAGTTAGTTTATATATTAACAATGCACCAGTGCATAATTCATGATTGTCTTTGACAGCCCAATGAATGTAAACATTTTAAATTGACAGTCAGGAACATGTCTGTGTTTCTGGAAAAAAATAAGAATCAAAATAGACAACATGTTTTAATGTTAGCATTCATTAAAATGGGTGGAATACATTTTGCAGAATATTTAAAATCTTGAATTACTACTGGCAGCTACCCAGTTTCTGAACACTTTTTGGGAAGCTATACAACCATCACCAGCTCTGTGATATACTCTAAGGACTGTACACAACTACCAGGCAAGTCTGACAGCTCATTGCGTTTTAGGTTTCGTAAATGTGCTCACAGCCTCACAAGCACCAGATTCAGTACTTCACTTTACTCTGAGGCAATTACTTCTGGTTGCCATGCCTAAAACCTTATTAACATCAGGACACCAAATGGAAGACATAAAATAAAGCTCTACAGTCAGGCAGGGGAGTGTGGATGAATGGCAGAGTGAGGATGAGAAAAAAACAGATAGCATTTTCTAGAGGACTAGAGCAGGCCAGAAAAGGAAATAATTGCTCTTAGGATTCCTTTTAGGGTTGAGGGCAGAGGAAATGTCATTTGTAAACTGTAAATACAAAATTGATAATGTTGGAAAAATTGCAAATATATCATTATGAAAACTACTTTCCGCTTACTCTGATAAAAAAAACACATAACACAAAACTTGTGCTGTATAACTAGTAGAAGAATATTAGGCATTCTAGGATATAATTCATGCTGAGTTGATATAACCACTAGGAAAAGGACAGATGAAACTCAACCTAAAAATATGTATTTCTTAATTCATTAAGTAACTTCTGCCAGACATCCAAAGCTTTCTTTTTCCATTCCCCAATGTTATCTTCTTCATCCATGGAAGTCAATGTAATTTATTAGCTAGAATGATATCTGGGATCTTGGAGTGAAAAGAAGAAGCCTTTGTTAAGGTTTTACAAGATAGGACTCAAAAAAAGAATTTAGTTTACAGAATGGCAGATTCTCAGAACGGCTGAGGGAAGAAGGCACATCTGAAGACTGTCTAGTCCAACAGGTTCAGTGAGAGCAGATTGCATAAGGTCATGCTCAGTTGAGTTTCAAATATTTCCAAGGACAGAGGCTCTATAACTTCCCTGTTCCAGTGTTTGATCATCCTTACACTGACTATAAATTCCTTTATGTGGAATTTTCTGTGTTTCAGTTTGTGCCTTCAGCCTCTTGTCCTACCACTGGGCACCACTGAGACGTGTCTGGCTCTGCCTTCTTTACTTCCCCTCCATCAGGGTTTATACACATGGATAAGATTCCCCTCAGCCTTCTCTTCTCCACGCTGAGCAGTTCCAGTTCTCTCAGCCTTTTCTTTTATGACAGATCCAGTTCTTTAATCATCTTCATGTCCCTGCACTGGATGTCCTCTAGTATGTCTATGTGTTTCTTATACTCAGGAGCCCAGAGCTGGACCCAGAATTCAAGATGTGTCTCACCAGTGCTGAGCAGAGGGGAAGGACCATCTATCTTGACCTGCTGGCTAATGCAGCCTAATGCAGCCCAGAGTACCATTGGCCTTCTTTGCCACAAAGGCACATTGGTGTCTGTTGTCAAATTTGGTGTCACCAGTATATCCAAGTCCTTTTCTGTCAAACAGTTTTTCAGCCAATTGGCCTCAGGCTGTACAGGTGCCCTGGGGAAGAAGTTGAGATTTCTCTTTGTTGAGCTTCATAATACTCCAGTCATTCAATTTCTCCAGCCTGTTGAGGTCCCTCTAACCAGCTGTGCACCCATCTGGCATATCAGCCACTCCTTCCTGTATTGTATTGTCAATCCACCTCTATTTCCACTTACCTAGACTGTACTTCATCAGGCTGTCTAGGGGGACAATATGAGAGACAGTGTCAAAACCTTTACCAAAGTAATGACAAACAATATCCACTGCACTCTCTTCATCCACCTGTCATCTAATTGTAGAAGGCTATCAAATTGGTCAAGCATGATTTCCCCTTCATTTGGAGCTGACAGCTCCAAATCACCTTGTTGTCCTTCATATATTTGGAAAGCCTTTACAGGAGGATTTTCGCCATCACCTTCTTAGGGACTGAGGTGTGGTTGACCAGCCTGTAGTCCCCCAGGTATTCCTTGTGTCTTCCTGAAAATGGGAGTGTCATTTACTTTTTTTCAGTTCTCACAAACCTCCCCTAATCACCATGACATTTCAAAGATAATTGAGATTGACCTTGTAGTGACATTGACCAATTCCTTCCGCACTGGTGGATGCGTTCTCTCAGGTCCCATTGATTTGTGTCTATCTATTCTGTTTAAATGTTCCCTAACCTGATTCTGCTCTACCAAGGGCAAATCTTTACCTTTGGTTTTAGAGGCCTGGGACTGCTGAAAGCCAAAGGCAGAGAAGTTATTCAGTACCTTGGTCTCTTCTGCATCTTTTTGACCCACTCAGCAGCAGACCCACATCAATGTATCTGCTGAAGTCCTTGTTGCTCTTCACACCCCTACCAGATTCAACTCCATATAGGCTTGTCCTTCCTAACTGTGTTCCTGAACCCTCAGACAGTGCTTCTGTGGTCCTTCTGGGACACCTTGTCCCCGCTTTTGCCTCTTGTGCACTTCCCCTTTATGTCTGAACTTTTCCAGGAGTTCCTTGTTCACCCATGCAGGGCTCCTGCCACTGTTGCTTGACTTCCTGCTCGCTGGGATGGATTCTTCTTGGAAAGTGACACATTTCAGTGCCAATTTCACAATTCAGGATATCTACATTTTGTTCTACTTTGATGGTTCAAGCCTTAGACTTATTGAACCTATTTTAATTGTTACCTTAATCTTACTAGTGCATTGTTCCATCTCCAATTAGCTAAATAAAATTGTAATATTTTAGCTTGGTAATTAGCATTCCTAAAAGAATATTTGCTTGCTCATCTATTTTAATAATGTCAGTGAAGGTTATGCAGACTTGGGTTGCTCTGATAATATGACTCCAGAACTATGAGGACATGGTTAGCCTGAAATATGTCATTTCTAAACCACTTAGATCATTTTCCAAATGAATACTTATTTTTTTACTATTACCCTTAGACCAGGCTACGTGAGTTAAGAGGATCTCCCTTGATTTCACTGACACACAGCAGTAGCGGCTTAGTCCAAAAGCTGCTACAGAGCTGTAATGAAGATGATCTATGAGATGGCAGAACACCTTGCTGTCTATCCTTCCTGCATGTTAGGCAGAATCACCTTTGTTTCCATATGGTGTTGGAGATCACACTCGCCATTGGACCTTGCCAGAAGATCACTGTGGTTGTAAACCATTCTTCTTCAATATGCCAGTAAGCCTTTTTGAAAAGTTTGGGTTAGAAAACTATGGAATATACACATTTGTATTGGTCAGACTAAGTTTGTCAGGCACTCTTCTTTTGAATTATTTTTTTTATCTCTTAGTGTATCTTATAGCAACAAACTAATACTTTGGAAAGTGAGAATAGGAAATGTAACAAAGAACTCTTGGTCCTCACACAGTCCACTGCATATTTAACCCCACGGCTTGTGTATGTGTACACCTAAATACTGTACTGGAAAACTTGTCATAGTGGCTATTGTTCTCAAAGCATTAGCACTGGGATTTTCAAAATAGTTTAGTAATCCCAGAACACATGTACTATCAGAATCAATGAACAAACTTGAAATTATACAAGTATATTATATTTTGGAAATCCTTGCCCAGCTGCTATGGTGCAGCTGAACAGGATATGTTATATATATTTTTTTGTCAAGATGTCATAAAGTAAATAAATAACCCAGTCCTTGCTGAATCAAATAAAAAAATGCTCAGAATATATTCTGGGAGTAGGTAAATGCAGAAGAAGTCAAGGTAACAAATCACCGTAATTGACAAGAATCTCACTGCTCCTTTCATGAAGTAGTGAAAAACTAAAACTGCCTCAACTCAGGTTAGGATATTAATCTGGCATAAAGTCCAGGTTCTGGACCCTGACATTTCTCTGCATAGCTTAGCACAGATATAATCATGCATGATTTTAAGAATACATCTTTGGTTGTTGAATATAGAAACACTATTTCAGTAAAAGACACTGATCATTTTAATTATAAATGAGCTATAACAACTCATTTGAGCAGCTTCATTGAATGACTCTGAGAGCCATTTTCTGAAGCTGAATTGATGGGTGACATTTAGTTTACACAGTGGGCAATATAAAGGGTATAGGAATTTTGAAATATAATTGCTAATAAAGAGAATAAATAATGTCTTAGAAATATGTTAACAAGTGATTATAATTATATTTAATATAGACACACTTAAAAAGCAGTTAATAATCAAATATTCACATTTAACAATGGTACAGTTTAATGGTGTTTCACTGCTAGATCCCTGAAATTATGTCTCTAAATAATGTTATCAACTGTAATCACTAGTGTGCCATCAGTTTGTATTTGAAATTGTCCATGATGGCAAGAAAAAGGCACACATAAAATACTTGCACAATCAAAATCTATATTAATGTGAAGTTACCATGTAAGGCAGATATTTTTTGTATATAGATGATTTGGAGGCTGGTGTTCAGCTTAGTAACTTGGTAGATTTCAGCAGAGGATTTTAAAAAAATTCTTAGAATGCTTAATTTTAAAGCTAATCATAGAATGTCAGAATTTTCTAAGAGGAAAATCAAAGGAAAAGGATTTATATAATCAGTTATTTTGATGAAAACCCCTTCAATTTGTGAAACTGCTCTGTGACTAAGAATAAACCAGAAGCCAGTACGTATAATTATTCACCATGTGTGTAGAGTCATTTTTATTGAGATAACGACTAAAGAAAAACAAGATTTTTTTTTAATTTTTTTTTTTTTTTTCCCAAAGCATTGTAAAGATCTCATATCACTAGATAAAATATTCCTCAGTACCTCTGTTCTGTGAGTAAAATTTCCTCTGAATAAGTCTTTGGATAGATGCCCTCTTTGGCATATTATTGTGAAAGTGGAAGAGGCACAGGTAGTGCTAGGGGACTCCTTGCCTTGACATTCTGTCAGCTTAGTCATTTTGACAAAGGCTTCTGTATCTTTCTCAGTCAAAATGCACCAGATTAGCTCAAAACAGTTTAAACAGGAGATCTTTTCTACTGAGCACACACTGAAAAAGACAAGGGTAGTGTGAGATGCATGTCTCTGAAGAGCCATGCAATGGACCAGAAGTAAGTCAGGTTATCCCTGCGGAGGAATTTTCTTCTTTTCCATTATCACTACTGAGTCCAAAAATGAACATCTGTCTGCAGACTAGTCATGCAATATGGACTTCAAGAAGTGGCATGAAGTGGATCTGCTCCAGGTATAAGGGAACTCCACCCTGGAAAAACCCTAGTAGAGTGACTCGTCCTTTACCACTTGCACCTGTGTGTGGCTGAGAAAGAAAACAAAATATTCAAGGAGTGGAAAAGAGAATGTGCAGCAACCTTGTAGCAGTGGTCCCAACTTGTCTAAATAGCAGGAAGGTCAAGTAGTTTTCACATATACCTATTTCCTTCTCTATACTTCCTTTTGCTCTTTGTCTCTGAGATTATCAGTGCTGAAGGTCAGAAATTCCTATTATGGGAAAATGCAGTATTTTTGTGCAGGATGAGTATTCCTGTGTCCTAAAACCAGGTATCCTTAAGATTCTGGTTTACCTGCTCTTATTTGTGGTTGCATTCCCATTGAGTTCTGAGTCCTTGAGCTGCTTGCTTCTGAGAATTCAGATCCTGAGTGTGACCTTCTGGCTTTTGTACAGAATTCTTTCACTGTGGAATGTTTTAATGCTGCCCACATGAAATAAATACATGGTATATCCAGAGCTGTTAAATGCATTATGCGAGAGAGCTTAGAAGCATGGATTGTATTTAAAAGAAGGTTACCTCACCTATATGCCTCGGAATCATTTAGCCAAGTGAGAAGCATAATGAGGGTCATTTATTGTTATTTAATATCGACAACAAAATTCCTAAATAATGACAAAATATGCTCTGACAGGTGAAGCCGAATGTGTCTTCATCTGCAATTTGTATGGCTTTTCTGACATATGAGCCAAATGCAACTACAATCTGTCATATCATCTGAACTATTTGCCAACCTGATATCAGCAGCATGAAGGAAGAAAGCAGGCAGAGACTAATTCCTGAAAAATATCATGCTACATTGTTGTATAGTACAGTGTAGATTAAGCAGTTAATATGAAACAGCCTCTAACTGTGTATATTTATTGAAAGACCATTGAAATTAATGGGAAGGAACTCAATAATTTCCATGTTCCTGGAGGAGGGATAGTCTGCAGAAATGCTTAAGCTCCACTTACTTCTTCTAAAGGCTGAGAAGTGCTGTAGAGATTTTATACAGTTCTCAGAGCTTCCTTTTCTTCCCTTGATTTCAATTGTACTTTGCCTTTGGAAGCTTTAATCTCATTTAAAGATAAGATTTTCTAATATTACTTGTTTTTAACTCTGTAGTTGATGTTTTAGCACTGCTAATTTTCTCTCTCACAGCCTTTTGTCTCTCTTTTCACAGTAATGCTTGCATTTTAATGATTTTTCACACAAAGAGGTTGCAATAGCTTAACAAAGTGGCCTACAAATCTCCCACTTCAGAGAACATGACTTTGTAAGTCTGATTTGATATTAGAATCCTTGGATCATGGAAGCATTGGGTTGAGAAGGGATCTCAGGAGGTCCCTAGTCCAGTTGTCTGCTCAATGCTGAAGTCAGCTCAGTGTTTTCTACAGCTGGGTGTTAGCAACCTCCAAGGACAGAGACCCCACCACATTTGTGGGCATAATTTCCAGTGCTTATTTATTTATCTATTTATTTAATTATTTATAGTTTTCCTTTTATGTCCTTTCCTTATATATGTGTCATATAGCCCTTTGTAGGAAAAGAATGAGAGGTTGAACAAATAAAATGATGAAATTAATGCAATCAAGTGGCTGTTCCACAAATATTTACAATAGTAGGAAGACAACTTAACTAGCTTGAATTAAAAAAGAAAAAAACTATGGCTATAACTTTGTGTGCCTGTGCCTGTCTGCATTGATTCCCCATTTTCTATTGCACGTGAAACTTTTGTACTTTATTCCTCTCCTAACACTGATTTTTGCTTGCCATGTCTTATACAGTACCATGGTTTAAACCTACCCATCTGGCAACAAAGCTTCCACACAGCTGCTTGCTCAAGCCTACTCCCCTCTGGTGGGATGGGGAGGAGAAAATACCACAAAAGGCTAGAGGTTTGAGACAAAGAGGTCAGTCACTAATTATGGTCAAGAGCTAAAGACAGACTTGACTTAGGGAAACACAATCAATTTAATTTAAACAAAACCACCACCAATTCACCAATTGAATCTTGGGACTGTGATGCATACAGCTGAGTCTTAAATACACCTTCCCCCCACCCCTTCCTTCTTCCTGGGCCTAGCTCTGCTACCTCCTCCCCACCAGCAGCAGAGTGGGGCAGGGAATGGGGGTTGCAGTCAGTCCCAGTCTGTTCCATGTTGTTCCTGTTGTTCCTTCCTCCTCAGAGGGAAAACTCCTCACAGTCTTCCCCTGAGGCAATGTGGCATCCCTCTTACAGGAGACAATCCTTCACAAACTTCTCCAACAACAGCGGATCCCTTCTATGGGCTGCAGTCCTCCCAGTAGCAGACTGCTCCATTGTGGGCCATCCTCTGAGTCATTACCTTCTTCAGGATCAGTCTCCCACTGCAGCCTTCATGGGCTTCAGGAGGGATTCTTCTCCATCACTGATCTCTGAGGGCGGCAAGGGCTCAGCCTGTCATCTCACCAGGGGCTGAAGTGGAAAGACCGCTCTGGTGTGTCTCCTTCACTCCTTCCTCACTGATCTCTATGTCTGCATAGTTGTCTGTCTCCTGTCCCCCTCCTCTCCAAAACAAAAGACCTCTCAAAAGAAAGGAAGTTGCCCAACAGGTTTTCTCCTCTTAAATATGTTATTGCAGAGGTGCTGATTGGCTCAGCCTTGGCCAGAGGTGGGTCCAACTTGGGGCTGGTGGAGCTTCTCACAGTTTCTTTCAGGAGCCATGCCAGTTGTCCCCTCCCCTGCTACCATACCTCCCGGACACAAATCCAACACAATGAGCAAAAAATTTCATTCTTTGCATATTATTGCAAGTGCCCTCAAGGTTTCTCCCCACTCACATTTAAAATAGAGGAATGTATAAAAATCCACTTTTGTATTGCTCCCTGACAAATACTGTGTTAATTAGTCTTTGTGCCATGATTTCTGATTATCACATGAATCTCTTTCTGTGTATGCTTCTCATTTTTGTGTCCATCTATTCTCTTTTGTTTTAATTTTGAATTAGAAGCTTTTTGGGGTGCTGGGGGTTTTCTCTTTAAAGGTCTAGGCACTATGGAAAATGATTGGGTTCTTTAAAAGGTACAGAAATATTCTGGAGAGTTAATTGGATATATTACTTTAGAAAAGAAATTTATAAACCCACATGAGATGTTTCATATATCTAATCCATGACAATGTCAATGTGTAAAGTTGTTGGGTCTGGGATTTTGTTTGTTTGTTTTGTTCTGTTGGTTTGTTGGGTTTTTTTTTAATGTATTTTGTAACCAGAAAAATAATGCCTTGGCCTTACACCTAAAAGATTAGGGTTTTTTTACTATCAGCAAGCTTGCAGTGTGAAAATATAGTTTACTTACTATAAGAATTCCTTAAGATTATATTTGCAGTTATAGGGAAATGTTATTTCCCTATAAGCAGAGGATGGCACTGTTGGACTGCAATTATGAGGCAACATAGCCTGCAAATCTTGAATTACAACATTGCACAACCTCACAGAAATTCTGTCAGATGTTTTACAAGAAGTGCATGCAGGAAAAAGGTTTACACTAGGTTTTTGCTCATCAAAATTTTGCTTGAAGTATAGCAGTCAGTTAGGAAAGATGGTTCTCTTTGAATTGGATATGGCTTTAAGTGGAATAATGGAGAAAAGGTAGGTGAAGAAAAACAAAAGCGCTAAGTCATATATTTTGGGAAATAAATTAGTAGTAAAACTGTGAAGGACCTTTCTGGCACCAGTCCTTAACTGGGAAGCACCTAAGGTACTGAGTATTTGCAAAGATATTGGCTCTCTAATGTAGGCATTACAGTGTCCACAGGCTGTTCAGATGAATTGTCCCACAAAGGTTGTAATTCAAATAGGAACAGAGAATAGACTTGCAAACAGGTAAACCACTTGAAACAAAATGGACCTTGCTCTCAGACATATGTCTCCATTCTGTATTTGTATAGAATGTTGCTAGCCTGTTCCTCCAGAATTCACAGGAAAACCTTTATCTTAAAAAGCTATTTAATGTAGTGAGAGGCAGAATCACATTCCAGGAGTGTTGATACAAGTGTTTAAAAATGCAAGATCCCATCAGCTGTGCAAGCCTCCAGATTTTGCTGGCCATGTGTCAACAAGGAAACCAGTGTTCACTTTATTCATTTCTCTGTCATCCTAGTTAAACTTATGGGAACAAAACACAATGGTACCATTTGGTTAAAGACACCAATTTTCACCTCTAATATGATCAGTGCAATGGGGTTACCCAGTGGTGTAGGGAACTTGGGGAAACCAGTCTTTTTTGTGTGAGGGACATGAGCTACACAGCACTGTGGAATCTATTGGACATACACAAGCCATCCTGCAGTTCAAAAAGATTTGTTTTCTAGGACTGCTTATGCAGCCAACTGTATTGAGATAAACTTAGAGCAACATGCTAGACTGCCAGTATATTTTGAGAGTAATTATCTGTTAAAAAGTGTAATTGTCAAAAATAAAATTAAAATAGAAGTAGAATTTAGTTGAGACCATGACTTTAATTCTGAGAAGTTGGCATGATCATTTTGCTGTGACTGGCCTGGCACTCAAAACCCAAACCAGTCCAAATTGCTCTTATAATTTTGCATTATAACTGCAAACCCCAATGAAATCCCATGTTTACTTGGGAGCATTACAAATCCACATGTACTTTTAACTAAATCTCAGATCAGTTTCATTGCAGTGAGAACTCAGATCAAGTGAATCCTAGGTGTTTTTATTTTTCGTAAGAAATCATATTAGAGACATGTTAAAATACCTGTATTTTCTGTATGCCAATACAGTGTCATTGTTACCTTACTTATTTTTCTGTTATGACAAAGCTGGAAAAAATTCCATCATAGGAGGAAAAGAAAATCAGGATTTGTACATTCTGAATGCAATCTTTTTCATAGCAGACATCTCAGGCGTTCCCACTTATATTAACTCTTTGTGAATGATTAGTGTCATGGTTTGCCCTAAAAGCTATTTTGTCTGCAGTTTTGACTTTTGTTTTTCCACAGTGAAAATGACTGTTGTGATTCAAGATTTGAGGACTGTGATTATTTTACAGATGAATATTTTTTTACTTTTTCTAGGAATAAGTCCTGCAAGAAGGATTATATTTTTAGGAATCCTTTTTAAATTCTCCTTGGCAACTGTGCTTTAACGTTCAAAATTTAATTCACACTGGTCTAAGTTCCCTATAGTCGCATGATTAATTGCCTCATGGTGTCTCAGGGGTACCTTGTGACTATTTGTACCCATTTTATATCAGCATTACCCCAGTGACATTGCTGGTTTCTCATGATTTTCACCCTTCTAAAATACTGATAGCATAAGAACTGTCAAATTACAACTGTGACACAACAATTAAACATAAAAATCAAAATAAGAACAAGCATAAAATTATGAAGGAAAATACAAAGTGTCTGAGCAGCTGAGTCACAGCTGTAAGAATTCTCAGGCTTTTCCATGTGCAGTTGCAGTTTTCAGACTTTATAAATCTATCATCTTTCCAGAAGAATCCTAACAGATAAAATCAACATTAAAAAATCAGTTTTTGTGTTTATGGCCTCTGGAAATTGTTGACCACAGAAGGCTGGGGCAGCAATAAGTCCTTTGATAGAAGAGTGGACAAATTCCTAGACTGTTTATCCATAAATGGATACAAAAAGTACTAAGCAGGGATGTACCTTTAACATCCCTAATACAAGACTGCCTGGGGAGAAGAGATCCCGGGACTTGTTAGGTTTGAGGGCTTTCTTTAACCAGAATTTCTTCTGCCACTCTCCTAGGCAGAAACTTAGGCTTAGATGGATGTTTGGTCAGACACAGTAGGGCATTTATGATGTCCTTACAGACTGATAAGGAGCACAAACTTGAGTTTTCATACCATTAATTATTTCAGTGAGCTATAGGATGTGTTGGTTTTAACATTTAGAGTTTGTGTAGCATTATAATAAAGGTGTAAAAATATTCAAGATTGCTCTCAAATCTTTCTATAGCATATTGTTTATGCATATTCAGCATATTGTTAAGTAAACTTTTTAAAATAACAAAATACATTAGACATATTTGTTTGAAAAAATATTTTCTTTGGTTTATTTTATATTTTTAATTGAGTAACATGAAGCATTTGTCTCAATAGATACTAGACACACTAGGATAACTTTGTGCAGTTGCTTATTTATTTGTAGGTCCTAAAGTTACTTCTTTAGACTAAACGGTGAACACAAGTTATTTTACTATTTTTAAAGTGTATCAGGAAAAAAGTCTTTTTTTTTTTCAGACTGTTTGTAGTGATTTTAGAATTATTCCAGTCATTACTCTTCTAGGTTGCTAATTTTAAGATCAAAAGTGTTATTGGAGAAATGTAAATTTAGATGTTATTGAAACAACATCCTACAGTTAACACACTTTTTGATAATATAAACAAAATTCTGGGAGTTATAATAGGCTAAGGATTTGAGTCTTTTAATTTATGGGATTGAGTTAATTAATTGATTGATTAATTAATTAATTGATTAATTGAGTTAATTCATACTTTGCATTTGAAATTTTAAAGCATAGAAGGTCAAGAATTCAATGCCAGAATGAAATATTCAGGATGAAATCCCAATTTTACTGTTGCCAGTGACAAAGCTTTTGTTAATTTCTGTGGGATTCTCCCACTAAATGCATTGTCTATACAGTATGCATACTTGCTTTACTACTAATATGCATTATGTATGTATACCACATATGAAGTCATGGCTGACAAGTGAAAACTTCAGAAAATATATTAAAAAATCATTTCAAAACTTTGAAATACCTTTAACTGAAACTTACATTTTAAAACCTTTCTCTTGCTTTCTGACCTTTCTGAAAAAGTGGGGAGATAATGCATGCAATGCTTGTGCAGAAACGTGAGTCATGCTGAGCTTCGCACATGCACATAGAGAGCAGTGACAGTCCAGGATTTTTTATGGGTGGAGAAGGTAAAAAAATACTGCTGAAATAAATCAAGTGAGAGTTTAGTCAGGGTTTTTTCCCCATTCTCCTTCCATTTCTGCTCCAGCTACCACAAGGTTACCTTGTACCTGCTCCTTGCATCTTTCTATAAGAGATCTGCATCCTGACTTTCAAAAATATGTACAGGCACTCACAGTAGTTCTCCGGGGTAATTGGTCAGTGTAAAAGGCCATCACGGTTTATGGGGCATCAAATTCATTTTAGGGATAATTAAAGACTATTTTTATCCCATCCCATTATTTTACTTGCTCAAATGCTTCACAGCAATAGAATGATCTAGGCATTGCTCATTATTTGTATAGTTGTGACCAAAGCAAAAAGAGAGGTATTTATCTTAAACTGTTTAATCTTTACAGTAGCAAAATAAGCTATTACTGTATATTAAAGGATTCATGTAAGAATATTAAGGCCAACAATGATGTGATAGGCAGTTCTGAATGCCTGTGGGGATTTTTAGTCTTATTTAAATTGCTATATTTTCTCATGTACAGCCTGCACCTCAGATAATTTTAATCCCTGTAAAAGTCTTGTCCCCATTATAGGTTCTCAGAAAACTCTGAAGACTTGAGGTCATTTCAGCAGTGAGGCATGATAGAATTGAAGGAAAACAACTGTGCTGTGGTTGGCAGAGAAAGGAAGCTATTGGAAATAAGACAGCTGTAAGGTAATTTTCCTCTTCAGATATATGCACATACATAGTCTGTACTGTTATTGAGTCAAAGGTTAGGTTTTCTTGATTCCATTCAATTTGTTTGCTTTGTTTATTCACTTTGTTTTGTTGTGATAGATAGGTTAGACATTGGGAAAAAAGTTCTTTAATACAAGGGTGGCTGATCACTGGAACAGGCTGCCCAGGGGTGTGGTGGAGGCCCCACCCCTGGAAACATTCAAGGTCAGGCTTCACTGGGCTCTGAGGGACCTGACCTAATCAGAGGTATCCCTGTGTATTGTAGGGGGGATTGGACTAGCTGACCTTTAAATGTATCTTCCAACCCAATACATTCTATGAACCATTCTATAGCCCAAATCTATGCACAGGAATTCCTGGTAAAACATGCAAAGATAACCCTCATAAAGCATTTAGAGTAGTATGGTTGAAGACATTCAGTATGAAATACTTTTTGAAACAGTAGATTAAAGTTGCCCAGCTCACCTGATTGAGCAAGAAAAATTCGTATGGCTTCTGAAAGAAGCTGAAAAACGCACACCAAGAATTCTGCTGTTTTGTCTGCTCTTTCTTTTTCCCTATATTCTTCAACATTTATACTGTGACTTTGAAATACATTACTAATAGAGCTGAATAGGATTTATCTGTCAATATTACTTCTTCTTTGAAGAAAGCAAAATGTTAAATACCTATTTTTCTAAAGCTGTTTAGAAATTATCATTAGAAAACTGAAATGAAATTCTGTTCTGTTTCTGGACGAATTAAATTCAAATCAAGGCAATCTCCATCAAGGGAAGTGTTCATGGAATCATAGAATGCATTGGGTTGGAAGGGAACTTCCAAGGTCATCTAGTCCAACACCTCTGCAGTCAGCAGGGACACCTCTAACTAGATCGGGTAGCCCAGAGCCCCATCAAGCCTGACCTTGAACAACTCCAGGGATGGGGCTTCTACTACCTCTCTTCTACTACCTCTACCCTCTTCTACTACCTCTACAACCTGTTCTGATGTTCTACCACCCCAACAGTAAAGAACTTCCTAATGTCTAATCTAAGTCTACCCTTCTCTAGTTTAAAACCATTTCCCCTCATCCTATTGCTACATGCCCTTGTAGAAGTCCCTCCCCAGCTTTCTTGTAGGCCACCTTCAGGCACTGGAAGGCTGCTATAAGGTCTCCTCAGAGCCTTCTCTTGTCCAGGCTGAGCAAACCCAACTCTCCCAGCCTGTCTTCATAGGAGAGGTGCTCCAGACCTCTGATCATTTTTGTGGCCCTCCTCTGGACCCTCTCCAACAGGCCCATGTCCTTCTTGTGTTGAGGGTTCCAGAGCTGGACGCAGTACCCCAGGTGAGGTCTCACCGGAGCAGAATGCAGGACCTGACAGTTGGCCGTGTTGAACCTCCTGAGGTTCACA
>VZZY01019353.1:944-37272 GCA_013400335.1 Eurystomus gularis
CTGGTGAGGGGTCTGGAAAGCATGCCTTATGAAGAGCAACTGAGGGAACTGGAGCTCTTTAGTCTGGAAAAGAGGGAACTGAGAGGAGACCTCATTGCTCTCTACAACTACTTAAAAGGGGGTTATAGCGAGCCTGGTGTTGGTCTCTTCTCTCAAATTAGTAACGATAGGACGAGGGGAAATGGCCTCAAGTTGCATAAAGGGAGGTTTAGATTAGATATTAGGAAGAAATTCTTTACGGAGAGAGTGGTTGGGCACTGGAAGGGACTGCCCAGGGAGGTGGTGGAGTCACCATCCCTGGAGGTATTTAAAAAATGAGTAGATGTAGCACTTGAGGCCATGGTCTAATGGCTAGAGAGATGTTAGGATGAAGGTTGGACTTGATGATCCTGGTGGTCCTTTCCAATCATTATGATTCTATTATTCTATAATTCCAAACTTGTGCAACAGTGATTTAGTTAAATTTTAAGCTGCATGTCAATTACATAATCTCTTCCGGGCAAGTTGTCAAACTGCTCAAACGGAGTTCTGTTCTCTCCTTCTTCAGGAGGAAAGGACTGAGAAAAAGAGAGTGAGTAACCATCACAAGAAGACTGAATGTTAGTAATTTAGAGATAGATAACCTTGTCATGCAGTAAAGTCTTGGAAGAATAGAGGAGATAATCAGAAGTTTGAATGTCTGCAGTATGTCATTACCATTCAGAGTTGTTTCCATCATTTCACTCAAACCTTAGAGGAATGCACCCCGCACTGATCACTATAATAATGTAGATAATCCATTACTAATATTGATATCACACTCTTGGCAACCCTTAAAAGGTGGGGGGGTTGTGGAGGTTTTTCCATGTCATAAGAGATCTCTTTCCCTGTGTACAAGATTTTGGCTCCCTCAAAAAAGGGAAAAGAGAAACAGGGTTGCCTGTATGTTTTTCATGCCTGCAGTCTCGCATTGCAAGAGTGACTAAATTTTGACCATAATATTTGAAGTCAACATCATACTAATGACTCCAGAGAGACTATATTACCTGCACCAGAGGAAGTACAAAGTTACTCTGTGGAAAGTAATTTAAATCAATACAAAATACCTCAGAATGCTCTGAGAGACTTTGTCTTCCAACCTGTTCTCTACTTTATTGATGTACAACTAAACCAAACTAAGTAGTACATCAATACAGAGTTTTAATTAGGATAGTGGGGCCTGAGGAGATGTCTGAGATCTTTTGGTGGGAGAAAAAACTATCAAGGAAAAAAACAGCTAAGGGAAGAATCGGTGTCAAGGGTATAACAAAAAAGCTAATAAAATCACCAGAGCTTGAACAAAGCAATAGAAGATAGTACAGGTGAAGATCAATGTCTTGAAGCAAACACAAGGGTGAAAATAGACTGGTGCTATTGACAACAATAAAACTTTGTGTTTCCAGTTATTTCATAGGTTGTTGAAATTTTTATATCATAAATGATAATGTACACCTAAGAAGAGAAAGAAAAATTGTTAATTGGAAGAACAGAAGTTTTTTCTTATAGTCTTGGATGGTAAGTTTTCTTCAGTAAGTTGTATCTGAAATCATAACTTATATTTGGATTGTAGAATTTCCTGTTTAAGGTAAAGTGACTGGGGTAAAAAGGGGAGAGAAATTTTTAAAAAATCTTTAAGTAAGCAGTTAACTAATAGTAAGGCTTCCAAATTACATCTACTGACAATAAAAATTACCAAGGTTTATTTGTGTGTGACAACAAACATGTTATGGACATTACTACAGTTACGTTGTCATTTGAAATAGTATTCCAAAATAAATAAATACATCATATAAGAGCTAATTCTTTAGTAAATCTACAGTGATTGCAAAGATGAATAGATTTGGGTTTAGACATGAATGGCATAATCTTAAGAGATCTATCCCTCCAAGCCGAATGGATTTCACATGCAATTTTGGACAGCTTCTTAAAATTTCTGTCTCCATCCTCTATTAGGAAACGTGCAAAACAAAATCAAAACTTCCCAATAATTATTATAGTGTCTGTTAGGAAGAAGCAGTGATAATAACATTCGTTAGTGTCTTTGATACGGTCAGATACTTTTGCCATACAGAAAATACAGACACAGTACGCAAGATGTAGTTTCCAAACCAACCACAGCTAAGGATGCCTTGAAGGTCCAGAGTTCTATTCAGCAATTAATTGCTCACGCAGTTAATGATTTGATGACTAACTGCACTTGGATGTTGTCACAATTTATTCACAGAATCACAGAATGGTAGGGGTTGGAAGGGACATCTTGAGATCATTTAGTCCAACCCCCTGCTAAAGCAGGCTCATCCAGGGCAAATTACACAGGAACACATCCAGGTGAGTTTTGAAAGTCTCCAGAGAAGGAAAATCCACAACCTCTCTGGGCAGCCTGTTCCAGTGCTCTATCACCCTCACAGTGAAGAAGATTTTCCTGATGTTGAGGTGGAACTTCCTGTGTTCCAGTTCGTGCCCATTGAACAAACACATTGAATTTCCTGTGGTCCAGGTTTGTGCTCATTGCCCTTTGTCCTATCACTAGACATCACTGAAAAGAGACTAGCCCAATCCTCTTGACGCTTACCCTTCAGATACTTATTAACATTGATAAGATGCCCTCTCAGCCTTCTCTTATTCAAGTTAAATTGTCCCAGGTCTCTCAGACTTTTCTCATGCATCAACTGTTGGTTAAACTGTAGATAGAACCAATGATCTTCTAAAATTTGGTTAAACAAGGTTATAGGATCCAAGAACCAGGTTACCTGTATCATCAAACAGTTTTAATTTTCCTTTATGGCAAATTAGACTTACCCAATGTCAGTCTACAACTGCAGATGGTCTGTGCCTAATAATTTATGAGATCATTATGCAACAATTAATTAGTGGAAGAAAAGGAGAAAAAATACGGCCTATAGTACGGAGGTAGTGATTTTTTTTGGAGGCTGATTTACAATCTGAATTCTTTTCATTAATCTCTGTCACTATCTAAAACCCTCTTCAGAGTCTTGTTTATATGGTGTTGTTAATTTCTAAACATATGGCTGTATAAACTTGAATTAAGGCAAAAAAGTTCCATTCTTTTCATTTTCAGTTTCCTTTTGTGAATTATTTCCTTAATTTTTCTTTTTCTTTTAAGTCAAAATATTTTTCTTGCAGACAGGACTGTATTGTGTATTGTTATTAGACTTCTGCTCAGAACACGGCAGAATAAGCGCACCAGTTTGGAGGATGAGGAATGCAGTAGGAAAGACAGAAGAGGGAAAAAAGCTCCAGTATAAAGTGAAAATACATAGAACAATAGCTATACATATGGTTCTATTTTAAACAATTTTGAGTAAAAATACTGGCTTAGTTGCAATAACAACTAAGTGAGGACTAAAATTACCTCTTTAAAGTTTATCTCGCTGAACAAAAAGGAAAAATAATTTAAAAAAAACCTTAAGGGAATTAATATGCTGAAATAGCAAGCAAAACCTCAGACATTTACATTTTCCATTACATTCACATTTAAAGCAATGCTGGAATCTTTCTCAAATCCATTCAACCAATGAAAGCCTAACACTGGGATTTAATCTGATTTTACATGTATCCACCCATGTTCTCCCACAGAGTATTTTGTATATTTGATGGTTTGTACAGTTTTTGGGTGGAGAAGCAGAAAATCCTTAGCTTAGTGAAAGAGTTATTTTTACTTTGTTTCTTGGTTCTCCCTCTTCTGTCCCACTTTATGGAGTCTTCTTTGGATCTTATGTTTCTTCTGTTTAAATGCCATCAAGGCCTTCATTCAAAACAGTTAACAATTTCACCAGCAGGAGAGTCTGACAGGCTGAACATCCAAAAAAGATTTAGATAAAGGTAATCTCAAATTCTTTTCCTGATAGGGTGGGGTTTTTTTAGAATAGAAAAAAATCAATTGTAAATCGATGAACGACAATAACACAAGGCCTTCTTAGCTCTGGCTGATCAGGAAACTGGAAGACATCCCTACTCATTTTTCTTAGCATCAGATTATCCTTTCTTTTGTGACATTCTTATTGAGACTCATTATATCTTGGAGCCAGGAAAATTATATTCTGTACAGTAGCGGCTGTTCTATGGACCTGGACTTTCTGCATTTTCATAGCTTGCATACCTACATACAACATTGGGAGATTGAACAAGATAATAGATTTGCATTTAATC
The DNA here is from genome assembly GCA_013400335.1 of Eurystomus gularis. Lineage (NCBI taxonomy): Eukaryota > Metazoa > Chordata > Aves > Coraciiformes > Coraciidae > Eurystomus > Eurystomus gularis. The sequence continues at coordinate 5,133 of VZZY01019353.1, forward strand.
GAATGAGTCTTCAACTACCTCATCATTTCCTCTTTTTCTCCTCTATTCCAGGTGCATCAGAAACAACAGCAGATATTTATCACATTGTCCTAGTTCAGCTAGGATGAGGTTAATTTTCACCAGGAGTTGGGAGGGAGCCATATCCAGGATGGACCTCTGAACCAGCCAAAGGGCTATTCAATACCATGATGATGTCATGCCCACGAAGCCAGGGTGGTCAGTCCAAACCGGGGTGCTCAGTCCAAGCCAGGGTTTGTTGTGTTTGCCTTGTGGTCTGTACACTTTATATCTTTTGTTTTGTACATTGTCTCCTCGCTGTTACTGTTACCGTTGTTCTGGCTGTATTAAATTCTCCTTATCTCAAACCGCAGGCTTTGTATTTTCCTCCTTCTCCCCTTCCCACCCTGGGGTGAGGGGGGCAGCGGTGACATTGTGCTCGAGTCCCAGCTGGGGCTAAACCACCACACACATACGTAGCAACATGTGGAATATTAGTAAGAGGAAACACAGTAATCGAATTGAGTTACCTAAGAAATGATTTTACCTGATTTTTTTTTGTAATAAAAAATGGACATATTTATGAACAGAGAAATTTAGTGTGAAAATTATTTTTTTAAACTGAGCTACTTTAGCTGGAAAAGATATACTCTTAAGCACAGTCATCTCCATGACAAACAAGTTTTACCACTGTGAATTCTGTTGCTTTCAACAAGTAAAAGTTGAAACGTGAGTTGTAATTGCATTCCATCATAATAGCAAAACATCATTAAATGAACCATCTCTGTTTTGCCTGCTTGTTTTTCTTTTCAGAAAGTATCAGAAACATTGCTAGTATTTTTTTACTGAAAAACGTTATTTTTGTGCCAAAATGAAACATGGTATTGCTTGAAAGGTCCAAAGGACTCACCTGATGAGGTGAAGTGTGTCCCCATGCCACAGTCACATCAATAATGATTGTGATAGAGAATGGAGGGACAAGCTGCCCCATGAGGGGGTCAAGATAGGTGCTGAGGGTGACTGTGCATAAGCATTGCTTTCACCTTTGATGTGCAGTCATGCGGGAGTTGAACAGGTGGGATACAGCTGCAGACTGACAAACAGGTCCATTGGCAACAAAGCTTTTATGCAAGTGTGAAATTTTAATGGGATCCCCCAGGAGGAAAGCTGGGGGCAAAAGGAGAAAGGGCTAGGATAGGAGCTATACTGTAGAGCCAAGAGACCCATCCACATGACAGGGATGTGTCTGGACACCAGCATTCCTACAATGCTTATGGGGCAGGGTTGGAGGAGGAGCCAGCTGAGGCTGGGCAGGGCCAGGAAGGATTGTTAGTGTCCTCGGGGCTCTGAGAAATTTGATCAGTCCGCATCTGTCAGCATCACATTGCTGAATCAATCTTATCATCCATTCAGCTATAAATATGATTAAAATGCTGTTTATGTGGAAGGTGGATTTTCCTCAGACCCATGGAGTTTTTCATTAGAACACTATACAGATGTTTAAAGTCAGGACACATTGGCAGTATTTTATGTTCTCAGTTCCCTTGCTAGCTAATGGATTTGTATTCAATCAAAGATAAACTACCAGAAAACAAACAAACAAACAAACAAAGCTTCACAATGTTTCAGTTTTCAATGAACACTTTAAAAATACTGTAATGAAAACCTCATGGACTTAAGATCATTTGCTTCTTAAAAGAATTAATAAAGGGAATTGCTTAGTGCAGTGGTTTGGCTGTTTTTCTTCTGAAAAAGCAGAGCTTCTGTCAGTTGCCTTATTGTTTCAAAAACGTAAAAGGCTGACTCAAGTTTGCTGCTCCATTGCCATTACAGGACTAGTTTTCAAGCTTGACTACATAAGATGTCTTTTTACTGCAGTAAGTAGATCAGTAAATTAATGCTTAAAATGATATTTAGGTGACTAAATAAGGATTTATGTCCAAATTTTTTATACTTGACTGCCTAAAATTAAGAAGGTTAAATAAATCCCTAGTTAAGAGACAGTTACTGAAACAGAAGCGGACTGATCTTCAAAGCTGGAAAAAAAATCAGTGAATGTCCCTGAAATGGTTTGGATATGCATGAACTTTGCAGGATTAGGCCTTCAGAAAATCAAGAATTTTGTTCTGCTGCCTATATTGGGCTCTTAATCTTATCTTCCCTAAGATATTTTTTGAAAATGATAGCACAAAATATGTAAATGCTGAAATAGGGCAATAATACGTAGTTGTTACAATGCAATAATTTTACTATTTTCTCATGACATGAAAAAGACATATGAATTCAGATTCATCTGTGGGTGGCAAATTTCACTCATACTCAGGCATAAAAAATGTAAGTGCCTTCATTAGGAATAAGCTGTCTAGTTTCCCATTATAGATAACAGAAGTCTAGTCAATATATTAACTGGAGTTTAGGTTTAAGTATGTTGACTAGATGTAGAGGTTTAGTTTAGCATAAGGTGAATTACACCTTAGCTTCCACACTTATCAGCTGTTTTGTCAGCAGTGAAGGACCTCAGGTGATTGTAACATTGCAGTCACCAATATTTAGTCAGATTAACACAGTCAAATCATAGTATTTAAAACTTGATCAAATTATTACTCAGTGACAATGGTGTGAAAAAAGATAGCTCCTTGTCAATGTATAATGTAATACTGGATCTTTTCCCTTTGTTTTATAACAGCTTCTCCAAATCAGCTGAAATAAAGTCCTTAAAGAAATCAACTTATGAATTTTTCTTCTTTTTTTTTTTTTTATGCAAGTGTACTCTCAGCAAGTGCTGAGCACATTTGATATTAAGAGGAACATGAAAAAAACACTATTCATTTGTTTAGATGTTTTCCCTTTTTACAACAGCTTTGTGATGTGGTCAGCATACTAGTCAGACATCATTTTCTATTCATCTCTGCACAATTGTTTGATTGTTAGATCTTGCCATGGCAGGAATTTGCTACTAGATTCCAAGCATGAAAATTGCATTTATTTGTCCTGTGTCCAATACTATAACAGCAAAATGGTGTGTTGTAGGGCTGTGATGAGCAACATCTATGAGGATAGAAAAGCCAGCAGTCGTTTTTGCCTTGGCATTTGATTTGCCGACAGAACAGGTGATCTCTGGAGAGCATTTATACCACCTGGCATTACTTTACAAGTTAGATAACTTCATCTTGTGTAAATGAGTGCTTTTATATGGTTAAGTTTTCATTCTAGGATTATCAGCTTTGTCTTCTGGTTGGGCTGTATGTGTTGTCATGTTGATGTACTGCATATTGTTTTTAATTTTTTCAAATAATATATCATCCTTTAGTCCACATATATCATGTTTTCTTTCCACATCACAAGGCATGGGCCAGAGGCATACTTCCAGTCCCTAGTCTCCATGATAAGCTCACAGCTTCCTTTCCTGCTGGCTACAATGGCAATATTCTGACAGGACAAATGCTGGTGATTAGGATTTTCTGCTTCTAGAAACACATTTTGTTCACTAGTTGTCAAAGAGCTTTCTGAAGGCAATGTACAGAAGAAAGGCATTATGAGGAGCACTGTTAACAAACCCAGGTCTTCACTGCTTAACTGGAAACACGTTTATGATCTCCTATTTTGACAACAGTTGCTGGAAGGATGCGTTTTCTCACAATGAGGTTTGCAGCCTGCTTATGGCAATATGTTGAATATTTGGTTGTCCGACAAAACAGTCCTCAGGTCACCAGCTCATGTCATGAGATTGCTAAACACTGTGAAAGAGAAATATCTTGAACAATATTATCTGCCAACAACAGAGGGTAGTTTTTAAGACCTTAAAATCTCAGTGCAAGAATAAACAGTGGGTGCTCCAATAGTATTTCAATTTTAGGACAATTCCGAGAAGTGAAAATAGCTTAAACTTGTGGGTATAAGTGCAGTGCAAATTCCATCTTACTGTTTTGCTACAAGCTGTCTGAAGAAGATACCTTATTCTTTGTGGTCAGAGGATTAAACTACATAAGAACTATAGGACACCACAAAGACTTTTACTTGGAAGATATCAATACGCTTTTCTCCACAACTGTGAGACAGACTAGATGACTGAGCTCAAATTCCTCTGCAATGAGCTTATCATTCCAGGATGATTCAAATTGCAGTTACTTGTGAGAAACAAGTATTTTTTGCAGTGTAGTACTTCTGCTTCAGTTTAGATATCAACAACAATATGAGATGAATCTGATTGTAAACAGGCCTATGTATCTTCGTGGACTAAGAGAGGAGTCTTGAAGACTGGCTCAGCTCTAAATACCTGCAATGTAGACACAGATCAGAAGAAATGTCATAGTAGAGGGCAGACCAGGCCGTGGGTTATCTGACATGATGTACCACTATTACATTTTCCACAGATATATCTGGGTGACTATTTTACTAGATCATTGCATGATTATTTTGCTTGCTAGTGAGTATCTTGAATGCTATACAAAAATAGTACAAATATAAGCAAAAAGACATTTGAAGCAGAGATCCAGGTTTCACTGCCACAATATTTGTGTGATTAACTTGTGTAAATGGTACTCCATTTACATTTATGTTAGGTCAACTAGATCTTCCCAAATAATAAATGCATCAAGAAATAGTGCATCAGTTTTTACCTCTGCCATTACTATGTAGTAGTTTCTTCCTGAATTTGACCGAGAATTTCCCTGTTAAATTTCCCTATCAATTTTTCAACAGCCCATTTTTACTTGTTATTAGTTACTATAAGTTACTATTTTTAATTCTTTATTTTCTAGATTAATCCCAAAAAGCTAAGAGTTGCTCAGCAATAACAACCTAGTTGAATCTGGATGTGTGAAACTCAAGCCCAGAGCCTCCTAGGCTCAGTGGCTACTCTTTGTGTCAATAGAAGCTTACAAAGAAATGCAGTATCCTCTAGTCTTCAAAATTAAGTATCTTTTCCTTACTGATGCATCATTACAGTTATTTAATTTTACTTACATTTTTTCAATGGGAACATGGGAAGTGCCATCATTCCAGTTTTGTAAACCATGTGATGGTTACAGCAGATCTTCTCTGAAGTGAATGATCTGTAGTTAAAGATGTCCAAAAATCTGGACCATGCTCCTTGTGGCCATCTGTGCCAACCTCTAAGCTACTACTGAAAAGGTAGGCAGCAACCCTTCCTCTAGGGGCTGTGTTTTTAATGAAAATCATTGTGATTGTGATTTATGCTGTCAGAGAGCATTAAATGTGCAAAGAGCATGCATGTCAGTTTAGCTCCCTTGGGTCCTGAAGCCTGGTTTTGGGCATCATAAAAAACTAAGGCTGGAGGGAGTCCTGAGCTGCTTGGTTCAGCCAAGATGGCAGAACCTCTAAATAGGTACATTGTCAAATTTGGGGCATTGACATTTTTTCTGGCACAATTTTGTTTGCCTGCAGACTGTTAGGCACCTAAATAGTTAGGTGGGAACTGCTGATCAGCTTTTTCAGCTTTCATTTGTAGATCCCAATTACTTCGTATTTTCTCTTATAAGTGGTTTTTGTACTGCCCCTTGAGTTCTTCAGAATACACCAAAGGATGGTCTGGTATAAGCCATTCAGTAATGTGATCTACTGCGAATTTAAAAAAAGAGAGAACAGTAAATATTACATGGAGTGGTTTTACATTTTTGTTTATCAATGGTTTAGAACTGAAAAAAAATCCTCTGTGGGGGATTGAGTTGAGTTCTCTGCATATTGGAGACAACAGTCTCATATAATCTTTGGAAATGTATAAAATATTATTACCAAATTAAAATATTTGATTTTTTTATTGTATAAAATGATGTATGGGAGCACTATATATTTCTGTGATTTTGAATTTGCAGAGTTGATTTGAAACCAATTTATAAGCTCTGCATTGGAAACTGTTCACAAACACAAATGCATTTAAAAAAATCAGTAGGCAAACTTATTTTTAAAGTTTTTATCCCAAGGGAAACTAGACACCTTCTTGGATTTCAAAATCCTGACAACGTTAGTGATGTTTAGATAGTTTCAAAGTATCTGACACTCTAAACCAATTCAATTATTCTACTTCTTTTGGATTATGCATTAAGAATTGCAGTGTAAGTGTTATTGGAAGAAAAGCACTTAGAATTTAATAAGATTTAATTCAGTGATTCATATCCACTGCTGTTTTGCGCTGATGATGAACAGGAGAACTTATCTTGGCTGAACGGCATGTCCTGAAAGGAAATTATTTGATCCTGCAGTGCTTTTCATGGTAAAGAAAAGAAAAGTTTCAATAACACTAGTTAGATGTTTCAATAATGGGTACTGTTGTTTTTTAAATATATATGCTCAGAGTAACATTTGCCATTTTTGTCCAGTAGCACAAGACTTCTCAAATAAGGTGAATAATTTCAAAACCAAAAAAAAATAACTAAACTGAGATGTTGCAAGAGGATTTTCTCGTCAGGCAAAGAATACAGTACATTGTATCATGGACATAAAATCTGTGCAAACCTCCATGCCTCAATTCTTCCCAAAAGAGACAAGCCTGGAGTTTAAAATAAATTCATGGGTAGAGAAGCTCCATTAAAAGTTTTGAGCTGAATGACTCTCCATACAATATCTGAACAACTTGCCAACGAACAGTGATCAGTCAAGACACAGAAAATAGCAAGATGGCAATTTGCAAAAATATCTCTCTGCCTATATAGTTTTAAAGTCATATCAATTTGCCAATAAAGGTAAAGTCTTAAAATTCATACTGTCTCAGATTCCATACTCTGATTATAAGAGTGTGAGAAAAACAAAGTAAAGAATCAGTGCTTTAAAATAGCATTGCAACACTCTCTGGAGGTTTTAAAATTGAGAGGCTTTAGACACATTACTCTCTTTTCTGCTATCAGTGCTAGAATGTCTACCAACGTGGTAGATATTGATGCAAATTAACCAAAGTTGTTTTGATCTTGTAGATTTATTAATACCATTTACTACCATAGTGATACTATTAATAGGATAACAAATATTTATTTATTTATTTTTAAATTTGGGCTCATATTTGTACTTAGCTGAACTTTTATGCACAAGAACAGTGGTTAATTGTGATGCTTCTTAGGAAATGTTTATCAGATAAATGTAGAATTAAATCAGATCAAAGCCCTGGACTGGAGGTGGAAAATAATGCCATAGTATCTTCAGCTAGAGTGGACATAAATCATAGTCTCCCGGTGCATAAATAATGAAAAGGATCTGCATCATTATATCCAGGTTCCTGTTATTTCTGAAAATCACAAGACAGAATGTCAGTTATATATTTAGCATACTGTAGGTGAAAATTCAGTAAGTTCCCAGTAGTCTATGGGAAGGTTGTTCTGGAATAAATTTATTGTTGCCTAAATTTTTTAATAGATAGTCTATATACATGGATTCTTACACCCATATTCAGGGTTAAATAAGTCTTCTTCATACGTGTTATTCTATATTTGTAAAGATCATCTGTATTCAGGTTCTCTCATATCTCTCAGCCTTCAACGAACAAGTGATCCAACAGGAATCTCATGATGCTCAAGGGAAGGAAAAAGCCTGAATTGAAAGAGTCTCTGCAGAAGAGAAAGTGGAGATCCTGGTGAACAAATGGACCAGGAGCCAGAAATGTTCTTTGGCAGCAAAGACCAATAGCTTCCTGGGACACATTAGGCAGGTTGAAGGAGGTGACCCCTCCCCTCTCTTTGGCATCAGAAGTGCTGTGTCCGTAGGACTTTTACTGGGCTCCCTAGCACAAGAGAGACAGGACATCCTAAAGTGAGTTCAGGAATGGGACATAATGATGATTAAGAGACTGGAGCACTTTTTTACATGAGGAGGAGCTGAGAGAACTGAAGAGGGAAGTACTCACATTCCATCATTAAACAACAACAAAAAAAGTCTTGTCTTTCATTTATTCTTTAGTTCTTTTTCTTGTTAAAATCAATATATCCTTACTAGATAATTATTTATTGGCAGCACTTTTGCCTTGTGAGAATCATATTTGAGAAGATTAAAAACTCTTTAATTGTTCCCCCACCCACAATTCAATAGCAATGATTGGTTGCATACATTTTTTGTGACCCTATAGATTTCTATAATGATTATATGAGCTACCATATAGTCTGATTTCAGAAACTGGCAGCCCATGAATCCCTGTTATAGACCCTCAGCAGTGTACTTTTTCCTCTTTATAACACATATGGCTATGATTTTAAAATACGACTTTTCATGTTGAAATGTGAAAAATTTGAAACCGTTGCAAGTCTAATGGTTAATAATTAAGCTTGACAGAAAATTATTTTTCCTTTAAATTGGCAAACTTTGAGATTTTTAATTTAGTCACCTCTTTAAATGGACCAAAAATAAACCAAAAATTTTCCTTCATGTATCAAAAAGCAGAAGAACAATATATTTATTGTGGATAATACATAACATTTTGGTTACAATATCATTTTTAATTTTAATTTTTAATTTACATTATGTTTTATCATATTTCAAAACTAATAATATGCTTAATTAACTTTGTTTAACATCTCTTTATGATATTCATATATTATTAAAATATTTCTGTGAAAAAGATTTTTTTAAAGGTATTATAGTAAAAGGTATTATTATAATATGAATAAAGATACCACTAAATTCAGAATTAGAAAAAAATAAGCTTCAGCTTTCCCACTGGATACCAGAGGTAATGTAAGCTTGCATTCCCATTTTATTGCTGATGTAGACCTTTTGTATAGCACTAAGTGAGCTACATAATCTCTTAGGCAACATTTCATTTGCAAGAAATGCAGTGACAGTTAATGAGCTGCTATTTGCTAGGGCTATGGGGCTGAAAGACACTTAAAAGCAGGACCACATCCAGGTTTGAATAAAATCTTAATCTGTCCTGGTTTGCCTAGGACTGGCTTAAAGTTGTCTTTTTTATTTTGTTTACAAATTTCCACTTTCTGTCTATGGGTAGACTGAGAGAGCAAAGCAACAGATTTTCAGGATGAAAAGGAGTCAATCTGAACATTAGCAGTTCATGTAGTCTGTATATATTAAAATGAGCAAATGTGTATGAGCAAAAAGTGAACCGTTAAAAGTGTTGAGGATTCAGGTAACAATATTTTCTCTTTATAGATAAGAGTGCTTCTTCCATTTAGGCTTCACATGAGATGAAAGCCCATCATATTTTGTACTTTCATAAGTCTTTAAATCAGGGTCAGTATAACATTCAGCATGCTTGGCTTTCTACTGGAGTAAACAAGAGAACTTTCCACTTTTCTTTCACCAGATCTTCGGAACCCAAATGTTTTAATACATGGTGCTTTGGTGGGATACGACTAAATTTTATCATGGTAAGCCCTCCTCTCAGTAAACTAAATTCTGAGCTGGGATCTGCTCTGGTTTCATTTTAGACTGTATTAATTTCACTTTAAAGGATATTTCATGTCTGAAAGTTAAAAATTTTTTTTCATGGCGTGATTTAAAAGTCACACAAAACAAACTGCAGCCAGTAAAATCAAATCAAGTACACTTTATTATGTAAAATGGACATCTTCTGCAGCAAGCTATTGAGATCAAAGTTTGGAGCCAATTTGCACAATATACAGTTCAAAACAGTCATAGGAAAGCCAGTCCTAGTTAAATTTTGGGATTTGTTGAAGGATTATCACATTGATCTGTTATTTTACTTCACTTTTTTTTAAAACCATATAATTAAATCAAATTAAACAATGGAGAAAAGAGAGACCAAAGGACATTAGGTTGTATATGTTAACATCTCAGCGCTATTTAACATACAATATGATTTGCAGACAAATGCAGGGTTAATAAGGAGAAAACAATGTGAAACAGCCAGAAGCACTATACACAGTACTTTTAAGCGAATACAAATCAATGTAAAACTTAGCCATCTCTAACGAAAAACAAGAGTCTGAGCAGGAGTTCTTTAAGTTGGTATGAATATTTTTATTGACTACAGAAAGATTTTAAACATGCCTCATATTATTATTTAGTTTTTGTTTTCTGATAGTGCCTTAGGGTGCAGTTAGGATCAGTGACCTCTATTGTGTTAAATATTTTACAGATAAGACAGAAAACACAGTTCCTGCCCTTAGAACTGGACATTTCACCTTTGATATTCAGCTAAAATTTTGCATAATTTGGAATGACATAGAACGCAACAGGAAACAAATTTAATTTTAATCCAAAGGTTGAATATTCTTCTTCCTTACTCTAAAATTAATGAAGCTACTACAAATTTATGCAGAGCATGATGAAAAAATGGTTATATAAAGAAGAAGCCACATCTACTTCTAAGCAAAATGAGACAGGAATAAATGTTGACTCCAACATAAATCCAAAATGCTGCACAGCACTAACCAAATTTAAGCAGAGTTAGACAAAACCTATTGTGCTCTGGGTTTGCAAGAAGTGTGATTGGTTCTGCAAGAAAGTTAATTTGGGAAGTATCCCAGAGGGAGTAATGAATGGGAATCTTTGCAGCTGTTCTATTTAATGTACTAGTGGCCACATTTTCCTCCTGGGCACACAAATATAGGGAAAATGCATTGTGGGACTTCAACTGGAGAGGAACAAATGTTTCCTGTCTGTGACACAGTGCAGTATCTTTCCAGCTATGAAACTTCCCATGGCCATGTAGTATGTCAGCTGGCTGATCTCCTGCATCTTGGACTACATCTTAAAAAGTTAGAGAAAAACTGCAGCTATATGATGGTAATGTAGGAGCTGGCAGAAGCACAGCAAAGAGACAGGAGGGTAATGCCTGCAGGAAACCTTGGTGTAAAATGGTATCCAAGAACAACCGTGTCTTTCTGTCTCCATACTGCCATCACTCTCCCAGTCATGGAAGCCTGAGAAACCTTAAGACCATCAGCCTCTCCAATCACAATTATGGTACATGACACTTTCAACATCACAGAACATTCTGGCTACAAATGCTGCTTCAAAAGCTATTAATGTTACCACATTTTCTTGTTTGTTGCATGAAAAGTTCACATGCAGATAGCATGTTATAACGACAATCCTCTGTTCTCCAGGGACATCTATCTCTTCTTTTCCTTTTAACACTGTCTGCTTGGCAAGCTTGCCTTTATGAATAAGGAGCAAGGTGAAAAATACCTATAACACCCCTGCCAAGTAATTTTTTATTCTCTTTATCAATTATTTCTAACTTGAATTTATTTCTCTTTGGAATTTTACTTTCCTAATTAGGCAAATGCATGTACAGGTTTTTCACTTGTTAGACAAGATGTAGAAGAGAATAACCAACAATATGTGCCTGGAAAAATAATTGATCATAGGTTGGTAGTAAGATGAAAGTTTAGGTGATGGTGTAATATGGATGTTCCACACATGAAGTACACATGTAAACACCCAGTGTCTTAGGAAGACTACTTTTACCAGCTAATTCTGAAAAAAATACGTTTTGTTGATGTGTTTGGTCTTACAATTTAAAAATATGTCAAACATTTTTGGTACTATATTATAATAATTGTAGTCAATATTCAACAACAAATGGCATCAGAGATATATTTCCACTTACATCTATAGTTACAGGTTATCAGCTACCTCAGCCATAAGTAAATTATTCATATTTCCCTATTTATAGGATAACATTGTACCAACGTGGATGACCTCAGCAAATACCTTTATCTCAGCATCCGTACTGCACTAGGCTTCTGCATCAATGTGCCCTTGAAGCTCGAATCCTTCATATTTCAGCAGAGTATACAAGTAAGAAGTTTTGGGCTTGCATTGACACAACCTTGAATTATTATTTCAGGTGAAAAGAGCAGGAAGGGGGATAATTTTCACAGTATACAAATAATAATAATGATTATTTATTTAAAAAATCTCAGAATAAACTGAAATTGTGTTGAATTTTGAAAGTGCCTTGTTGAATCAATGGCATTACTCTCCCTTACTTTCTTCTTTTGGTTATGAAATTTATTCCAACTTCAGTATCTGGCATATTGGTATAGTTAGTTAGGGCATTTTGAATTTTCCACAGGTTATTAATTTGTTTCTAACCAGACCCTGTCATACTTTCCATTTCCATTTGAATTCTTGGTGCCAAATCCTCTGTTGGCAATGAACGCTCTGTCTAAAGCCTGTTGAATTCAGTGGAAATTGTACTTTTTATTTCTGTACTGGGATCAAAGCTGATATACCTTACTATTTCCTCTTACAGGCACTAGAACAATCTCCTAGTTGAGTGCAGACATCTGCTGGTGAATAGAAATGTATTTGTCAGGTGAATCCACCAGCTGCACCACACTATAGAGAGCAAGCAGGTAAGACTGGATAATTTTAGGAAGTTAAGATGGCTGTAGACAGATCTCTACATATGTTATCTATCGTCCAAATCCAGTAGAGCAATTCCTTGTTGAGTGTGAGAATATAGCAATGTGCAAATGTTTCATAAATTCAGGGATATGTTTTCATTGGTTATACCACATGAGGTGTTTGGGTTTTTTATTTTAAAGTCTAGGAAGTACTGGCTGTCATTATGTCTTTATACTAATTACAGCTGGCTAGATAACAGGAATTCTATGTCATGGGGGAAAAAAAAAAAGGAAAAGAAACAAAAAAGAAGAAAAAAATACCCACCAAACCCCAACACCAAATCTCAGGTATCACAGAAAATTATTTGGTTTTTTTTTTCCAACGGCATCCCAAAAAAACAAACAAACAAATGAGATACCCTCCTACATTCCTCCTTCTTCCCCACTTCTCAGTCAATAGCTCTCTGGTTAAGCCATTTTTTTGGCATATGAGAGACACAAGTTTAAAGCCCCTCCAGAAGGAGTGCTTCCACCAGAGGAGTCCACATCTGCAGTGCAAAGGGCTGCACAACTGTATGCTCCAGAACCAGTCCCAAGACATGCATAGTAAATTGCCCCCACATCCTCAGCTGTGTAACATGAGAGGGGTGGGAACAAAACAATTCTTTCCTGCTTTACAGCCAGGGTGCCAGGGGAAACCACTGAGCTGGTGTGAAGCTGTGAGGTGTTCTAGTGACATTTTTGTGAAAACAGACATTTTGCCACTAAAATTTACAGTTGACATTTCATTGCTATTTGATAGAAAAACAATTTTGTTGAAAAATTCCTTTTCGTTTTCACATCACACTTTTAAACTGTTAGTGGGACAGCAATCTGAGCAAATGATCAAAGTAAAATCAGTGAAATAAGCCTTGAATCAAAGGAAAATCATGAGCAAATAAGGGAGATTTTTCTTAAAAATAAGGAATAGGAAGTCAATGTGTCTTCTGCTCTTAAATCTTCTAGTCTTTGTGATACCTCTACCTTAAATCTTTCTTCAGGTCAACTTTCTATCATTGGAATGTTGCCACTACCAATGACGATCAATTCACTAGGAAATTTTATTCTGTTGCTAGGAAGTAAATGTGGTAACCAGGATGCTATAAAACAATATGTTTATGATAATTTCCTTAAAGCATGATATTCAAAGAAGTTAATATTGTGTGCTCACATGGGAAGTCCATGAACATTCTATAACAGAATAGTGTGAGAAATTCATCTCCAGAAATGAAACTGCAACATTTTCTTGCAAAGTAATTACAGAAGATGAAACATCTGAAATATTGTCAGGCAAATTAATGTGTTGGCTCATATAATAGGTGATTCTGAGAATAAAGTGGATGACATACAGGAGAAGCCTTTGGAGATCAAAAGAGACATCTATGAAGATAAGCCCTGTTATAGATATAAAGATTCTAATTCAGGTGCCATAATTCTCTAAAAAATCTCAGACAGTGAAGATTTAGTGTTCCTCTAGAGAAAGAAAACAACTGCATGGGAGATATGCATGGTAGTTTGATACTTCTCTTTCTTATCCCGTGTCTAGCAATCATATGAATCAAGAATAAGATATTATTGAGACAGAATGGAAGCTTTTTCACAAGCACTCTGCAGAAATGCCAATAACTTCACAGGTATGGGGCAATAAAAAGATCACATGCAACTTCTGAGTCTAATCTCTTGACCATTTTGCTGAGTACTGTGTGAAAATGGCAATTGTTTGTAGTTAGAATCTCGCATGGTCTTATGGGAGTGCCAGGACTATTTATGTTTTAAGCTTTATTGTAGTATATAGGATTTTTGTTTCCCTGGAAGAATCTTGGGACAGTGCTTTGTGGCTATGTACTGTTAAGTGGAATGTCTAAATAAAAGTATTATTGTTAGACAGAAATAATGGAATATCTGGTTTACCATATAAGGATTTCTTTTATTCTCTCATTTTCAATAGTATTGTAGCTCAATTTCCACTTTCGTGTTTGTATTTTTAAATCTGTAATTAATTGAGAATTCATTTTATTGTACATTTGAGTCTAATTACTTCTTTGGTGGGCCCAATCTGGAATTTAGACATCTAAGGGCTTGAGCATATCCACCATTGTTTGCAAACACAATTGCAAATGGGCAAGTGAAAAGGTGGAGTTCTCTTTAGAAATTAGCCCTTCTACATTATCTACTTATTTATATAATACATCTTGAGCATTCATGTGACAAATGTGAATCCTGCATTTCCTCTAGAGCAAAACTCTGGTTCACTTTTTCACCCTACATTCAGAATATCTGGAGAGGCAGACATTTGCACCACTTACACTTGCAGGAGTCTCTGGTATTATGGACACACTATGCCCTGTTAAGAGACTAGAAATTACCCAGGAGCATTTTCAGAGAATGACCATGCAGTGTTTTCCATGACAATTACATTTCAGTCTCACTGATATGATTCACACTCTGATATTTCAGTCTGTCTGTCTGGAGCCAAGAATAATTTTTAACTTATATTGTCAATGATATCTTCACAACATGGAAAAGATAGGATAATCAAACATAAATTATAGCCATTATAACCTGAAGACTACATTTTTTTACAAGCAGTTACTAGTTAGTTGACAAACTAAGTCCAGAATTTAACCTCTATTCCCTATTCATTCCTTACTGGAAGAAACTAATAAATAAGAACAAATTAATGTTCTCTCTAATATTAGTCTGACAGTCTTGACCTTCTACTGCAAAAAACCCAATATATACTATTAGATAGGATAATAAATATATCTTTTGCTTTAACTGTATTCCTTTTTACCCAGTATCTCACTATAAAACCCACTGAAGCATCATTACTTGAGGAATGTTGATGAGTCATTATCTTTCTGGCAGAATGTATCACCGACTGGGTCATTGTAAGTCCTGGAATGGGTTAAATGGTCACCCCACAAAAAATAAAAAAGAATCAATACACAGCCAGGGTGTTAGGGCCAAACAAGAAACATAAGGAGACCTTAATCTGAAGACCTGTTACAAAACCAAGGCAAAATAGTTTGGCAAAATAGAAAGATTTTGGACCACTGCTCTAGCAGAGAAAGAAAGAAAAATAGGAACTGTGTTAGACCAGACTATATTAATCTTCTAAGTACTAGAACGGTCCTTGAAACTCTTGACACCTTGCGAAGAATTATCTTGTCATAGTAATTTTTTCCCTCCTATGTGAATCTAAAGCGATAGCATGATGGTGGAGGTTTTGGATACTTTCCTTGAAACAACTATGCTTCTCTCAGGAGAAGAAATGTGTTCTTATTGCATCTCGTTAAGCCATGAGCACACTTACTGTAGGAGATAAAAATCGATGTTAAGTAATCAAGAAGTATTTAATTTTTTTTTTTTTTTTTTTAATTTTATTTTGAAAACAATAGCACTTCTTCAGTTCCACATACTTCTAAGAAATATCTCATGGAGGCAGAAATAAGACTGGAAACATCAAATAATAGCATAAATATGAGATTATCAGAGCTTGCTTGGGTATCAAAATTCTTTTTCCAGAACCATTACTGACACAAGTGATAGTATCAGCTAATAATTTTTTGTTTCCCTAGAGCTGTGGTAACTAGTGCTGTATGACTTTAAAGTGCATAGATATCCCAAACAGTTGATAAGTGTTCTGTTTAAATAAAAAGTAGAAGGTTGTCTTAAAATAGATTCTCTGGGAATACTTTTTCTTGGCTGAAAAATAAGGCCGAAGGAACTGACAGATAGAAGAATAAATCCTCTTTGTGGTTGACTCACACAATATTCAGGTCAGATTTAAGGTTCATTTTGAGAATGCAAAGAGTTTCAATCTCACCTTTTCTTCCTCCAGACCATGTATTATTTCATGATATGAAGCATCACCTTCAGATTTATGTGCTTTTTAAGTATGGGTGGGGATGTTTTAGTGTGTGATAACATGCAGTTTAAAACTTAGTCTGGACAGCAGCAGAAATGCTAAGATTAGGAGCATCTGTTGAATAAGTTTATTTGCTAGGTTTCCTAGGTTTCAGTGCCTAGCAGACAATAATACATAGTTTCCAATTTCATTATTCTAGTATACTGATTTTTTTTCTTCCTATTTCCCTCTTAGCTTCTTTGGTCTTTCTCTGCTTCCTTGAGTAGCTCACCATTTAAAATTTCTGAAGTGGAAGAAAAAAGGATGGCTGCTTGTCTTGCACAGCTGCTGAAACTAATAGTCTTGTCTTTTCCAGACAATGCTTTGTCCTTTTGGTGGCCTGACTCTTTTAGTATGGACTTCCTTGAATAATTAACTAAGGATTGTGTACTGCACAGGAATGCACTGGATGTACTGGGTGTAATTTGATCAAGTTCGATCAAATCAGCTATTAGAATGATAACTGCTTCCAAAACCATTTGTTGCACTTTTGAGCTCAACTCAAACTGTGTGCCTTCAAGCTTAACACACTTTGCTGTCATCTCTCACTGTCACTAGCTTCCTACACCTTTTTGCTAATGTGGCATATAGGAAAAATATCTAAGTAACAGCCTTGAAGTTGAGCAGAAAGAGGAAGAAAGAAGTCCATGAGTTCATCCACTTGTGTGGAACTCTGCAGCTTGTTCCTTCTCTTCTTGACCGAGTACATAGAAAACAATTATCAATTAAAATCTTGCTTCTGGTATTGTGTTAAAAATATATATTACAATTAGACATCAGTGAGTAAACCACTGGTCTAAATGGCATGAGGTCAGTTTCACATTTTACATAGTTTGCATTTGACACCCTTGCCTAGCATATCTATTAAGTGTAGCATGAATAACTTTGACATGGCAACATCTTTACCATATTTCTTTTAGGACTTGGATTGCACCAGTGTACACATTTGCTATCTTAGAATGAGGCTTCTTCCAGTTGTTTGAAGAAGGCCGTATATACTTCTTCCTTATCAGGAGATCTATAACAGATACTCATCACAATAGCACCCATGTCAGTCTGCCTGCTAGTCTTTACCCATAAGCTCTTGACTGACTCCTGCAGGCATCATGGAGGCAGACCTTCATGCATTCCAGCTGTTCCTCCTAAAAGGCAACTCTCTCTTTATGCCTTCCCAGCCTCTCCTTTTAAAAAGCCTGTATCCCTCCCTGAAGCATCTGAAGTCGTGTGCACTGTTCCACATCTTTGTGTAGTCTCAATGTAGTTGTAATGGCAGAACTGTAAAGAAAAGGAAGATTGGAGGGAAATGATTTCTCTAACGACAAGAAAGAAAAACAACCTGGCTTAAGGCAATCTCTTGCTTTACTTATTTATGTGATCAAAATAAGATTTCAAAAATGGAAACAGCTAGTGCCTGTTTTGTATTAGTATGACAGGTTTAAGATGTAGGGAGTGCAAGGCTTTGGCTTAAAACTGACTGGCTGATGAAATTTGATAGCCTTGTAATAGAATTTTACAAGACTTTGCAGAGGTATATACTATAGAAATGTGACTCCATGCTGAATAAGCTCTTATCCCCCATTTTTTAATACCAATGCTGTGCAAACCAAGCTCTGAAATGTATTTCTTAACTAGAAGATTTACTATATTTAGTTTAGGTGGAGGTTCAAGCATGTGGGAATTTTTCAGTTCAGTTTCAAATTTTTCAGTTATTTGAACCAAATTAACTGGTAAAATATGCATTTTACAGATAATAAAGATGCTTGTATTTTATCTTTTGAAAATTGCCTGGAAGAGATACAGCTGCACTGCTTCCTGCTTTCTTCTTTTTATGAGCAGTACTGTCTTACTCCAGTATTACCAAAACAAGTAAAATTCATTTTTATTAATCAAAGTTCATTTAAAGAGTATTTCAGCTGCGGAGATAAAAGACCAAACTGAGGCTAATGCAATCACTTTTGAAAATGAAACATGACATATACAAAATTATTTTCTGTTGGCATAGCACAATTCTTTTTTTTTTTTTTTTCCCCTCAAATCTAATATTTCGTGTCCATTCCAAGCAGGTTCTTCTAGAGAGCACCACTGAAATAAAAAGAACTTGGTTTTTTATTGTACAGTGGTTTCTATAGCAACACACTAATGTGACGAACATAAGGTAATTAGGGACAATGAAAGAGATACTTTGAGTGACTTTGAAATATATTAAAATGTAAAACAAAATGCAAAATACTGTAATACAGAAACTCTATTCCTGATTAATGCATTCTTTTTTGTGTTTCACAGCATTAGTAAATGTAAAGTATAAATAGAGAAACAATAGTAGCAAGCAAAACTGAAATTCTTTATATTTAGATAGATATATACACAAAGAAAATATTTTAGAAATAATATTTGCATATAAAAATTAGTCTTTATCAAAACTACTGCTAGGAGCAGTGTTTTCCACAAAGAACAGTATAGTACCTATTAAATGATCAATAGACAGAAACCTCACTGATCTGGACATTTTCGTATACACACATTAATATAGATGTATTATATAAATGCACACATATGTCAACAGCTTTCTTATAGGAATATCTAATACAAAATAGGATACAACCACCCAACACTTTTTCCTTCACTTGACTGTTTTGTAAACTTCCACTGCGCTATACATATTTAGCCATATTTGAAGACAATGACAAAACTTCATTCACAACAATGGGAAAAATAATAAAGAATAAGGAAGTCAGATTTCGATTCCCAGGGAATATAGGGTTGGTACGTATCATACAGAATGAAATTGTTGTTCTACAGCAAATGTTTTTTTCATGTACAGGAAGTCTTTTGTAGCTCTACAGGACCAATTGGTTTCCATTGTCTGGTTTCAGATTCATGACATAAGGAAAAATTACTGGGGACTGCAAATGAGAGGCATTACTTACAATTAACATATTGGTAGAAGCTCAGGTATATTCCCAAAGCTCTGAACTTCCTTACTTTTGTCATAAAACCCAGAGAGAAAATCATGACGGGAGGGTTCAAATAAACTCAAAGGACCGTGAAAGTAATTTATATTAATGAGTTTTGACTTCTCATTGTTTAGATACTTGCATTACTAGTTCTCACTAGTGTAAAGGGATATAAGTTTTGGAATGAAACTCTATGTTTAAAAATATTATTTGTTTCTTAGCCTTCAGTAATGTGACATATATCATACCTACAACAGTGTTTATTTATCACAAAGCTAAGGCCAACAGTCTTTAAGATACCTAACAACTAATCTGAACAAAAAAATCAAAGTCACAGTTAGAGATCCTGAATACTAAGGTTCGGATAAAAAATCTGAATCCTAAACAGATTAAAAGATCATGCTGCCTTTTCTTGGCCATCTGCCAATAATTTATAACTTTAAACTGCAACAGACTACAGATCATTTGTTGTAAAAATGTGTTTCTACTCCTCCCTGAAGTTTTGCAGATGGGGAACAGGTATGTGAAGGCTGAGAATTTTATGATGAGTATTTAGCTTTCCTTGATATATATATAAGATATATTTGTCAGAGCTTTTTTTAAGCCTGGCTTACAAGGTGGGTCAGCTAACAAATGCCTGTCCAGCTGCTCCTTCTGTCTCTTCTCCTCCTCCTCAAGAGGACAAGGGGAGAAAATAAGACTAAAAAGTTAATAGTTCAAGATAAACACAGGGAGTTTAGTAACCTGGTATGACAGACTTGACTTGTGGAAAACTAATATAATACATTGCCAGTTAAAACAGAGTTGCATGGTGAAAAATAAAGACAAATTAAAAGAACACCTTACTCCTGCCCCCTATTTTTTATAAGGCTCCACATCACTCTTTCACTCCAAGCTCATCTGCACCCTCCTTTACAGCCTGAGAAGTACAGAGGGTATGGGGATGCATTCAGTTCATAGCTGTTCCTCTCTGCTACTACTTCTTCTTCACACTTTCCCCTGCTCCAGTGTGAGCCCTTCCCATGTCTTTCAGGATAAACCTGCTCCAGCGTGGTCTCTCCACTGCTCACAGTTCCCAACAGAAAATACCCACCTACTGTGGCATGGTGGATACCTGGTCCACCATGGACTTCTCCACAGTCTGTAGGGAAACACTTGCTTCGCCATGGTTTCTCCTTCAGGCTGAAGGGGAACCTCTGCTCCAGTGCCTGGAGCATCTCCTCCTCCTTCTTATCTGACCTTGGTGCTTTCACTGTTCTGTCTCACATCTCTTCTGTGCTTTTCAGTGTTTTGGCCCTTTCTTAAATGTGTTATCGTAGAGGTGCTACCAGTTGGCTGATGGACTCAGCTGTGTCCTGGCTGGAACCATCTGGGTCTGGCATGGGGCAGCCCCTGACCTCTCCTCAGATAGACCACTGCAGCCTCCCCGCTGGCAAAACCTGGGTATGCAATACACATATGCACAAAAAAAGTTGCTAAAAAGACTTTAAACTTCCATTGTAATTTTGCACTTAGGCTTCAATAGTATCTCAAACACTGAACATCTGGCAGTAAGACTGAAAGCTTCTGAGTTTGATATAGCCATGTTATTTAAAGACACTGTGAAGGCATGACATCAGTCCACAGTGGTGAGTCTGATCTTCCTACCATGTTTATTCCAAAGGCTGCCCTTTAGCTTGTGGCTGCAGAGCTATCGGAGTAAGGAAACAAAGACCCTGATGGCCCTAAGTATAAATACCATTCCTTTCTGTGCCCTTGGCTTCAGACGCTGATATGTTTTAGCCATGTTACCAATGATCTGTGTACGGTTAAGAAATAGTTCAATTACTCATCAGGAACAAAACTATAAATAATTTTTTCAAGTCATCTGAAAACATCTGCCAATAACATTTATAAGTGTATCTCCCATATGTACACAAATACCATAAACTTTACAAGGGGGTGTGTGCACGGGAAAAAAACCTGTCAGCCTTCTAACCAATGTTATCAGTTGATTTGGGGAGGCTGGAAGGTAAAGTGCTTCAGAAATGAAACTTAGAATAGAACATGATGGTTTTACAGCATGCAATGTATACAACAATTGTTTTCACAGTAAATGTTGTAGCTGTACTCACAAACAGCAGCACTATAAAACATGGTCTCCTTTCTCTTTTTCCTTTTCCATCTTTCCTACTTTCTTAATTTCTTTCCTCCTTCCTTTCTTTTGAAAGTACTGGATGAAAATCCTGAAAAATGGTATCCTGAGTTTATCACATCAATCAAGAGCAATTTCTGCATGAAACCCGAATAAACATGAACAAAAAATATTGAAAACATGCAATTAATGCCTTATAAAATTCATATTGACCTTCTAGTCAAGCTAGTTTCTTCTGACTCATCCCTGATTGCTAGACTACTTTTTCTTGGGAACAGTGAAATCCATCCTTTGCCTCACATTATAACCTTCTGTGAAATCTTTCTTAATCTCATTTTTCTCCTGCATTAAGCAGAGAAAACACAAATGCCAGCATCAATCTTGGCACCACACACCCAAAGAAACAGTAGACACTGACTCAGGAAGGATATTGCCAGAAGATATTTCCACCAACTGGAAAGCAGCAGAGTTGCCATTGCACACTCAGCACTAGAGGGTTAAACAAGTGTATTGATCATTGGAGTAATTTTACTGCTACATTTCACATAAATTATGAGCAAAGTAGAATCTACTGCTTGGCCTAAGAGTGCCCAGGAACATGTTGTGCATATACATGAACACATTATGTAAATGAAGTAGAAATGGTATACAAAAATAATATAGTCATTATATATGCAAGATATCATATAACAATATGCCTTATATCAATACCTAATAAAAACATGTTATACTTTTCTATTTGTAATATTTATTAATATTGTGTATTTGTACATACACTTCCAGAGAAAACAGAACATCTTCTGAAAGATATGGACTTGGTAAGAATTCACTAGAAGTTGGCACAGGCTGGATTTGCAGCAACTGTAAGTCAGTTCTATTCATCTGATGCTTTTTACTCTGTTTAATGTATATATCCTTAGCTAAGAAACAATTTTTTTCCTTAATATTGCCTTTCTCTGTTACTATGGACCCCATGGAGAAATTTCTTCAGACTCTCTGGTTCTTTTGCAAGTGCATTCAGGTCAGCGACTGATACTTTGTTTATGATATAGATTTTGTTTGTGAGTAAAAAGATGAGACTGTTTTTTATATTTCCCATTAACTTCATGCTCTCAGCTCTATTTCACAAGAAATTCTGCTTTTAAAACCCCAAGGTCTGAAAAACTAGGTAAGAACTTACTCATAGTTACCATGTGTTTAATTTCCTCTCTTTTTTTCTGATGTAAAGAGAGAATCTTGTGAGAATAAAATTGGTCCATGATGCAGCTCTCTATGTACACTGAAAAAAATATCCTTCTTTCCCTATATAAGCCCATAAGGCATCAGTGTCTTGAACATCAAATATTATTCTGATTATTCCACCTCCCAAGGTGACACAAGGACAGAGAGACAATGGAATGGCAGAAGGCAAAGAGAAAGGTAAGGTAGATAACTGGAAGTACAGGATAAGTAAAGATAACATTAAATGGCATAGCCTGAATAAAAAAAAGAAGAGTAAAAAGGGAAATCTGATCCTGGACTGCTAAATCAAGAAAGTTACAGAGAATTTGTATCAGAAATAGTCAGTATTTCTTCAAATGCAAGAACCAGCACGCACACAATGAAATTTGTAAGAGAAAAAAAAAAAGTAAAAAGAGTATTTTTGTTTCACATAATACATTTCACATGCTTTGAGTGTCTTAAGTCACAAAAATAGAAATTAAATTTAAAGGGAATTAATGGGGAAAAGGTGATTCACCACTACTAGTGAATCACTGGGAGAGCTGGACTTTCTGACAGTAGATCTCTAGGCACCATGTGCTGTTGTTCTGGACTTTCCTGGATGGTGTGCTAGACAAATGTCCCAGTCCTAATTTAAAGTCTGTTTTGATCAAGGCCTGAAATTCATATGTGAATGACTGTGAACCTACACAAGCTACTTTTTCTTTTGAGTATCTAATGTTACCAGATATAGTACTCCTTGTTCTGAGTCCTAACTGATGGGTCACTGTTTTTCACAGCCAGGGATGCCTCCTACTTGGTCAAGCAATTTTTCTCCAGAGCTCAGCACACTGAGTAAATAAAGAGTGCCTCTGAGACATATGTACCTCTGCCTTAGAGGAAAGGGCAAAGTCAATGGAGAAATGCTTTTGACCTTAAATCAGAACAGTATAAGGGCTTGATGGAATTATATTTCCAAAGATTTCAAACTATAAAGTCAGATTACTGCATATAAAATTGCTAACATTTGAAGTTGACCTAGAGACAGGATTGTCTGCTTAAAGTCCAGGCACCTCGTGGAACAAAAGCTATTATAAGGATTATACCTATGAACATTACATCATTCTGTTCTCAGAAGTCATATCACAACCGTCACCAAACACACTTTGGACAAAGTGTTTCAGAAACCTTCCAGCCATAAGAGAACTTTTGCAATGTTTCAAGTATTGGCTCATTTTTATGTAGATCCACAAAAGCAAAATATGGCAATTAGGCTGGCATTTATTAGAATCTCAGCCCTCATACTGTGTTACACCTGTCAAGAAGAAGACCCTGACCTCAAGGAAGTACATGTGAGTTTTGTTATTGGCTGAAATTGGTAACAGGATTTACTCAGTCTATGTTCTGAAAAAAAATTACAAATTCAAAAGACAAGGAAAATACTCTTCAGAAGGAAGATAGTACTTGACAACACCAGTGGCAGTTTGAAACGGATGAATAGGTTAGCTGCCCTCATTCAGGCTAAGCAGAGAGGTCAATGAATTCCTTTGTAACACTGACACATTTTGAAAGAGGAAATTGTCGTCTTCAAAATGGAACCACCAGTTCAAGGTTAGGGACAGCGAGTGAAAGAATTTTCCCTAACTGGAATTACCAGCTGTCATGGTTGGAGCCTACCCAGCCAGCAACAAAGAACTACTCAGCTGCTCGCTCACTCTTAACCACCTCTGGTGGGACGTGGAGGAGAAAATACAACAAAAGGCTCAAGGGTCAAGACAAATGTTGCACGGTGACAGCACAGGCAACAGGTGACAGCAGCCTAACACAGACGAGCCAGGAGCTTCTGAGGAAACAGGATTCAACAGGGTAGTGACCATGAAACAACTTAAAGAAATAAAGGGGTGTCCCTCTAGGAAGATGACACGACCAGCAGCACAGCTGAAGTGCCTCTACACAAATGCACGCAGCATGGGAAACAAGCAAGAGGAACTGGAAGCTACTGTGCTACAGGAAAACTATGGGGGTATGGCCATCATTGGAACGTGGTGGGATGAATCCTATGACTGGAGTGTGGCTATCAAAGGCTACAGGCTATGTAGAAGGGACAGGCGCAGCAGAAGGGGTGGAGGTGTTGCCCTCTACATTAAGGAATGGGTAAACTGTGAAGAGCTGCCCCTGAAGAACAGCCATGAGAAGGCTGAAAGCCTATGGATAAGAATTAGGGATCGTGACAACAAATGGAGCCTTGTGGTTGGGGTTTACTATAGGCCACCTGATCAAGGGGAGGCTATTGATGAAGCCTTCTTACTCCAGCTCCAAGAGGCATCACACTCACAGGCTCTCATCCTGCTGGGGGACTTTAACCACCCTGACATTTGCTGGAAAAGTAGCACAGCAAGCTGTAGGCAATCTAGGAGATTCCTGGAGTGCCTGGAAGACAACTTTCTAAAACAAGTAATAGACACCCTACCAGAGGGAATACAATACTAGATCTAATGGTGACCAATGCAAGTGAACTCACTGGGGACATCAAGATTGGAGGTAGCGTGGGCTGACAGGGGTGAGAAAATATAATGAAAGGCTCATGGGTTGAGATAAGGACAGGGAGACATCACTCAGTAATTACTGTTACGGGCAAAACAGACTTGACTTGGGGAAATTAATTTAATTAACAATCAAATGAGAGTAGAGGAATGAGAAATAACTAATAGACAATCTTAAAAACACTTTCCCCGTACTCCTCCATTATCCCTGGGCCTCTACTATGCTCCTGATTTCTCTACCCCCTCCCCATCCAGTGGTGTAGGGGGACAGGGAATGGGGGTTGGGGTCAATTCAACACATGTTGTTTCTGCCACTCCTTCCTCCTTGCTCCCTTCCCCTGCTCCAGCATGGGGTCCCTCCCAGTGTAGACAGTCCTCAACTTCTCCCATGTGGGTCTTTCTCACAGCTGCAGTTCATTAAGAATTGTTCCAGCATGGGTTCCTTCCACAGGGTGCTGTCCTTCGAGAACAGATTGCTCCAGCATGTGTTCCCCATGGGGCCATAAGTCCTGCCAGCAAACCTGCTCCAGCATGGGATCCTCTCCATGGGGTCACAGGTCCTGCCTGGAGCTCCTTCTTCAAACACATCCATCTGCTCTGGCATGGGGTTCTCCATAGTGTACAGGCAGATATCTGCTCCATAATTAACCTCCTGTTCACAGGAAGTATGATGCTGGATGATTCATTATGACAGTATGTTGCGGGTGAACATGTTTGACACAGTTTGATTTATCAGCAATTCAAGATTTACCGATAAAATGAGATCAATCAAAGGCTAATTTTAGCAGCATTTACTATAACAAGAGATATAGCAAAACAGTGGCTTAATTACAGCTTTGAGGATGACAAGATTCACACTGACTTACTACAAGATATCTCAAACCAAAGTATGCATATATGCATAAATTCAAAACATGCAGACACAGAAATTCTTGGCCAGTGAAATATGTAGATGCTCACACTCGTAAAAGCAAATGCATAAAATCAAGCGCCTAGATAGGTGGTCAAAAGAGACTGGCCTATAGTCAAAATGTTCCTCTTCAATTTTAGAGTAAATACTCACAATGCATCAGTATTTCTCAATGGGTGGGACTTGAGTCTCGAGGCGTGGTCTTACCCAGGCCTTGTGTCAACTTCATCAGCAGGGAGTCCTGAGAGGCATCCCAACACAGGGGAGATGCTGGATGCAACCCACTGCAGTCTAGGAGAGCTCAAAAGGTCTCGTTTTGGATCACTATTTATAAGGTCCAAGATAACTGCCTTTTGTCAGGTACTTTTCCATTTTGGCTTAACTCAAGTGTTGCAATATTCTGGTTTGCACATGCCCAGAGCTCACTGGATCTTGGGGTCCTGGTATCTCCACTCCGGGCCACAACCCAAGTACAAGTGTACTAAGTCATAAGAGGGTCGACTGATCATCCAAGATGATAAGGAGGGAACTAAGAGGTAGATGTGCCAAGGGGACACCTCAAGACTCTTTTCCACTACAGGAAGCAATTGTCATTATTGTTCTCAGAGAATAGCAGAGACAGGAACCAAGAATGTTAATGAGATGCCTTAACGCTCTGGTACACTGCCTTTCACAACCTGTATTTTTCCAGTGGATTACTCTGTGGCCCAGGGAGGAGAATCATACCCTTTAGCAAGTAGCCCATGAGTGGAGAGGAATTATGCCACCACACAGCGTATATGGTACATCAAAAAAGTGAACACTCAACCTGCATGAAACAGGTGTTATGTCCCGGATTATAGGTAATGGAAAGCTAAACTAAGCTTTCTTTTCAACATTCCCTTCAATGTTTTTATCTTTAGCAGATCCTCCATAATAATCTTAATGAGAATTGTGTCAGAATTAGTAGTTCACTGCATTTTTTTTCCTTTATGTCTTGTTCTTCCTGTAGTATGCCATATGTGGTTCTCCTGGAATGGTGGAACTGCTGGAATGGTACGCAGATCCAGAGTGACTGTATTCCCTCTTTCAAACAATTCCATTCTCTAACTTGTGTGTATACAGCCTGTATTTTGTTCTTCAAGCAAACAAACAAAACAAATACAGAAGTATACTGTTAGGCATCCTAAAGTAAACTTTCCAAGTACTGCAAGAACACCAGATTCTACCACTTGTTCTGCTGCAGGATTCTTCTGCTTCAGGATGGATACCAGAGAGTCTGGCACATATACAGCATTTGGTATTATTTATTCCTTCAACTCTTGAATATTTGTAAATGTCTCTTGACCGAATGATTAATGACACTGTGTCCAGTATGAAGCTTAAACTGTTTACGATGTATTTCCATTACACCCACTCAACCTCAAATTTCTATCTGCTTTAACATTATATCATCAACAGCTTACATACAAAAAATGCTACCTGAACTGGGAAAGTTAACTCTTCTCTACTTTCTCACTGTGATGGCTTCATTGGCATGACCATAAAGGGCAAGAGGAGATTTAGGATGCAGACTTATCAGCATGTGAGGGGTAATTCTCAATAAAAGCCTTGATATAACTCAGTGTATGCATACTGGCTATTCTTCAATGGATCAAGATCAAAGCATGATTTTCTTTCTAAATGTGTCAAAATGCATGCATTTCTAGGTAACTGGAAGAGCAATACATCAGTCTTGTGACTGAGCTAGAAAACACTTGGCTTATACTTGAAGCTGTATTCTGAACTGCAAGTCCCTGTTATTACAACCCTGCCTATGTCTTGCAAACACACTGACCCTTATCCATTGTCATTTCTTCATCAAGAATGAGCACTTCAGCTGATAAAGTACAGACATCTTAAGGTATAGCAAACATGCAGTCTCAAAAAAATCGTTAAAATGTAAGCTTCATTTTTGGCAACGTGTGGTATAAAGTGTTCAAGTACTGTATCAGTCCTCAAAGTATGCTTTTATGATGTTCAGCTCTACACTTCAAATTGTGTAAAATTTGATAGGATAAAAAGCTAAGTCTTTTGTGTAAAACAAAAAGCTTGATAGGCTAGTTTACATTAGTGTATTCAATAGCAGCTAGCAAAATTCATTCTCTACTACATGCTTCAGAAGACCAGAAGAGAAAAAAGTTTAAAGTAGCTGCAGTGTAGCACCAGGTTGAAGAGAAAGCAGAAAGTAAGAGAGAGAAGTGGAGCAGGATGAAAGGCCGTGGAAGATATGACAGCAAGCATAAGGTTGTTTCAGGAAATTGAAAAAGCTTACAGGGACACTACCTTTTGATTTATTGCCATACATGATAGAAGAACATGTAGGGTTAACTAAGGTTACATAGCATTTGAAGCCACAATACATCACACCATACTATTGTAAGCATATTTTTCAAACATTAGCAAGCCACAAATCTAAAACATATTGTGTGTGTGAAACTGAAACTGCTTTACACTTTGCAATACAGGAGAAAGTGCATCATTTCAACTGACATTTGGACTAGCTGTCAACCAGAAAACTCCTTATGTCAGTTGCAGCATATTGGATCATTCTTTATTGTCTGCAGCCAGAATGATAGAAGTGTTATAGGCAACAGCACTTAGAATATGCTACTGTATTTCCTGACCAATTTGATGTCAGACAATACCCTGAAGGAGATGACTAAAAGTTATAAGTTTGTATCATGAAAATTTGTTCAGAATTTGTAGTTGCTGCCAAATCTGTGCATACGTGTAACAGAGCCATATCCCTTGCTTTAACTTGCTTAAGCTTGCCTGAAGAAAAGGAGCTTCTCACGGTTTTTTTATCATAACATTCTACCACTGTCTATTTAGTCACCATAAGTTAAAAATTATACCAGACAGATATAAAAGAAATAAACTTGTAATGCCAGTATTTCTGTAAACACTGCAATCTAGTCTCACAGAAATTTCATTGCATAAAACTGACAATTGCAATGAGACTTTCAGAGTTGTACATGAACAGCACTGCAATCATAGAATTTTGAACAGAAATCTCAGCATAAGACCACCGTCCATTTAATTTACTGTTAACTTAGCCTTTGTTGATCTGAATACTGGGACACTAAGAAAGAGCTCTTTACCTAAAAGGTATATAGTATATCACTTTGAAGAGTTTATTCTAAAATTCTACATTTAGAAAGCTGTTACACAAATTTTGGAATACATATTTGTCTCCTACCAAATGCATTGTCATCCTTGTGGGTTAAGAGATGTTTTCACAAACATTTGGAAGAAAAATGAAACTATTTTCTATCTATTTAATTTCAAGTTTATTTCAGATGCCTATGCCACACCCAGTACCTGAAATACATTGTACATTTTCTTTAGTATTTTCTGTTCTCTGTGTCTACCAATGCCTATTCATTAGTTTAGTTTATCTTATCTCACTCTTAGATTATAAACTGTGTAATTGAAACTTGCTTCCATTCTTACTGCTACTTCACTGTAACATAGTTCTAGCTCCTAGTGTAAGTGTTAATAAAGGTTTTGCATCCAGTTACTAGTCCTCATTTTACTGCCAAAACCATCCCCTTTTTTAAAGGTAGGCAGCTATTATTATAGTCACACTACAATTGTACATGCCATATAGTTTATGAGTATATTCTCACAATTTATTTGTGAGAATGAAGGGTGCTTGAAACCAGATATGAGAAGAAAAAGTAAAGAAAACATTAGTCAACAAATATACTCCTGTGTGATTAATAGTTCTTATTTATCTACATATAGATTCTTTGAGTCTGACTTCTGGGCTGTCCTAAATTACTGCTGGTAGTGGTGCATGTCAGGCAGAATAAATGCTTTACCTGGGTGCCTAATGATTTGTCTTGAACATCTCTACAATAATTTTCTACAGGGATGGAAGTCTTTTATTAAATCAATGAACAAAAAAACCCTTTTTAATATTTTTCCTTTATTCATTCTCAAGCAGTGTGAATGTTTGAATTATGAAGGAGTTTGGGGCTTACGTAATATAACCTTTCTGACTGATTAATAAACCCAAAGTGTTGTTTCCTGGTGCATGGATGATTAAATTTAGTTTATGAACTTTTGAGACAGTTTGGGTTTAGGATAAAACACATTAAATTTATTCAAGTTGGCCTCTGCTACAACGTGGCTAAAGACTAACATGAATGTTAAAGAAGTCCTCAAAAACTCTGGAAGTTGTGATAGGTTCATGGACTGTGGCTGAAAAATTGGCATAGGAAGAAGCTATGTGGATCTTCTGTCATTCCTTCCCCTCCAACTCAGCATAGTGCATAAGCAAAATCTGACTGAGATTGATTTCCAGGATCAATAATATTTCAATAATAATTGCAAAGCACTAGAGGAAATTTCTTCACATTTCTTGGATTAGTTGGTTGAATATTAAAAAATATATCTCTATTTGACTTTGAACATAAACAAATCTTTAAAGTTTCAGTCTCTTTTCCCTACAAGGTAGATTGAAGCAGTTTCTTACATTTAATGCTAGTCACTACTGTGAGATACTTGCACCGCCCACCAGTGGTCTGGCTAATAACAGTTGTTATGACAGGTATGTGAACGGTGGCTATGAAAGAGACAACCTAAACTGCCTGAGAGAGCTGTTGCCCAAACTGATCAATTTATAGATGAATATACCTATCGCACTGTCCTGGTTCGGCTGGGACAGGGTTAATTTGGTGCAGCCGGGCTATTCCATACCATCATGCCCCGGGGCCAGTTCCAGTTCTGCAGTGCAACTCGCAACTCGTGCGCATGCAGCCTCTCCATTCTGTTCCGTCTGTTTGTCCACATGGTATTGCTTATTTTGTACATTGTTTTTCTCACTGTTGTCATTGCTATTTTTTCTGCGATTGCTTCTTGTGTGTCATTGTATTAAACTCTCCTTCTCTCAATTCAAAAAGGCATTCTCAAGCACTCCTGCCTTTCCCTTTGTCCGAGTTGAGGGGCAGTGGCAGCGGCCATGTAGCTTGGCTACTGGGAGGGACTGAACCACCACAGCTTTACTAAACCACCACACACACAGTTTAAGCAGCAGCCTAGGAACTATAATAAGACTTTAGAAATTAACAGTAACTCAGCTGGAAAAGAAGTATAAAAGCATGAGAATTTTCAAAATTTTAAATTGCAAAATTTGAGAGGGAGAGACCTAGAAGTGCAAACAGTGGTAATCAAAATCTGTTCATGCACTGCTAGAATATACAGGAAAGGGAACATATGTGTTGTAGCCCACACTGCCTGTGAGAGTGTATGCACATAATTCTGTGTGTATATATGTGTGGGTGTGAGGTGACAGCATTTTGGAATTTGTTATTGGCTGTTTCTTATAAGTTTCTAATATGGAGATCTATAGGTTGTATTGCTGATATTGGTCCCAAATGAATCACTGATTGCCTGCTGGTTATGAGTCATTTATAATCAATAAAATATTTTTCTTTATTTGGTTTAAAACACATGAACTGAACAGTTTTTCTTTATGACATTTGTCATTACATTAATTGCATCAATACTTCAATAATTTCATGGGCTCATATAGTCATTTCATAAATGGATAAATATTTTTATATATATAACATAGTTCATCAGTTATATGATGATCCTTTATGGATGGATCAAAAGATGTGCAACAATCCCTTCCTCACTTTACATTTGATTTACAAAACGAATATACATCTTGAAAAAAAAAAAAAAAGCATGGAGCATGGTTACACTTCCTTGCATGCTAGTTTATGCACATTATATCACAGAATCACAGAATGGTAGAGGTTGGAAGAGACCTCTGGGAATCATCTAGTCCAACCCACCTGCTAAGCAGATTCACCTAGACCAGGTAGCAAAGGAACACATCCAGGCAGATTTTGAAATGTCTCCAGAGAAGGAGACTCCACGACTTATCTGGGCAGCCTGTTCCAGTGCTTCATCACCCCCACAGTAAAGAAGTTTTTCCTTACATTTACATGTAACTTCCTGGATTCCAGTTTGTGTGCATTGCCCCTTGTCCTATCACTGGGCACCACTGTAAAGAGACTGGCTCCATCCTCTTGATATCCACCCATTAAATATTTGTAAACATTGATAAGATCCCCTCTCAGCCTTCTCCCTTCCACTTAAACAGATCCNCTTCCACTTAAACAGATCCAGGTCTCTCAGC